>JABSTQ010009429.1:0-459416 GCA_013358835.2 Ixodes persulcatus
TAGTGGACTCTTGATTTTCACAACACCGGCTACAGACGCCGACAAGGTAGGAACGGCAGGGAGTCTCTTTCGAATGCCCAGATAGGTGGCGCAAGTTGCAGCCCATTCCATTCATCCACATGGATGTCGTCCATGTGGGGGGATTGTCCCATATAGTTATTATAATGTACGCTAGAGGTTCAAGTAGTGCTAGTGTGCTGACGCAAATTGAAGCAGACAGCAACCAGTCGAAAATTTACTTCCGGTAAAGCATTTCTATGGGAAATATCCCAAATAATTCCTACGTACTAGGTAGCTTGGAACATTTCTCCGTCGGGCTGACGAAATAATAGGTCAGTTACGGTGTTTTTCTTTCAAATTCATCGCATTAAAAACGGTGCTAAAACGGCTTCGTACGTGTATTTATCTGCACTGTCGGACACTGTTAGCACGAACACGATGTCGGCGCTTTTCAGGATGAGGGATATACGTGCCAAACTAACGAAGAACATCTGGAAATTAATGGAGACGGCAAGAACTACGCAGTAACACTGGATCAGTAAGTACCCGTGCATGTACAATCAAAATAAATTGAAGGCCACGATTTCAAATAAGTAAGTACCGCTTTATTCTTTCTGCTCTGAGCGAAGATGTTTGTTCTACGTTCAAAATATCACCCGCACGCTCGAAATCTTTAAATACAAGTGCCTGACAAAAGCTGCCCGGCAGAGAAAACAATACGAAGAGACACCTTTATAGCCCACAGACGTGGACTATAAAAGGTGTCTCTACGTTTTGAATGTTTTTATCCGCTCATGCACGACGGAGTCATTTTCATATAGTGACAGGACTGGCATATAATCAATATATAGGCGTCACCGGCATGCTGGCGAGCCTTGAACACGCTCTATATTCCTTTCGATAGTAATTTTACTTTGAATCGTCGCTTGTTTTTACAGACCTGCTGCGGAACACACTTCATTTCATTTCATTTATTTAACCCTTAAATGCCCACAGGGGGCTTTACATAAGGGGGACGTTTGAGACTGAAATGTAGCGAAAAATGTAGTGAAGTAAAACAATGTTCACTGATGAAGAAAAATGCGCTAACTAAAGCAATTACACTTTTACAGTGTTAATCAAGGTACACACTACTCGGTACGACCCAAGTAACCAAAGTGTTGCGTGTTATTTTCCGGCGAAGAGACAAAATGCAGACGTGTTCCCATAGGAATGCACACGAGCACCGCAAAAGTAGACTGGTTGCTGTCTGCTTCAATTTGCGTCACGGAAGTCGCATAGACACTAGCGCCAGTTGAACCTCTAGCGTACATTATAATAACTCTATGGATTGTTTCACATTGCCGGTGTACGAAGGAAAAAGAGATGGGGAGGGAGCACAGTGTTTTGGGGGATTACGTGCCAAACCAACAAAGGGTTTTAGCCATCTGGGATTCTCGTGACATGAAGTCTTAGTTACGTGGCGCTTTTAGTGCAATGGGCTTCCGTCGGGAGGCAGGTACCTCGTCCCGAAGATGAGCCCGCCGAATAGGGATCCGTGGGTCCAGCGCTTCGCCTAGAAGCTACTGATGCGGCATGAGAGCCAGGAAGTGTAACAGTGAGGAGGAAATGGCATTTTGGTGACTTCAGTAGACAATGAACACAATTTACAGCTACAATTTTGCTTCGTTATTGGAATGTAATCGAAGCACTCGTTTTATAGTTTGCAACTATCATGGAGGTCGCTGTATAATCCGTGAATGCTAACCACTCTTTTCTCCCTGTTTCATTGCCCCTTAAAGACCGACGACCAGTTCGCGCTTTCCACTTTTCCCTCGCTTCCTCCTTTCCCCCTTCTGCCCTGTCCACCGTTGCCTGTCTCCTCCTCCCCCACTGGTGAGGAGGATCTTCTGCCATGCAGAATCTCGAGTCTGGTCGTCTAGTTAGATTTTTACCCTTTGATATACATCCCCTATCCCAATTCGTCCGATGTTTCGTCACAGATCGACCATCAGTTTAGAGGGGTTAGGACACAACAAAAATAAAAATGTAGAGCCCTTCCACTTCCAGCGAAGTTGTTATCTTTGCAACGTCTAGGACGATGCCTAGAGGACGACGTTGTAGGGATTCCTATGGTCTCCCTTCCCCGATGGCTGTGATAACGGCCGCAGGTCGGAACGCTCGGCTGCCTTCGCCGTGAGCTCCGACCTGTTCGTGAAGCAGAGGGTCCCCTGTCTTAGAGGGTCCTCCCCTCACTCTCTTGGGGGGACCTCTTTACGTTCCCCCGCTCGGATGCGAATCACTGCTAACAGGCGAGGATTTTTCGCCTCTTGTTTTCCCGCTTTCGGGAGAGGGACTCGTCCGGTGACCGCGAAAGAGATAGGACGTGTATCAGCGATTTCTTCGATGCTTCCCCGATCTTGGCTCTCCGAAACACCACATCTGGCAGGTAATGACCTTTTCTTACCTTGCCGGCGTGGGGGGCATTTTGAATGGGGACATTGTAGTTTTTTTAGAAGAGTTCTAATAAATGCTCTTGGACTCTGTCCTTACTCTGGTACGTCTGTCTTCTCTTCCGCTATATTCGAGAGAGTGAGACAAGGTAGTCGATCATTGGCACCGACGGAGGTAATTTATCGAATTGACCCGCGGTAATGTGGTCCTAAATGTTGTCTATATTGCCGCGGAGATGTGGGGACCGCAAGCTACTAGGTTTGACGTCTCCTTTGAGATCGCCGCCGCTGTTGAGATAACCCTTTGGTTGCTCTATCGGTACCTCTGTTGGTAGCAAATCCCACACATCTAGGACGACCTCAAGGACGACGCCTAGAGGACGACGTCTAGGACAACTTGTAGGACGATCTTGAGGACGATGTCTAGGACGACCTCAGGGACGACCTCAAGGACGACTTTTAGGACGACCTCGAGGACGACCTCAAGGATGACTTCTAGGTCGACCTCAAGATGACATCTAGGACGACCTCAAGGACAACTTCTAGGACGACCTCGAGGACGACGCCTAGAGAAATTCAGCCTTTTCACTTTGGTGAAAACCAGAGTGGCAAGGCCGGAAAGGTTGCCACCATCTATGGGCGACAGCAGCAACCAGAGAACTGGCAAGCCGGTTGTCTAGTTGCCGTTGTCACTCATTGATGGCGGTAGCTTTCTGGAGTTTGGTGTCGACATGCCGCTTGTCCGCAGACACGATGCTAGGGGAAACTAGCCCTTAACAGCTCTGCTGTAAAACATGCGATAACTATACTGCTAGGACCCCCTGTACGTTCCTATTCTTCCGCTAAATTCGGTATAAAAATGGCGCGATAGTTTTGTGGATAAATCGATTTGCATGCAAGACCCTCGGATCCACCCCATCCGGAAGGCCGCCACGTTTGTTGTGTCGGCGACGTCATCTGCCCAACGCACAGCATCCCCTTGCACGCACTCGCAGACTTGGCTCTCTCGGCGCCTTGTGACTCAGCTTCCTCATTTACCTTCCGTGTTTCGAGCAAGAGGTTTGCGACCATTACGTCTACGGCGTCGCTCGCTTCGTCGATGTTTTTGACACTGACAGCAGCAGCGACAAGAGCGATTGTCATCCAGAGATGTTAGAAGCTAATCATTTTGACTGCGACCCGCCCGCAACCGGCTCCAGCGACGACGAGATCGTCACGGACAAACTCGTCGTGGTCGCAGACGTCTGCGACGATTTCGCAGGTGCATGCAGGGTAAGACGTGAAAGGGCCAGGGGGGGGCGAGAGTAGCGTTGGGGTTGCCGAGTCGCATCGGAGGTTTTGATCGTACCGTGGTGGGGCGAGCACGGGCACATCTAGAATGAGAAAGCGTTCATGATCATGTGGTTTATAAGCCCCACGGTGCGGCTTATTGACCTGTTTGCCTGGTCGCCAGATGAAAATGATCAACATACGTAATTTGATTATTGGAATTACTAGAGAACTAAAAATGACAAAACTTGGTGTATATACTAAGCAGCCTATGAGAGTTCAATTTCAAGACTAATCTACCCGTTTAACTTCCGTGTCCCAACACCACCTGCCCACATCATTAACACCCATACCCCGATTAGATTTGTTCAAAACTGGTCTCATTATTTTTTATTTTTTTTTCAAGAGTGCCTTTTAATTGTTTTTGCTCCAAATTATGTTTACTTCTTGTTCTTTCATTGCCTACTCTCCCGGGCATTGTTGGCACCTCAATAAATAAACATTGAGCCGAGATTTTGTGGGTAGTCTTGTGTAGTGGGTGCCTGAATGAGGAATGTTTGTTTACTGGACAGAACAGATGCTTGTTTCTTGTCTTTGTGGAGTTGCCCTCAATGCCAATAAATGAAAAAGGACAATACTACAGTAACTGACGTACTAAGGAGTGGCCATGCCCTGCATAGCCACTCCTTACGTTCACACTTCTTGTTTCATTCTTGGACATCTTTATCTTCAAATGCTGCGATCTCACTGACTGTGATGCAACGCAATAACTCGCCGTGCCTCGTGTTTTTTAAGCCGTCAGCGAGTACAGTCTCATTTTGAGTAGCCGTCTTTCGTCTCACCTTCCTTCCCCAGTTGAGCAGGTCATCTGCCCTAGCGAGTGCATACTCGACGGTATTGGTGGGCTTGAAGGGAGAGTACGGCCTGACGGCGGGAGTGGTCTGGCCGGACTGGACTGCTGGTTCCGAGGACGACGCTTTGGATGCATTCAGCCGCAGCTGAACGGCGGCCGCCGCCCCCTTTGCGGCCCGGGGGCCTAGAAGCCGAAGCAAGAAGGCCGCAGACATCCGTCCGGGCATCCAAACGGCTGCGCAAATGCACCGACGTCGGGTTACGCCGAGGAAATCCAACTTGGCTAGTGAAAGATTCAGTTGGATTACAGGCACACTGGATTTGCAGTTGTTACGGTTTTGATCATAGGCTCGTAGACCCCAAGCTTCACGGGAGAGAACTCTTTGACTATAGCTCTAGTCGGAAACACAGTCCACAAGGTCGGTTTGTTCCTCGCGAAGCGCACCCCTTACCTCGTTTCATTCTCTTATCGGTACCGGAGCGTTTTACGAGCGTTTGGGTCATGCTTCGAAAATGCAGAAAAGTGCTGTCTTTTTCAAAATAAGCTCCAATAAGTGGAAATTGTTTTTTTTGCACAACAGCAAAAATTTAAACTGGATAACACAGACTCTGGGAAAAAAATAAAGCTCCCCTAAAATTGAGCTTGAAATTTGAAGAACATGGAACCCTAGTAAAAAGTATGATTACCTATGGGGAACAGGTAACAGTTTGGGTCACTGGCTCAATCGTGAGCCAGACTGATTAGATACGTCACTTGCGTTGACATCACATCAGCAGCCATTGTGGTGGCTTTGCTGCTGAGCTGCAGCATATATTTCGCACCACTGAGTTTGCTTTTCTCGAAAAGAAAAAGTAGGGGAGTGACCACAAGCATGGTGCTATGACATCAAGTGCAAGCAATGTATACAGACTGAACAAGCAGATATCAACATCTTGGATCATAGGCTCGATTATGATTACAGTTAACTAGGAACGGGTAACGATTTGGGTCACTGGCCTGATCATGAATCACTGGCTTAATCACGGGCCAGACTGTGCTGGACGGGTAACGATCTGAGTCACTGGCCTGATTACACGTTTGAAGACAAATAAAAGTTCCATAATAAGTGTGTTTTTAAGGTAGATTACAAGACTTCAGAAGTTAGAAAGTTGTCGTAGATAGTAGAAGGGTATGGAAAGATGTTTTGTCCCATCTCCGTCCTTCATGTTGCTTTCCTTTTATTCCTGGAACTTACCAGCGCGCTCCAACTGCTCGAGTCGGTATTTACAACTTCCGCAAATCTTGCAACAAGGTGGGTGTTAAACGTGCTGACAGCAAATCGGAGACTGGGCTTTCCAGCTAAACCAGATCTGCGTAGAGTCTGAACCCCAACTTTGCATAAACCGGCTTTGTCGAATAATGTTTTGTTCTCTCACACCGGGGGAACGACTTGTAAGTGCGGTAGAAGGAAGCAAAAATGAAACGAGTCCGACGCTCTACTGGCACTACTGGTGCCAGTAGAGCGTCGGCACTACAGCAGTTCGGTGCAGAGAAGCACATTTTTAAAACAAGCATTCTATAAATGATTAGGAACAGCAGTTTGCCACGGCTAAGAAAGTGGAGGCTTCTACTACGACTCGAAATTCAAGCTTGCAGCCTACGGCCATGACCTTTCGGCTGCACTCGACTGCGCGTTTTTGCGGAAAGATCGCTGCCCAGGTTGGGCGTCAGACGGTTATTCCATGAATCGTACATTGTAGGTTAAAGCGCGGCGATCAGATAAATCTAATATCACCGCAAATTCAGAACTTACCATTGCTGGCCATCATTGCGAGTACCCTTCAGCCCAAAGTGGCTAGGCAGATGGATTACCGTCTTGTGTACTTGTGTAAACTAGAAGGAAGTCGGTAGAAGCCATGACAAAACAAATTGCCTTTAGAAGTTTATTTGAGGCAATGGCTAGCGTAATCTCGCCTTTTAAGTTAACAAAGTAAGATTTATGCTAGTTTTTTTAAGTTGTAACTCGGAAAGAGTTCTGGTATTCTACTGGTAATACTGGTATTGAGTGCAACGATTGAGTGGTACCACCGGCGCCACCAGTACTACACAATACCGTCATCATCATCATCATATTTGGGTTACAATTTTGAAGTTCTTGTTTGCATGCTTTCGGGACTTTCACCTTGTTTAGTTCCCTTTTACCTTGCGCTTATCAGCTCAGCTTAATCAAAGCGCTAATTGAGTTACAGACTAGCGTCGTGGATGTCCGCTCACGAAATGTCATCTACGTCGTAGCGGTCGCAGCAGCGATGGGAGATTCAACGGACGGCGGCTTGTCGACTCCATCGCGCCTTCAGGCAGAATGTGCCTCAAAGGCGGTTGCGTTTGTCATCAAGCACTGCCAGAAGGGGATCGTGTCGCTGTGCACCAACATTGCCGCCATCATGGAGGAGAGGGACAGGTCTGGACTTCCTTAATAGTTAAACGCCTTCCTGCATCTCCACGTTGCCTTCCGCTGTGCTTCGGCTGCGCGTGCACTCTCGAAGCTCACGAGACGCCGAAGCATTGTCGAAGGCAGGAAGCTCACGCTGGAGGCGGGGCAGCTGAGCGATATTCGTGCCGTTTTCATTCTGTTTGAGGGGAAACTGCCGTCACGGTGGTGGTCACTGCGCAGGCGCAATCGGCACGTCCTGTGTATGTTCGACTTGCTGCACGCATTATGCTCAAACCAGTATATTTAAATGCCAGTGCAAAAGTAAAATACAGGAATTATAATACAGAAACAAAAATGTGACATGCAACATGCCAATGCCTGAAATGGGCCATCGGCAGATAATGATAATGATTAATATAATAATAATAATCTTTATTCAACACTGGAGGGTTGCGACACTACAGAAAGGCCATTAGCTCATACCTGAGGTTTATAGCATGTTGCTCCCTTAACTCCTTAGTATTTTTTTCCTGCTTGCTTGAAAAGCTGCTCTTTTCATCTATGTCAAATTTTTCACTCTTGTTTTTGCTGTATTCTTTTTCATAGTGGAAATGGAATGAACTGTACTTTTCTGCCTTTGACGTGGCTCTACTGCCCTTTTTTTAGGATCCTCGAAGAAAATGAGAGGCTCAAACAAAGCCCTGAAGCCGCAGGAGCCAGAGTCCTTGCCAAAACACGGAAAAGGGTTGCCACCCCTGCACATCCAGCGTATGTAAACAGTGTTGCTGAACTCCAAGACATTGACTACGACAAGCACTTGCATCAAAAATTAAACAAATGGGGTGCAAGTTGCCATGGCAACTTGCACCTGTGCTATTTCACCTGTGCCAGTTTTATGTAAAAGTTGGAACAAGCGAGAAAGCTTATCCAAAGCGTACAAAAAAAATGCAGCAGTCATAAGTGTGTACAATAGTCGGTTTTGTTGAGATCAAAACCAGTTTATCCTGTAAGCTGAAGTCTGGAGAAAAGTTTGCTGAAAGAGTGAGCTGTAGATGTGTCGTCGAGGTCCTTGTAATAGTAATTGGGTGCTCTGGTGTGTTCACTTCTAAAGTTGTCATATGTTTCTAGCCTTCATAATTTGGAATGTGTGCAAGCTGCCGTTGCTTCGAAATGCAGTTCCTCCATTTTTGAAAATGTACCGCAATGATGAATCGGGTCATCCCTTAAAAAGCCCCTAAAAAGAAAAAAAAAATGTTTTTTTTTAGGCAGTTTAAATGGGACATGCATGTCAAAAAATAAATTTTATGTGAAAAATTTTTTTTTCTTTTTTTTTTAGAGCAATATTGACGGCTAGAGATTCATTTGAAATTCTGCGCGCAAAGTTTATGACGTTACGGGTCGTTCCGGAATGACCATCTTGGTCTTTCGCTATTTCCACGTCAACATGAAGGTGGAGCCGAATTACCTCTCCTCCACGCGCCCGAAATGCCGAGAAAAAAGAAGTTGAAAAGAGGCGACTACCAACTAAAGCGCGTCTCGCGCTGTCAATATTGCTCTAAAATATATATATATATATATATATATTTTTTTTTTTTTTTGCGTAAATTTAGTTTTTTGACGCGTGTCCCAACCAGATTGTTAAAAAAAAAAATTTTTTTTCTTTTCACGGGCCCTTTATCTAGTATGTTTTGTTGTCCCGTCACCTTTTGTTTTTTATGGCATTGCTGAAACAATTGGCTGCACGTTCTAGTTTTACACGAGTACTAGGTAATGCATACATGTTGTGCTTAACCCGAGGAATGTGCTTTTATGTTATGCAAGAAACTAATTTTCCTGAGGTCATGTTTGGAAGGTGTGCAGAAAGAAAAACCCCCAAAAACCAACAGAGTCTTGCAATCGTTTCTACCATATCCCTTGATTTCATAATGATAGTGTAGTATAGAGTGTCCCAAGTCACCAGGCTCGATCTAAGATGGACCGCAAAAATCGACGCCTGCACGTAGCAATCTAAACTTTTCGTCCAAGGTGTATTTCACAGGTCGGTTTTTTCTTGTAAAATTGCAAAGCGTAGCTCTCTTTGTGTAAAATAAAGGGCCAAGAAACTTGCCAGGGTCTACAGCAGGCGGCGACACAGACGACCAAGTTCAGTAGTGGGGTGTGTTTGGTGTTCATATTGATAGATGGCGCTACCTGCTTATCGCGGCGGCTCGCGACCACCGTGGTTTATTAAAATGAACAATCTTTTTGAAATGTACTTTTGGTTAAAAAATAAATGCAAACAATAAAAACAAAACTTAAAGTAAAAAAAAAAAAATGTGTCTGCATAACGACGTCGCTTTTGCTGCCAACGGATTTCGTCTGCGTGTCATCTGCTTTCTTTGCTGGTCGGCTGCACCTTCGGACGCTGCTCCCGACGCCATCTATCAATACGAACACCAAACACACCCCTCTACTCGACTTCGT
Source organism: Ixodes persulcatus (assembly GCA_013358835.2). Classification (NCBI taxonomy): domain Eukaryota; kingdom Metazoa; phylum Arthropoda; class Arachnida; order Ixodida; family Ixodidae; genus Ixodes; species Ixodes persulcatus. Next base: position 9,431 of record JABSTQ010009429.1, read on the forward strand.
TGTCTGTGTTGCCGCCCGCTGTAGACCCTGGCAAGTTTCTTGGCCTTATTTTTTACAGAAAGAGAGCTACGTTTTGTAATTTTACAAGAAAAAACTCCACCTGTGAAATACACCTCTGGAGAAAAGCCTAGATTGCTATGTGCAGGCGTTGGTTTTTACGGTCCATTTTAGATTGAGCCTGGTGACTTGGGTCACCCTATATATTAAGGGTCATTCTTTCTGGTTCTGCAGCCGGTGATGTGTTTATGGCTTGTGTTAGCTTCTTTTTAAGTGCGCACTTCCGCAGGTGTTTCTAGCTTGGAAGATTACCCTGCATACAAGAATTAAGTCGGCACGTATTTCTTTGCAGTTCCACTCAAACTGATGACGCTGAGCTGATTGATTTGACTAAGAAGGCAGACTCTGCGCAGGATGGTCGCAGCATGACAGATATCCTGGCCGACTTCTACCTCTCGTCGAGTACGCTTTGGACGTGTCTACGAACAAATACAACCATCAATGTGTTACACGTGAGCATGCTACATTCAATCTGCATCGTGCATGTTACTTTTTCGGTATGTTTGCATTTGAGATGCTACGAGCATTTTGTCAGTAATGTTATTATATGCTGGATCAAGTTCAAAACATAAACGACACGTAATTATCGTAACATTCGCTGTTGTGCAAGATGTTTTCTATGCTCTGCTGGACGTACAAAAAAATTTTGGCATGTTTTTTTATGTTCTTTTGGTTCTGCATGCAGTTCCAAATCTTTTAAATTATGTCTTTGTGTTCCTGTGTCTTTACGTTTGTGTGCAAGAAATTTCATCCAGGTGGGATTTCCCGCAAAACCGAGCAGAGTGTTAAACTATTGGGCTAGAATGCCAGCTGCGAGAGAAACCTTTCCTATTCTTGCATAGTACTGGTTTTTGCCTTTCAAAATTGGATTTCCAATACACCCCCTGTATAATCATTAGCCTGAATTGTACAGTGGAATGTGCTGTCAGGAACTGCATAGCACTGTCCCCCTCCCTCTCTTGAAAGCAAGGTATATCAATGACTTTCGTCATGATTGAAGGCACTGCATCGATGAACGCCACTTACTGCAAACTTTCTACGACTGAAATAGAAATGAGAGGTGCCTGCGAGGGTTTAGATCGGCATTTGCATGAGTTCGCATGACTTAGCCACGTCCAATTATTCGCACGGGCATAGAAAGCTTTGACCGCACTTCCACAGAAAGTTTGTCAACGAGTTGGTGCATCTCGCCACAAACATAGCAGTGAGATGAAATGAGTGACGTTTGGAGTCGGGTGGGTCAGTCAGTACTTGATAAATATTGGATAACCCTACGAAACACACAGACAAAGAAAGACTGACATACCGTAAAGTTCTGAAATAACGCCCACCCAAAATGAAGAGATAAATGGTGAGAAACAGGGGGTGGGCTACCTTTGGAGATGCCACAGCTAAACTTTATAAAAAAGCGGCTACAAACCACGTGACGCGGGAACTGATACCGCGGATCGCGGACACTGCGAATCCGCGTTTCACAATGCGATAAACACACGGGAATTCGCTACAAACTCCTATGTCACGGGCAGTGTTGGGAAGTACTTCAAGTACATTGTACTTAAAGTACTACTTCAAGTAGGTTTAGGAAACTTTTACTTTACTTGAAGTACATTCTCCGAGTATGTACTTGTACTTTACTTAAAGTATTTTTTTCTGGTACTTTCGGAAGAAAGTACAATTCCCGACTTCAAAGTACATTCCCCAAATTTGGTTTTGTTAAATTTGTATCACAAAATGATGCTTTGTCAACTCTGAAGAAATACCGGAAGGGATATTCTACTGTCACCAGAAACGTGAGCCGACGACTCATCGCTCCTTTTGTTCTGGGGGCGGCTTTTCCGTAGCCTTTTGAACTCTCGCTACTTCTCGGTCGGTCAGCGCAAGGGAGGAGGTTTAAAATATTCGGAGAGCAAAATTAATCGTAATGTAGCACCCGAGACTGTGGTGCGGAAAAATTAAACTTTCAAGTCGAAGAAAAAGACAACAGAGGAGGACGTCACAATGTTTTGAGACATTTTCTTTTGTCTTTTCCTTCGACTTGAAAGTTCCTTAATATTTTCGCGCCCCAATTTCAGGTGTCACATTATGATTAACTATCACCAGCTTGCCTTCACACTCACTGTTTTTTGTTTTTTTTTCATTAAAGAGAGGACACTCCTCTATGATTGCTTGCGGATGCTACGGGACTAACGTCATGCTCTCTCCTAGTACATTTAACGCGATTGGGTGCAACGATCCAGTGCAAGCGGTGCCAAATTCAGAAGAGGGACTTCTGAATTTGGCTCCATTCCTGAAAATAACTACTCTGTGGCCACTTGACTTTATCAAATATTCGCCGCTGTTTTTGAAAATAAATCATGCACCCCTGGTTACCACTGGGCAATGCATACCAGTTAAAAAATGAAAGCCGTTTACAACTCCCTGTAACGCCGAATTAGAGCGCAGCTCTTGAGGAGGAGGGGAAGGCACGGGGGGGGGGGTCACGTGACCTCGAGGGGTGGGGGCGGCAAAAATTTTCCCCTCTAAATTTAGCGGAAAATTTTCCCCGCTAAATCTAGCGGAAAATTTTTCCCGCTAAATTTGGCGGGGAAAATTTTCCGCTAGATCTAGCGGGGAAAATTTTCCGCTAAATTTATTGGGAAAAATTTTCCGCTAGATTTAGTGGGGAAAATTTTCCGCTAAATTTAGCGGGAAAAATTTTTCGCTAAATTTAGCGGGGAAAATATTTTGCTAAATTTAGCGGGGAAAATTTTCCGCTAGATTTAGCGGTGAAAATTTTCCGCTAGATTTAGCGGAAAAAATTTTCCGCTAGATTTAGCGGGGGGTGATTTCATTTGAATTCGACCAAACTTGTCGGGGGGGGGTCTATAGATTTAACCGTAAAGAATATATATGATACCCGAATCCTTGTGATGAAAGAAACTGCCTTTGAAAAAAATTAGAATTGTATAGTTTGAGAGAAAAAAAATCTGAGGCGCTGCAGGGTAGAACACGTCAAATTCCCAATTTGATTTTCTCTCGACTTTAGCCGCCATTTACAAAATATCGAATTCTTGCAGAATTATTATATTTATTACGCAATATTTACGCAGACTTGGCTATTTTTAGAGGTAAATTTCTGTCTTTTGTTATTTTAAATTAATTTTCTAAAAAATCTCAAACATGCAACCTAGAGCAAGTGTGACGCAACTTCGGACAGCTATATAAAACGAACGGTAGGGCGCAATGACGTGAGACAGTTATCTGTGCGTAGCTATCAATGTAAGCTATCGATTGACATGTATTTTCTGGTTATTGTGTTTACCGTGTTGTTTTTATTCTGCCACAAATATAGATAAAAATGAAAAATATGCAAATTTTGAAGTCAATTTTCTCAAAAAAGCCATTTTTTATTTCGTTCATACTTTTTTAATTGATTGCCCAGATTCTGCTTAATAACCGGGTATAAATATTGCTTTACCTTTTTTTGTTGTAGTTTTAGGACAACCAGTTGAATAAGTCATTTTTATCGCGTAATACCAACCTCCGGCTCCGGTATGCGGGCTTCACCGCAACATTGATAATTGGCTCAGCAATATCAGATTTCACTGAAAACTACTTTACCCCGTTGAATTTTTACTAATATATTTTTAAAAAAATCAGTAACGTCATAAAGAAATGAGAGATGGCTGAATTGACGAAGTGATGTCTGCGAAGTCACAGCTTGCATTTTCGAACGTCGCCACGACAACGTTTTAATACTGAGGTTGCACGAAACTTATATATTTAAATTATTTGTTTGAACATTGTGCCGTGATAAACAACAACAAAAGTAAATTTAGTTAACATCAATGTTAACTAGCCTAAGCGAGTGGAGAGATCCAAGACGTTTCATCCGTTTCGATCATGTCGGGTTGCATTCTACGGCACTATCCAGTCCAGAAAAACAATATCCCCGTTTATGCGTTTCGGACAATCTTTATTTTATACAAACATTATCGGAAAATCGGCTCGAATTTTTTAAATATACCGCATGGCATTCTTTCGCCTATCCTTCATTGGCCCTTAGTATTCCGAGGTACGTGAAAAAAAAATTGACTACATTTTGTCCATCCTTAGGCTTTTGGACTACTTGTTGCATGCGTTTAAATTTTTTGGGCTACGCACAGCATATCGGAAGTTGCTTTTCAGCTTACAGTAATCATACTCTTTTGTTGGCAGTATGCAATAAAACATTCATAGGTAACAGTTTAACAAAATCACTCTATTTATTGAGTAATTTATTTGGGTTAACAAGGCACACCTATAGAAACACATAATTTTTCACAGAAGCGCAAATGTACAAGAAGAGGCTTCAACAACAAAACAAAACAAAGCCGTACATCATCTGAGAGTTCCGCACGTGCACCACAGAGGTTCATGCATTAAGACGAAGATAGAACAGTTCGCTCAAGCTGCACTTCGCCCCTTTCGCGTCGCCACACGTGCGAAGCGCGGATGCCTTTCCGAGTCGGTACGCAACTCCACTCTGTTTTCTTGATTCTGCGGAAGTCACTCACCTCCTTCTCGGTTAAGTTCATGAGAGTTACGTTTTCGACACGCCTTCCAACCTTGTCCACAAAATCTACTGATGTTCGGACGAGCTGCTCCTCCGGTGAACGGAGGTTGTGCACCGTTGCGTGGTGTTTGAGAAGCCCTCCAACCCCGTCACAAGGGTTTTTACCATGCCCAGAGGCAGAAAATATCCACTTCAATTGGGTATGGCCCACTCGTTCGAACTCATGCAGCTGAAATCTATTTTTAAAATGAGCAGGTGCCCCGTCGGATATGTACGTTAGTGAAGCATAAACTGGGATGTGCTCCTCCAGCCAGTCTTCTATAAGTCTCAGAGCCAGCAGCGCATGGGAAGTGTCATGACATAAGTTCTCACAGACAACGCCGAAGCATTTTGAGCCTTGCGACGTGGATGCCACACACGTGAACACAGAGAGCTGACGCTTGTGCCAGTGGTACTCCTGTATCTCGTGTGGCAAAATTACCGTCCAGTTCTCCGCAAAATCGAAGTGCATGACGATGTGTCTTGAGGTCACACTAGACTTCTCAATCCGTATGGCTTCCCGTTGTGTCCTACGAATAAAATCGTGCGTGGAAAACCTTGTGGCCCATTTCTGTAGCTCTTTCAAAAAGGCGCTGGAGTCGGCAGTCTTGCTTATCAAATTACCATTCTCCCATGTGAAAAATGTAATTTCCTCTTCAGGCACCAATTCCAATGATTCTAAGGAGAGTCTGTCAGTCGAGGGGCAGTCTTTGCATTCGCCTCTGAAACATTCGGACGAGGGTTCAGGGCAGAGGCACAAAGCGAGAATCTCCTCTTTTGTTATTTTTTCTTCTCGCATGCTGTTCAGGGTGGAAAAGCACAAATCGAAATTCGTACAGCACACACATGCTCAGACAGTCTGTTCAGGGTTTAGCTTGACCCACTTTGGCCGCAGCGAGTAAAATTTAGTCAGACCTAATTTTGAGTCCGGGTTTGCTTCCTTAAACAGCCTGTACGTCTCTCGGACAGACCTTGTCATATACCGCTTCACGACCACATGTTCTTCGCCATCCTTCAGAAGCTTAACAGCATCTTTTTTGTTTGGGCTCTGCCGAGAACAGTCGAGATCGTCGTCGGTGTAATATTGCGTGGCTGCCCGTATGGTGTCCTCGCTTATGCTTCCACCGTGATAAGGCTCCGGACGCTCCCATACGCCGAACCGTTCACGAAGCTGCTTTGATTTCTTCAGAAGGTACTTCGATGCCTCAGGAATTAGCCGTTCTACCTCCCTTGTGGCTACGCCCTTGGGCACAAGCGTGAGGAGCTGACATCTCTCCTGGTAAGATGCCGCCTTCACAAAGGCCTCTCTTATGTTTGCCCACCACCCGTCGCAGCCGAGGCATGGTTGATCACTGCGAGAACTTGACCCACTTGGCTCCAAGGTATATGCAGTCGCCAACTTTTTTCGTAACTGTCGGCTGTGTGATCCTTCAATCTCCCGCTGTTTTCTTTCAGCATATGCCTGACGGCTTTTCGGGTTTACTGTAGAAGGCATGCGCAAAGGAGTTGTTTCAAGCCCAGCAGCAGAAATCTCTTCGTTAATACCTTCCACTACTTCGTGCTCTTCGATGCAGCTTGCTGGAGAGCTCGAGCATGGATCACTGACAGATGATGAAAGCTTCTCACGGGTGTACTGGAAGCAGTTCTGGCAGAGCACGTCATCCAACGCAAGAGCCGCGGCTTTCGATGGAGGCAGGATCATCTTCAAGGCGTCTACGTTGAGATCGGTGACATAACGAAAACGTCGGTTGCGGTATACCCTTCGCTTATGTCTCTCGAAGTAGTCCGCGCAACTCTTTCTTTTAAAGCTGAAAACTGCAGTCATGACTGAGTTCAAAATAACGCGTTCATTCCTCGGGAGGTTCCGGCTTTCTGCTTTCGACGCAGTTCCGCAGTTCTCTTATACAAATTCATTGCTGCAAGCCCTCTTCTTATATTTTTTTTTTTATTCTCTTATACTAGATGAGTTTGTCAAATATAGACACTGATTAGCGAATCATCCTAAGGACGCCAGAAATGTCATGGTGCGTGTTATTCGCTTACAAGTAAAAATAAATAATGGATAAGAGAAACAGACAGACCATAGCACCAGGGGCTCAAAGAGGACTACAAACATTAGTTCCGGAGAAAAGCGCTGCAACGAAGACACAAAATGATAAGCCAACCAAACCTTCCTTTTTGTTCTGATGCTCTTGCCGACACTGTGGCCATGTTTGTACTGGTGATAACTTGCCACCCTTGAAACAAATAAGTATCCGCAAAAGCTGTATGTATACAGTTACGACACCATCGGCCGGCGTGATAATGTCTAGTGTTTACTGCATTTGTTTTCTCCTTTTGACAAACTTGACCCAGCCGAGCTACAGAAACTTCGGGCACCAAAGAGTCTCAAGCTTCCGCCCATAAATTTATTGGGAGAAGGACAAGGACTGCTTCACACAGTTCCACTTCGCTGTGATGCATTGCGACAGCCTGTGACGACGCGAGTTCCACTCTAACAAGATTAGTATAACCCTCTTGCAACGGCGCACGCCGAGGTCAACTAAGAGTCGCATGGTAATCTTCATGATAAGAATCGCAGCCTTTTGCTGGCGCTCGCGAAGAGGTTACTGAACCTATACCTCACCTAACAACTGGACCAGTTGCAACTTATGTAACGAACATGGCTCTTTCTTTCGATGTAAAAACAAACATAAAGAAAAGCGCCAGAAAACGTGCATACCCAGCTGGTAAGCAACACACGGGAAATCAATTAAAAAAGTTTGAAAGAGAAAAAAAAAATTTGCCTACGCCACTTGCCTTCTGTCATTTGTTTGTGACATTTCTTTTTTTCTAAAAAGTATATTACTAGGAATGCAACGAGGTAAAGTGGTTGTCAGTGAAATCTGATAGTGCTGAGCCAATTATCAATGTTGCGGTGAAGCCCGCATACCGGAGCCGGAGGTTGGTATTACGCGATAAAAATGACTTATTCAACTGGTTGTCCTAAAACTACAACAAAAAAAGGTCAAGCAATATTTATACCCGGTTATTAAGCAGAATCTGGGCAATCAATTAAAAAAGTATGAACGAAATAAAAAATGGCTTTTTTTGAGAAAATTGACTTCAAAATTTGCATATTTTTCATTTTTGTCTATATTTGTGGCAGAATAAAAACAACACGGTAAACACAATAACCAGAAAATACATGTCAATCGATAGCTTACATTGATAGCTACGCACAGATATCTGTTTCACGTCATTGCGCCCTACCGTTCGTTTTATATAGCTGTCCGAAGTTGCGTCACACTTGCTCTAGGTTGCATGTTTGAGATTTTTTAGAAAATTAATTTAAAATAACAGAAGACAGAAATTTACCTCTAAAAATAGCCAAGTCTGCGTAAATATTGCGTAATAAATATAATAATTCTGCAAGAATTCGATATTTTGTAAATGGCGGCTAAAGTCGAGAGAAAATCAAATTGGGAATTTGACGTGTTCTACCCTGCAGCGCCTCAGATTTTTTTTCTCTCAAACTATACAATTCTAATTTTTTTCAAATGCAGTTTCTTTCATCACAAGGATTCGGGTATCATATATATTCTTTACGATTAAATCTATAGACCCCCCCCGACAAGTTTGGTCGAATTCAAATGAAATCACCCTTTAGCGGAAAAAATTTTCCGCTAGATTTAGCGGGGAAATTTACCCATCATGCACCGCGCGGTTACGCCGACGCCGACGCCGACGGCGACGGCGACGCCGATCAAGCCGGAAGCGGGCGCCTAAGAGCTGCGCTCTAAAAAAATCAATGTATAGGGGAATGAAAGGACATCATGAAAGATCAATTGTGTTAAAATACTTGAACTTTACTTTGAAAATACATTGTATTTATAGTACTTTACTTCAAGTACATTCCACTCAGTGTACTTACTACTTTACTTGAAGTACATCACGTCTCATTTACTTTGTACTTTACTTCAAGTACCTTTAAGACATACTTTACCCAACACTGGTCACGGGAAAGGATACCGCAGCTTGCGGACGCAGCAGATTCGCGTTTAACGGTGCGAAGGACCTGCAGAAATCTGCCGAGAACTCGCATCTCACGGGAACGAATGCCGCAAATCGCGTATGCAGCAGATGCAAGTTTTATGGTGCAATAAACACGCGGGAACCTGCTACAAACTCGCCTGTCACGGGAACCGATGGGAAGATCGCGGACAAAAAGGCAGGAATCCACTACAAACTCGTATGTTGCGGGAACAGGTACCGCAGATCGCGAACGCAGCAGAATCGTATTTCACGATGCAGTATACACGTGGGACCAACTCGCGTGGAATGGAGATCGCACACGCAGATCGCGGACAAAAACGCGGGAATCCGCTAAAAACTTTGTCACGGGAATGGATACCGCAGATTGCGGATGCAGCAGATTCGCATCTCACAGTGCAACATACACGTGGGAACAACTCGCGTGTTACGGGAGCCAGTATTGCGTGCGCAGATCGCGGACAAAAACGCGGGAACTTGCTATGAACTCGCATGTCAGACGTGCCGGTACAGCAAATTGCGCAATTGATGCGATTCCCGTCGGGCATTGCATGACGTTCGACGGAAATCGGGGGGTGGGCGATGTTTCGGAATTTTTATGTTACAGATAGTATTTAGCCAGAAAAACGGGATGGGCGATCTCTCGGGGGCGGGCGTTCTCTCGGAACTTTACGGTACACAGTGCTCTATCCTTTTTGTGCTTCTTTTATTTTCGTGTCTATAAAACTAAAAGAAAATGGGAGTTGCGAGTTGGCTCTCTCTGTGTATCGTTTTTCGTTTTGTCCTCTCATTATTTTTTTTTGTTGCTTTTACCATATATGTGGTCGCCGACAGAATTGGAACAGCGGGGGATATCCTTCGAATGTTCCGCCTACGGCGCTAGCTTCCCAGCTTCAATAACTGTTCGGCATCTTGTCAGCCTCGAACGTGCACGTCGGCCAAAGTGCAACAAGATCCGACGTGGACGTCAATGTGCACATCTCGTTGCTAGGTGCTGCGTGAGCTGAGCGGAGTGGCAAGCTCCTGGGTCCCCCTGGAGGGCTGTGTGTGCAAACGTTGCCAACGATTCCCGGGTCCCAAGGCTCGCCCGAGGGCCCTGGCCCTGGGCGCGCTCGAGAAGGGTTGTCGGGCCGTTGTGAGGGGAAGGTTGCTGGGAAAGGTCCGCTACGTCGGGCACCTGGACTCCAGCGCCGCCTGCGTGGTCTGGGTCGGACTGGACCTGGAGGAACCCCGTGAGTGGTCTCGGCCCGTCCGCTCGGCGACGGCGCTTGGGAGGGTTTTACTTCCCTTTGCGGTTTGTGCGCAAGGGAGGAAACTGGGACAAAAAGTTGCAGTCGGCCCAATGAGGTCCTGTTCTCGACGCAAGTTGGCGGGAAAGCAATGTTACAGAAAATGGGCAGGGACCTTTATCCTCAAGGTCCTAAATGCATGAAATGCAGCATTTAAGGAGCAATCGTTTTAATTTGTTTACAGCACAGTATACGGTCTGGTATGGTGTAGGTCACCTGGCATCGACGTACGTACAAAAGTGTGGGTCACGCAACATCGATTTTTGCGCTACATTTAGTGGGGAAACTGAATTGGTGCGTAGGTCTCGTGAGCAAGTCGCGTAACCTCGACTTTTCCGCCAAGTTTAGCAGGGATACCGAACCGATTAGGTCGCGCGACATTGATTTCCCCGCTAAATTAAGTGGGAAATGCACGGACGGATGGACAGTCGGGCAAAATTTTGGGATTTGCGGGAAAACGTTAAAAAGCATTTCGTGCTTAAAAAAAAAAAAAAATTGTAATTCACTTGGAGTAATTGAATTACTGGAATTTGGTTATTTTGGTGAGTGTGGGATTTCGCTAAGCGTAGCAGATAGACAGTAGACCTCGCGGCTCGATCCTCGGTGCGAACCCAGCCGGAGAGCCTGGGGCTAGAGTAAGACACCACGGGGGCTGATGAGCAACAGACATCTTTACTCGCTCTGATGCTTTCGCGCGTGTCAAGGAGGCGCCACTTGCTGCCCATTTACTGTCTATGCAGACGGCGACCTCTCTACAGTGAGTAGTTTGTACTTGGGATTCATTGTTTTCTTACTGAAAGTGACCCATCTTGCGTAAAACCCTAGGCCACAGTGAGGAAAAGAGAAAGTTTTGAATTGAAGTAAAAGACACAGGAGGAAAATAATGTCCATCTACTAGCAGCTCACCTGCCCACTCACTGTATTTTACTGAAAGTAGTGTAAATTTGATACTAAACTACTTTTTGGCATCAGTGATTGCGAGATTTTCTTCACGGTTGCAGCTCTCTTTGTAGTTATATTTCGAGGCTAAAACTTGCGCCTTAGTATCGGGGGAAAGAGGTGCTGTGGAGGGCATATGCCTCGCACATCTCTCAGACGTGTGCAAGCAAACATTTTCTTTGTTTCACTTCTGCTTTGAGTTGCCCTGCAAAAGAGAAATCCTAGGGATGAGATGAAATAGTGAAGCTTCTTCGGTGCTCGGAACTCGACTTCCGATCACTCCGTATCTGGTGATTAAACTAAATGAGCTTGGCCGAACAAAGTTACAAGATATGGCGAAGGTAAGATAGTGAATCAACCAAAAAATGACGTGCCAAACAAAGAGACACATTTTTGCAGGTAAGGAGCTGTCAAATAATGTGTTTTGAAATGATGTAGCAAAAGCAACTGCAAAGTGATTAGTTACTTTCGAAAAGTAATGATTATGACTATTAGGCACTACCCATTTTGCAGTAGTAATTCAAATGGTATAGTTAAAGGGATTGTCCGGTCAAATTTTGTATTCGAGAAAACAATTGAATACCATTGTTATTGTCTCGAGACCCATCGTACGTGCAATATCTGAATTTTATATGCCCCTCTGCATGAGTAATTGAATTTATACTGCTCCAAGCGCACTCTAGCGTAAACGTTGCTTTCGGTGGCAACATTGGAGCTCTGACGTCACACAACACAAAGTGAGCATTTCTGTCTCGTCGTTTACCTGGTTTACCTGCGAGTGAATTAACGCCTCAGCGTGCTTCGTTTTTTTTGTGCTCGACTTGTTTCGTGGGTGGTGAGATTTGTGCTGCGCGGTTAGGTGCCACAACCACCGGGCAGCACATACGAGCCAAGACATGACGTTCCGCACTTTTCCGCGAGACGTGCAGCGACGAGCAAAATGGACCGTCGCCGTGTGTAGAGACTGGGTTCCCGTGAAGATCGAGATCTTGCTTATGCAGCAATCATCTCACAGAAGAGAGCTACGAGCTGAGCTGTAAGCGGATAGAAGGCTCGTAAGTTGAGGTGTGATGCTGTGCCAATGATATTAAACTACGTCCATCCACTCCTCGCCCAAATCGGATCAATCAATTTAATTATGCAGCGAAACTGAAATCAACAGCTAGACCACCTGGAAACGATACCAGAAGTTGTATTTAGCACACGTGCAGCCAAATTCTGTTTGACCCGCATGTGAAAATAGAGCGTGGCTACGATTCACCAAGCTTGTCCAAGTCAAGGGACGAGATGTATTTGAACGAATCCCCGTTTGCCTTCGACCTGCGGACATCACCTCTGAGGGAACGACCCACAGCCTCATCACAGATCCAGTGGATCCGCAGAAATGCGTACCCAGATGCCACTTCGTGTACCTAGTTGCCGCTTCAGAGGCGAAATCTGCATCCTTTGCTTTGCAAGCGCTCCTAGTTCGATCGGCGGCCGTCGCAGTTGTGTTAGCGCGAAACGGCATATGTTGGCTCGAAGCTTATGGCTGTTTTCGAGTAATATCCTGCTAAAAGGCGTGACTTTTTTGCACACGCTTGGGAATTGCATTAAAAGAACCATATTTCAGTAGGGTACAGACTATAGTCCGTTGCAACCTAAGAACGAAGGGCGAGGGTAAGACGGGCCGGAGAGGAGCAAGCAGACGAAACGCTAAAGAGAGAAGGAGGTTTCCCCCTCTCTTCTCCAGCGTTCCGTCTGCTTCCTCCTCCCCGGCCCGTCTTACCCTCGCCCTTCGTTCTTAGGTTGCAGCGGACTAAAGGAGACTATATAATTCGAAACAAAATACAAGACATTCATCGACCAACGTTTGTTATCCCGACCATCCGACAAACCTTTGCGTTTTGTGACGTCACGCAGCAGCTACGGATGTCAGCCATTGACACTGGCGAAATTCGGGGTGCAGTTTCGTACATACGCTCATGAAAGGTTTAATTAATAACGGGAGATCATATATAAAAATAAAAAATGACATTTGTGTACATGAAGGCTCCCTCGACGTAACGAGCTCAAAAACTTAAGTACTTCCGGTTTTGACCGGACAATCCCTTTAACTGCTATTGGATCTAGGTAGTCGATCGTAATTAAATTACAAGAATAATATACCCAATTATTTTCAGTAGCTTCACGACTGAACGCAACTTAACAAAATTACATCTGTTACATGGATTTTCTGTAAAGTATTAAATCAGCTTGCCTCAATATCGTGCCACCTTGCTTCCCCGCCGCAAAGAGTAAATCTGGCCCCTGTGGCCTCACTGACTAGAGGTCTGTGAACATGCGATTTAGGACAAGCACAGTACTAAAGCAATTAATTTTTTTTTCTGTCTCTGGCAGTGGGTTTTACTGACGGAAGCCTGGGAAGCAAGACATACTTCTCATGCAAGCCCCGCTGCGGTATCTTTGCCAGCATATCGAGCGTTACCTATGTCTCAAAGTGAAACCGTGGCAGCCAAGTGACCACACTTGCACCAAAGAAAGGTCCTGGGAGCAAGATCCTACGGCAATGGGGACAGAATGAAACCCACCTTGTTGTATGGCTCCACCTCATTGAGTGCGATTTGTATGAGGCAGGTTCTACAGTAGGACGTGGGTATCTCATTTTATTCTTTTAAATGGGGCAGCCAATACTACCCCATTGTTTGTGATAGAAGAGGAAAGTGAGGGTTTGGTAGACTAGTCATGCGCAAGATGTGCCAAACAAACATTGCAAGATGCATCTCGCCAGTATTCAAAAATAAATGGGTGAAACGTGTGCAAAGAAATCTGCAGAGAGCATAACACATCTTACCAAAAAAAAAAGACATTTGTTGGCCTTTATTTTGAATACTCTGGTTTTAATGTATTTTTTTTACATCTTCTGTACAGTCGCATTCGTTATGTACAAAGGTTCACGTGTTGATTGCAATAAACGCACTCTATATATTGCACACACTTGTCCCTGCATGTGCATTGGAAGTCATTTGCTGTCAACGTGGTAGTTGCTCAAGCACCCTGAGGAAGGTAGGTCATTAGGTACATGTTTGTTTTCAAGTCACAAAACACAGCCAGCTTACAAAAGCGACATGTAGACAAGTACAAAGTCTGTTTCTGTCCACCACGTATCGCTGTTTAATAAACTGGCCCCCCCTTTTATTAATACAACATTTCAGACATCTGATGCTTGTACAATGGAATTTAAGTGTCACGCACACTTTCCTAAGACATACCGTTTATCGTTCAGCTTGACGATGAATTAGTACATGTTACTGGAAAAAAAAAAAATAGATAGAGCTATAATCGACGAAACAAGCTGTGCGAGTGTTGCATAGGCACAAAGGCGTAGATCAGCACAATGCTTCGTCCACACAGACCGCAGTTGTAACTGCTAGAAGCTAGCGAGATTTACGACGGAAAAGGGGTTGGTGAACTTGTCAAAGCAAGCGACTTTGTCCGAATTCCCGCACGCAAGTCGGCTTCGTCGTTTATTCCTACCTTTAGTCATGTGGATGTGATTCACAAGGATTCATGGGGAGACGGAGACATTGGGGAGCTGTTTTTCACGACGCGGATAGGTAAGACTAGTTGCCTCTGCACTCGCTCACACCAGCGCATAACATACATTTTTATAGTCGGCGTCAGGCCGGCAAAGCTGGCTGAAGGTCGGCACATGTTGGCGGCACGCCGACGCATTCTGGCAACAGCCCGGCTTACGCTGGGATCAGGTCGGCACATGCTGTCATCAGGCTGGGGCTAAGTTGGTCATAAATCCGTGGCCGACGACACCGATCTCGTCGACAGGAGCCCCTTGCAACGCTTCAGAGTCTCGGTCGGCGCATGGTCCGTCTTGCGTAAGAGCTTGCGGAAGTCAAACACTCCCGGCGTCTGGTTGGTCGGCGAGGGCTGGGGCGACGGCGTGGGCCGCCGCAGGATTTTCTTGAACTGGTACGGCCCCTGGTTGGGGTCGCACTCGGGGGCCAACGCCGCCACCTTTGGCACCGGCCTCGTCGGTGCTTGAGGTTGCCTGGTGACGAAATCGGGTTTAGTGGGGGGGGGGGCTCACTTTGCGTTGCGGTTATTTTGAGCAAATGGGAAGAGTGTTAGGAGCAAACGGAGAAGCTCTAAATGTTTTTGATGAATCTAGGAAGCAGAAATTGATAGGGTCCCTCGTGTCTTGGCTGGCCAAAGTGACACTAGTGGCTGCAGCGAGTTTTAACATGGGTTCTGTTTTGTGAGCAGTTTCTTTATAAGAAAATCGTCACAAACGAGTCGTAATGAGCGCCATGAACGGGTGATGCGCCGAGATCGTTAATATAAAAAGTTTGAGCCCCGGCGGGGCCTGTACCTTGGTCGCTGCAATGGCAGTCGGGTATCGTAGTCACCGTTGGAAACTAGCACAGCTGGTCTAGAAAGGTAAATATTTTTTGGAATGCAAATGTGCCGGTGAGAGCGGCATAAATATAAGAAACAAAATAAAATAAATAAAATGGAAATAAAAAATACATAATAGAAAGAATGATAACTCTAGCAGGGTTATGCAGGACGCATTCTGTGATTGCTGGTCTTTGTCAGCAATCACTTTTCTATCAAAGACCAAAAGTGGTATAATAGATTTAGCAGGAATCGGTGGCAGCGTGAGAATTGTGCGATGATTATTTTTCCATATTTAACTTAAAAAAGAGGGGGACAGGTGTGAAACCATACTATCGGGTGTTTGCGAGAAGAGGAAGCAGTGTTTTGGGGGGGGGGGGGTTTGCCAAAAAAATAAATTATGCATATCTGAAAGGTCAGTTTCTGCTCAAATGTAGCGCTAGCAGTTGTGGACCGTGCGCCAAAGTTTCAGAACTTACCATTACCTGAATCAAAAGTTATAAACAATTTTTTTGAAATTTTTAATGACGAAACGGCGGCCAGCAGAGTCCGCGAATCCATGGAGGCGGACGACGTTTGCTTCTGGGAACGCGTCTCTGTTTCTAGTTGAAAATTTCTGAAATGCGCCGGCAACTTTTGAATTGTTAAAAGTAAGTTTGGATGCAGTGGCATCTGGTAGCAACCTCCAGCGCCACACTTGGCGATGCGCAGCTTAGTTTCGCGACAAGAAAAACGCGTACGGTTCTCTTTTTTGTCTCGTACGCCCGGTATGTTCCCGCAGGGTGGACGCGCGACACAGGAAGACACTCGAGGTTGGCTCACCTGACTTGGTTTTCTTTGAGCGATCCGTCCTGCCACCACATCTCGACTTCGACCATCGTCGGTCTGGTGCCGATGCTCGAGCTGCTCGAATTTCCCGAAGCTGGAATAAACAGGGGGGCTTCTGTTAGGTGCTCAGCATTGTTAAAGTCTAATTGTTCCATTCTGTCTTTGCACTGTTTTGATTTATACGTGAGTCTAAGCGTTAATTTGATGTCAAGTGCCGTACACGATGCAAACATTCCCCACCGTATGACAGTCTCTTAGTTTCTATGCTCGTCGCATAATCGCGACCGACCATAGTCGGCGAAGGGTTAAGAATGCAGTACATGCTCCGGCCCGAGCTTTCTGCCTTTGACATATGCGCAGCATTCTTAACCCGTCACCGACCATAGTTCAGTCGGGTGAGTGTTTTGACATTGGCAGCAGGGAATTCTGTCCATGCCTGACGTAGCCAGCCGCCTTTATTCCCAGGTGTATGGACGTAGCAAACATCCGTTTCACGCAGCGTTTCGGAGAATTTGTCAGCTTTTCTAGCGGTGGGAATTCATTCGAGCGAACCACCAATTGGTGCGTATTTTTGGGAACAGGATAATTGCTCCCTAAAGGCAGTACGTGAAAATGTGCGTTCATTTTTATCGAAGGATAAAAATAAACGCACCCCTTGGCCAAGTTGTCCTAATAGAGGTGTTAAGGTACTATAAAGGTTGGGGTAGTAGATGACGTCGAGATCGGATTAGCCCAAAAGGTCATCTAATGTGAGCATCTCTCACCTGATTGGCTGTCGTCGTCTTGACGCCTCGGTTCTTCCTCGGGTTTGCACCGAAGCTCCCTTGGCGCCGGTTTCACCAGGGCTTCTGTCAACTGAGGTATCCTTCAACGGCAAAGAGCGAGCACAAAGCAGGACTTTCGAAATGCATTTATAAATGTACATATAAGCTATAACAAAAAAAAAAAGACTTTTTTTTTTTTTAAATGATTAAGTTGTTTACGACATAAAAGGACTGGTTGAGAGCTGGCTTGTTAGGCTTGCCCATTCCTTCCTTTTAGTCATATGCAATGACGAGGCAGAAGTCGAGATAATTATTTAATTTTTTTTTTTTTTTACGGATATTATTATTCCTTAGAATATAATAGGAGTGGCATAAGACAAAAACACCGTAATCACAATAAAAAAACACAAACAGCCCACCAAAATTCAATGCATTACAGTGAATGCTGATTCGCATTATATCTTATATGTGTAATCAAAATCAAAAGTTTGAGAAATGACACGTAACATTTCTCAAGGCCAAACAAAACAGAAAAAATGGGTGGCAGTTCCATATCAACAACAACAAAAAAAATCACCAAGATATTTGCACAATTGTTCAGAGCTGGTCCGGGAACAAAGAAACACTTAACAACGCATCTAGGTAACTGCATCTAGTCGGATATTGTAAGCAGAAAAAAGGAGTATTTAAATGAGTCTTCCGTGAGTGGCACTCAAAGATTGTCTTTGCGTGTGGGAATTGAGTGTTTGTTCTTTTTGAGAAAATTATATATATGTCCCGAGCTATCTTTATGCATCCACTCACGTGTTTGATTCGCTCGAGAAGGCTGGGGACCACACCTGCCGCCACAGCTCTCCGTTTAAGTCACTAGGTGGCGTTGGTTTTACTGTAGCCGCCGTGACACCAGTTATTTACAGGTTGGTAATGCAGATTATAAAGAACAGACTGGAGGAATGGGTAGATTGCGAGGGCATACTGGGCGAGTTACAGAACGGGTTTCGGAAACAAAGAAGGTTGGAAGACAATATATTTTCTCTAACACAGTGTATAGAAATAGCGCAAAAAGAAAACAGACAGCTCTGGCTGGCATTTCTGGATATCAAGAATGCCTATGACAATGTGAACCAAAAACCTCTGTGGGACATAGTGGAGAGCTTAAACCTAGATGAAGGACTAACAGCAATATATTTACAAAGATAATAAGGTGATTATAACATGGGAAGGAAAGGCAACGGAGAAAATAGAGATAGGACGAGGCCTTAGGCAGGGGTGCCCGTTATCGCCTTTGCTGTTTATGTTGTATCTGAGAGGATTGGAAGATAGACTAGAGAAGAGTGGGCTTGGATTTGACCTTTCGTACAGTAAACTAGGCCAAACAATTCAGCAATCCTTACCGGGACTGATATATGCGGATGATATCATACTAATGGCTAACAACAGGATAGATTTGCAGGAATTAATGAGCATCTGTGGTAGGGAAGTAGAGGAATTAGGTTTAGAATTCAGTAGTGAAAAATCAGCAGTCATGATTTTTAACAATGATGATGTTGAGAGACTGAAGATACAGAATATTACAGTTGAGAGAGCTAGTAAATACAAGTATCTAGGAGTATGGATATGTGATGGTGCAGAATATCTCAGTGAGCATGAAAAGTATATAATACGTAAGGGCAACAGAAATGCGGCTGTAATGAAAAATAGAGCACTTTGGAATTACAACAGGTATGAGGTGGTGAGAGAGATTTGGAAAGGGGTCATGGTGCCTGGCTTGACTTTTGGAAATGCAGTGCTATGCATGAAATCCGAAGTGCATGCAAGATTAGAAATAAAACAGCTTGGAGTAGGTAGGCTGGCTTTGGGGGCACATTGCAAAACACCAAACCAGGAAGTACAAGGAGACATGGGATGGGCGTCATTTGAGGGCAGGGAAGCTGTGAGCAAGATAGAATTTGAGGATCGGTTGAGGCAAATGGGTGGGGAGCAATGGGCACGAAAGGTTTTCAGCTATTTATACATGAGGAGTATAGACACAAAATGGAGACAGCGCGCACTAGGAAATTAAGAGGAAAGTTTTTAGGCTATAGTGGGGTTACGGAAGAGCAGGTCTCAGTTAAGAAGAAAGTTAAGGCCACAGAACGAGATCGGTGGCTAGAGGGAATGCAGACAAAGAAGGCTCTGGAAGGCTATAGATTAAACAAAACAGTTATTGCCAAAGAAAGCATTTATGACAATTCTAGGGGAAGCTCATTGTTGTTTGAGGCAAGGACAGGTGTTTTGCGAACCAGAACATACAGAGCGAAGTACCAGGAAATGGACACAGTGTGCGCTGCTTGTGGAGAGGAGGACGAGACGGCTGAGCACTTGATACTCTACTGTAAAGGGCTTCACCCTATGCATACTGAAGACAACATTGATTTAATAAGGTCATTGGGTTTTAGAGACAGCGAAGGAGAAGTGGATTTCAAGACAGTAGAGATTACCAAGCAAAGATTAAGTGAATGGTGGCAGAAAGCGAGAGAAAACTAGGCATTTTCTTATTAACTGATGGCAAGGGGGATTTATAGCCTCACTTTCTTTTCAGTACGGAGTGAATATAGTTTTCACATTTAAATATTCTAAGCTTAAAGGGTAAGACAAAATGGCTAGGTGGCGTAAGCTACCGCCCGATCCAAAGGGCTCAGCCGTATTCATCCATCCATCCATCCGCCAACACTTGCAGACATTTCTCTATGGCAATGAAGAGTGCGCGTGAACAGCTTTGATGGGCGCTCAAGATGGTTAAGCGCACGTGCACCCATAGCTTTGACTGCTTAGCCGCAGAACTTTGTCCACTAGTATAACAAGCCGTTTAAGGCACACCTTCGTTAATAATAATACTAATAAAAAGAAGAAATTAGTTGTCGAATGTAATATGTATTGCCTTCAAAGCCTCGAGAAATCGTGGATTTAAGGAAATCTTGAACGAGTAATCAGGAATATAAAGAACCCAGATGACCTCTCGAGTTTCTGACCTCGCATTCCTCTACACTTGCCCTCTGGTTTCTCTTTGACTTCGTTTTAGAACGCAGCTCTTCGGCCTTTCTTTCTTTTCTTTTTCTTTTTAAGGGGGGGGGGGGGGGGGGTGCAGCAAGCATACACGTGGCCATTAATGCTACCTGGAGTTGCTGGGAACCTTGTGGCTGCAGATTTGGTCGAAGTTGTTGAGGTGCAGAGGCATCTTGGGCTGTGGCCTCTGCTGCAGCTGCTGGTCCTGCTTCTTGCAGCGGCCGTTGAGCCTCCGTTCGCTGGGCACAGGCACCTCTTCCTGGGCATCATTTACAGACAGAAATCGGAAAGGAACTCTACCACTGCTAGGGTTGCCACTTGGGGGCGCAACACTACAGCCAGTCTTGATCGCGTTACCCGAACAAAGTAGTCGATGGCAATTACTCGGTTAAAAGTTTGATTAGATTACTCGATGAATGGAGAAGATAATAGGCCGTCACTTGAAAAGTAACGGTGACTCTTCCTGTTACTTCCGATTTTCGAAACGACAAATGTTTCTGCCGGTTTGAAAGCTAGACTTTCTTACTGTTCATCGCTAGATTAGAATTGTCAATTTATAAAGTGCTCATCTTAACATCCACTGATTTCAATAAACCGTTCTCCTGGCAGACACTCAATCCGAGGATTGCTCGGCGAGATACTTGTAGAAACAAAGGACGCTTCATTAAAAAAGGGGAGGGGAAAATAGTCACGATTGCGGGTAATTTTAGTACTCCCAAAAGTCATCAAAGTACTTTCGCGATCACTTCCTAACGAATGTAATCAAATGATTAGGAACTTAGTCCGAAAAAGAGTAATCGACGACGAGCTCTAATTTTATTACTTGCAGCAAGTACCGGCATCCAAGTGGGACTACAGAAAATTCTTTAAAATAGAGTCAAGATTTTGGAGAAGGAGCAACTCGAACGGCACGGCGAGGAGGACAGCGAGGAGCGGAGGGGCTTGGCTAAGGTTGGAGACGCTGTCGGACGTTTGAGGCCTTCGCCTTCTCCTCGCAACTTGTGTTGCGAATGCGGCCTGTAACCCGCACGACCCCGATCGAGCAGTTGGAAACACTCTCAAATCTAGGCACACTAAAAATCTTTAATGAGCAAGCTCATTAAAGATGTACTAAAGCATGTTTGCTCAAATGCAACTCCACTCTAGTAGTAGTACGAGGGGATTGTTTGAAAAGCCTATCAACAGTTAAGTCGTGAGATAAGGAGATAGTGAGGGATTGCTGACTTCGTTACTACTATATCGTAAAATTAGTTACATCGAGGGTTTTTTTTTTTTCTTGTAAAGGGGTTGGGGGTGGGTGTGCATTTGTTTTACACTTTTCAAAGCATTCAAATTTTCAAATTATGCCACGTCTTGTAAAAACAGCATATATTTTAAGTTATTGAAGACAGTATGTCTGTTGGGTTGAGTCTGGGAGACAAATCAATCTAAAGTGCGCGATGTAATTACTTAGTATTAAAAGTGCCCCGAGCACGACGAAACAACATTTCGGTTGGTTGAAATAAATCTTCGCAGCCTTTAGCTGGGGCGTGCCACATGTGTTTGTTAGTCTAGCCCATAAAACTCTCTAAGTGGCTTTTTTTTTGGTTCTGCATACCTTAAGCTCGTCCTGCTTTTTAGAAACGGAATGAGCTTACAGAGCCCAGTTGCTGGCGAAGCACGATTGTGCTGCGTCTGTCATCCCTCGGGGAAATTTGGCGTGCATCGGGCTATCCGAAGCTTTGCCTCTCACCACGATGCCTTGTACATTTCTCGGTCCCAGTTCGGAAACTCGGTGGCAAGTCATGATGAGCTGTGTTAGGTTGCTGTTGTTGGGTTGGGGCTTCTTCAGGCCACGCCCCCTGTTGGTTGGACCGTGGTGAGCCTAAGGAAAGTGGGACACGCACCAGTTACACTTGCCCGTCTCTTTGTTACGTGATCTCTAGCCGTCATGTGACCACGTTGTGTGACATTGGTCACGTGCCATGACGCGATTAATTGGAGGATGCCAGTGAAGTAGCGAGAACCCTACGTTTCTCATACATTGCAATTCCGCATTTAACGGTTTGAGTCTCAATATAATATTTGTTCACCCGTTATCCTGGTTCAGCAGTGTTCTGCGAGTCCGTTAGCTTACTAGTCTGGCATTATACATATAGAGCACATAAATGTGCTCTATACGAGCACATATATGATGTTAAGGTTGTCGGCTGCGAAAGGGTATCCTGTGTCTCGCACAAAATAAACTGCCGAAATTTCAGTCTAAAAACAACATAGCAGTTGGGGCCCTAGTTTCATGACTTAACATAATAAACAATGCAAAAAGTAATTTTGCGAAAGTTGCGACGAGCAAATGGCAGCCAGCGTTGACCGTTAATACAAAATGAATAAGGTCTTCTGCCAAAAACAGGCACCGTTTTTAAACTGAAATTTTCTGAAAATCGTTCTCAACTTTTGAATCTGATAACATTGTTAGGTTTCGAGTCTTTAACGCCTTGCCTCAACCACTGGGCCTGCATTCGGATAGAGCCTAAGGTTTCGGTAATGCACAGATTACTTTTTGCATTGCGAGAAGCAGTGTACTGGGAGCCGACACCCTCTAGGATAGACCAGCTAGACTACATTAGCTAGGCTCATTTTACAACTCGTGACGTGACACGCTAGTACGCATAATCGGGAGCAAAGACGGCAAGACGCTATCGTGCCCACAGCAGGTCACCTTATGGCAGAAGTCCAGAATTTCCAAGCACTTCCAGCTTGCATCCTGGGGCTCCGCGAGCTTGTGGGCCGCTGCTTTCCTCCGCACTGGAGGATCTCTGTTTCTCTGCAGCTTCATCTGACCTGCAACGTCGCAGCGCCGTGGAACTCTGTCAAACGTTATTGCAGCGCCCAGACAGGACGTCAAGTTGGTAGCGGTCCGTTAGTCCTATTTGTATGAAATTTGCAGGGCATATTCATAGATGGGAAAGAGGTTACATGCAAAGTTGCAAATGAGTACATCAGATGAACACTGCACCACCTGAGGAAATCTCTAGTTTAGAAAAGGATAAACATACAGTAAAACACCCGTGTCACGCGGCTATGGAAAAAATTGCATAAATTATACCATTTAAAAAAATGAAATAGTTTTTTTTTGTATGCATTAGGTTGAAGATAATGCAGCTTTTAATTACAAAAGACCACGAAAATGCGGAAAGTAAGCTCACAGCCACGTTCCTTAGAAAATTTCAGTACAGCAACTTCAAGAACTGGCTCTGCACATAGATTTATTATCTAACGATAGTTTTCCTGCAGCGAGATTTGATGCCAAAAAGTGAAACGGAGACGGTGCGTTTGAAAGTTCAGAAAGTTGGGCCGGCATGTCGGAAATAATTTATTCTGGAAAAGATACTTTAGTTACGGGAGTGAAACTTTGACAGCATCCATCAGAACATTTTAAAGGGGCCGTGCAACAGTGTATGGACCTAGGTCAAATAATTGTGGTAGTTGTTTCCTGTCACGTCTCTAAATTAAAAAAAAAAAAACTGGAAAAAAAAACATCTGTGCGCGTTACTTTTTTTTTCAATTCATACATTGTTTTTTCAGTTACATGCGCAGTGACGCGCAATGGGGATAGCGAGGATCCGGTTGGGTTCTCTTTCAGATCATCTTCCAGTATCGCGCGGCCTTTGCTTGCGATTCACATGACGACCTTGAAGGTCGGTCTGAGCGATGTAGAGAGGGGAAAAGAGGAAAAAAAGGGGGGGGGGGGGGGGGGGCTGAGAGAGATCAAAGATCTGTGCCTTTCCGTAAGGAATTTGGACCGACGTGGTAGCACAAAGGGGTGAGGCCTACGGGAGGAATAGGTTTTTTGTTTTGTTTTTTCACCTCGGGCTGAGATGATATGACATTTTTGACGCATTTACTCATGTTGAAACGACAATATTTGAAAATACAGCATTAGATGAGCACATAATCGGCATATCTTGCCAACTTATTAGACTATACCCTTTGCGCGTCATGCCTTATTTCACATGGCCGCCAATCCGCGGCTGGAAATCGCGAAAATATTTCCGTTCTTTTCTTTGCTATTACGCAACGAAATCGCGATATTTCAAAAGAATGAGACAGTTTCTCCAGTTCTTTTGGTGAGATAAACGATATAAAAATTTTAAAATGTGACTTAAAACAAAATTAAAGTAGTGTATTTTTTAAAGATAGTTGTTCCTTCATATGTTTCCTTCGTCATAGCGAATTTTCTCTGGGGTTACGATTCTATTTAGAGAAGTTTATGATTTGGAAGAAATTATCTCTTCGTGGAGCCACGTCTCATTAAGGTATTTAGGTCTATATTGTGTTTTAACAATGAAGGTGAAGAGAAGCCCTTCCCACCAAGTTCTGCTCTCTATGATTGGTGGTCCCCTTCTCTCTGCTCGCCTTCTCTTGTCCTGCTATTATTCTAAACCTGTGACAGTCTACTGGTGTTCTGTTTTATCGGCCGATTCCCATGGAGTTCCGTAACGTTTGGCACTAACGGAAAACCGACACCGAAAAGCGTCACGCCCATAGGGAACCACATAAAAAGACTCACCACCCTGAGATAGTGAGCTAAGTGCTTTGCCGACCGAGCTATCCAGGGGCGGCGGTCGGAGCACGCAAAAGCGAACTCATTCGCGCAAAAGCGCGGCTGCGCGCTTCGTGGTCGTGCGTTTTGCGGCCTTTCCTGTTATGCTGCGCCATCTCACGGCGTGTGACGGAGATGAGGACCAATCTTCGGTAGGCGGTGCCGTTCAGCCACCCTTCTCTTCTTTCCGGAAGGCCTATCATTTATTCTGCGCTTAGCAGTCTTTGTCAGCGTGACGAAGCTTGTGTATATATATATATATATAGGGTGGCTCAAGTCACCAGGCTCGATCTAAAATGGACCGTAAAAATCGACGCCTGCACCCTGCACGTAGCCATCTAAACTTTTCGTCAAAAAAGTCATTCGCAGGTCGTTTTTTTTTTTTTTGTAAAATTACAGAGCGTAGCTCTCTTTCTGTCAAAAATAAGGCCAAGAAACTTGCCAGGGTCTACGGCGGGCAGCAACGCAGACGACAGGGGTCCAGTAGCGGGGTGTGTTTGGCGTTCGTATTGATAGATGGCGCTACCTCCTTATCGCGACTGCTCGCAACCACCGTGGTTTATTAAAATGAATATAATCTTTTTGAAATCTACCTTCGGTTAAAAAATAAATGCGAACAATAAAAGCAATACTTAAAGTAAAAAAACGCGTCTGCATAACGGCGGCGCTTTTGCTGCCAACGGATTTCGTCTGCGTGTCGTCTGCTATCTTTCGCTGGCCGGCTGCACCTTCAGACGCTGCTCCCGACGCCATCTATCAATACAAACGCCAAACACACCCCGCTACTGGACTTGGTCGTCTGGGTCACTGTCCGCCGTAGACCCTGGCAAGTTTCTTGGCCCTATTTTTTACTAAAACAGAACTACGCTTTGCAATTTTGCAAGAAAAAAACCGACCGGTAAAATACACCTTTGACGAAAAGTTTGGATGGCTATGTGCAGGCGTCGATTTTTACAGTCCATTTTAGATAGAGCCTGGTGACTTGAATCACTCTAGATATAGCACTGGTACAGTGCTGACACCAACTTAGCTTAGCACTGACGCAGCGCTGCACCAGTGCTGTATCACTAATATAGTGCAAAGTCAGGGCTGCGTAACCAATGTGAGCTCTATCTCCAGCGCCGACTAACAGTGCTGAGGCAGCGCGGTGGTCTATGTGTGAACAGGTCTCGATTAAAAGGATAAACACACACAGTGGAGGAGGGAGGAAAAAGGGGGGGGGGGAGGGGACAAACAGCTTCCTTTGAGCTGAGTGTTAGTCGTTACCCTAGGGTATTCCCGCGAAATAATTTTTTCTGCGTAGCTCGCAAAGAAATATGTTCCGCTTACATCTCTGCGTGACGAGGGCCATGGCGAGTCGCCGTTTCTGGACTTGGCGCTTGGCAAGCCACCTCCGGACGGCCGCTTGGACTACCACGATCTTGCGTACTTGCTGCTCGTACAGTCGCGACAGGTATTCTACGTGGTAGTACTTGAGGAAGACCTGAGCGATGTAAGAAAAAAAGAAAAAGTGGGTCTTACCGCGATATTGAGATATGCGAGTTGACACCAGAGCTATGTCGATATTGAAATGTGCTAGCTTGTCATGCTTGCTTGTATGTAGCGGGCAATGGTATTTCCTGTAGCCCGCAATGAAGTAGAGACCTTGTTCTAGATCTTTATAAACAGCAGCAAGTAATGCGTTTTCTTAGATTTTGGGAAAACTGGCGAGTAACGTTATGCGTTAGTTTTTCAGAAAAAAAAAAAAAAAGCATCGCATGAAGTTTCACATTTCCTTACCCTAGGCTCACTCTGAATATCCTTCCTAATTCAGGTGCCTTCGAGGAACGAGGCTTTGAAAGGTGCAGGCAGCATCAAATGAATTCTTGCGTTGCCAGAGCCACAGAAGTTGTAACGTAAAAAGTAACGTGTAAACGTTTGAGAAACGTAACGCATTCCTTTTTAATCTCAGCAACAAGTAATCTCCATTGCTATTATGTAAGTAAAGCACGGCATTGGTCTTCTCTATGTTGCTTCAGTAATAAAATCTGTAATGAATGTTTCTTTCTGAAATAACGCCGATGCCATCATTGACCTTTAGTGTTCTCCCCATTATTTCACTCATACGATTTTTGTTTATAAAATTTTTTACAACACATGACATGTATTGCTACCATCGCGAACGATGTAAATCACCCGCACCCTAGCGTTTTGCTCCCGAGGCTGACGAAGGAATATCGTTAGTTACCTTCGACTTTCCGATGGCGTAGTCGTCCATTTTGAGCCGGGACAGAAGCAGGTGACAGTTTTCGCGATTGGCAATGACTTTTTCGTTGAAGCTGAACGCCAGGAAGCAGTACCTGTGGATGTCCAGACACATTTAACGCGAACACGACATCCGCAATTTCTTCCACTACTTGTTTGTGCAGACATGTCTCTTATGTTCCTCGCTAAATTTAGCGGAAAAATTTTCCCGGGTTGAGTGGCGTCACGTATGACGTCGCTAGGATAAAATTTTCCCGCTAAATTTAGCGGACAAATTTCCCGCCAAATTTAGCGGGAAAATTTTGCCCTCGTGAAGTCATTATGGGAAACGTCCCATAATGCAACGCGCGGTTACGCCGACGGCGACGCCTCTCAAGCCGGAAACGGCTTGAGCGGCTATATTTTGCGGGAAAGGTTTGATATGAATCGCCATAGTAAAACTGGTCCGATTTCAATCATCTCGATCTTTGTTCTCTACCCTGGTGTACACGAGCGGCACTGACGTGCAGGCGAGCTCACCTCTTGAGCAGCTCGACGAAGGAGTACCGGTGCGAGAACCCTTGCTGCCGGATGTAGATGGTCTCGAGGACACCCGTGTACCGTAGCTGCCGGAGCACCTTCTCCCTGGAGAAGCCTGCGGCCACTCTGTGGTCGTTGGGCTTGAGGCATCGCACGAAGTGGGGTAGCCCCGCGCTCATCTTCTGCAGCAGGTCCATCAGCGAGAAGCGGAACGACGTGGTGGTCGTCTGCAGGGCCTTGGCCTGACTCACCAGGCTCTGCGCCGACATCTGCGTCGGACGGGCCCTTGATTGGTTGAGAGCTTCGGCAGCGGTAGGCTGCGTTTTGACAATCTGTACGCATTGGGCTCTTTCTTGCGTATTGTACGGGTCTTGGCAAAAAGGAAAGTAGTTCGCCATAGAACACTGCACGGGCCGAAATTTCTAGGCCCGGCCCAACCCGGCCCGGTAGAGACACAGCCCAAGCACGGCCCGAGCCCGACAGAATTTTTAATTTCTAGGCCCGGCCCGACCCGGCCCGGTAGAAACACGGCCCAGGACCGGCCCGAGCCCGATAAAATGTTAAAATATGAGCCCGAGACCGGCCCGAGCCGGAAAACTGGGACTGATATTTTTTTTTTTTTTTACACCATAAATATGCTGACTTAGAAGATTTATTTTCAAGAATATGGGCGAAATATGCACATCATTGTATGCACGTCTTTGGAACCATGGCACAACGAGAATTCTTGAAACAGAAAAAAAAAAGAAATTATTTATCTTTTCGTTTTTCTATTCAATCTGTTTCACAGAGAACTTTCTTTCCTACATCTTGTTGTGGAGAAACAATAAATTGTCCATTGACTCTTTCTTCAGGCAGGTCCGCCTTGCTTGCATGATGTAGCCCTCCGCGCTGAGGTTCCGTTTGCTGCTAGCACTCAGGGATGCACATGATGCGTTTGGATAGAAAGGATAGTTTTGGGAATTCCTTCTCGTGCGCTGTCCTGAAGTCGCAAAGCTCAAACACGCCAGAGCACGACTAGTCCTTCTTGCCGTGCAGATATACTCTTCCAATTTGTCGGTGGCTACCTTGTCATCCTCCGCGTCACACCACTCTTGAAACAAACCCAGGCACCTTCTTTTCGAAGTGGGATCTCGAACGTCATCGTTTGTCTCATCTTCACCTTGGGTCATTGCTTCAGCGACACGGGCAAGTAGCTCTCTGACGTGCGCGTGCGCGTAGACTTCAAGGCGCTCGTCCTCTGGCAACATGCGGAGTTGGCGGAACTGAGGCCAGAGAAATGTGGCAATATTGTGGAGGAGAGAAATTTTCAGCTTCGTGTACAGGAAATGAAGAGCACGGACCTTAATATTCTTGATTTCCACTGCCTCTACTTCAGACACCGGAGCATAGATGGTTCTTCAACGCGGGAACGTAAAGCACAACCAGAGGAAGTGTTGGACGTTTTTCCTCCTCGAGCGCGTCGCTAGCATCTTTGAAGGGTTGCAGGAATTCGATTAACTCGTTGAGTGTCGTCTTGTTCACGCTTTCCATCACTGGATTGTTCCTTGACTCCAGTAGAGCTTCTATCTCCCCGAACTGAGAGCAGACGGACTTTAGCATGAATAACTTTCGCGCACGCGGTTGTTACTTTCTCCTTTACGTCCGCGGGCACGGAAGGTTTAGGGCACTGAGGTGATAAAAAATAAGAAATACTTGCACTATTCGATGAAACCTTGCACTTATGACGACTGAGATGAGACGTCCCGGGTTTTGAACGAACGACACTGAATAAATCCTTTGGGCACCGACGTTCTGGAGTCTACGGCGGTGAGAAATTTTTCCCATACAGAGCTCTTAAAGTTTGTCTTCTCAACAAGTTTGTAGAGCGTATATGATGTCAAGCTCGCCGATTGTCGATATTGGCGTACCACCTTCCATTGCTGCCACCGGGACAGAAGGTGGCAGTATAGAAAATAAAGGATAATACAAGAAAAGGTTCTCTGGAAAGATGGACTCGTCAAGCGTCTATTTCTTATTGGATGGTTCGTAACACGGTCAGGACATAGGTCAATTCTATTGGTCATTTGGAACCTGGAAAGATTCTTGAAGAAAAGGAGAGATAATCACAACCTCGCTAGTGCATCTTCAAAAGGCTGCGTAATAAAAAAAAAAAAAAAAAAAAAACATCTAGTGCACGTTAGCTTGTTTTTGGTGTCGTAGTAAAGACCCCGCAGAAACTACAATGTCGAGGTCACGTTTTTTCTTTTTTTTTTTTTTTAGTTTGAAAAGCAGAGGAAAAATACAGTCATGTACCCTGCGACCGGAGTGCCCTCGTTTCCTTGCACGCACTGTCCCACTATGCTGGTGGAGTTCATGCGTTTTCTTTTATCCGCTTGAGAGCTTTCTAACTGCAAGACGCCTTTTTGTTATTGTGTACGACGCTGTATAGTGACTTTGCGCTTCGCCTTTTTTTTTTTTTTTTCAATGAACCTAAAAGATGAATGAGCAAACATTTTGTTCTCAACAATTTAGAATTTACGGCACACGACTGCCCAGGCACGGCCCGGGCCGGCGCGGCCCGAAAACGTTTTTGTTCAAGCCCGAGCCCGGCCCGGGCCCGAGAAAATGCGTGCTACCCGGCCTGAGCCCGGCCCGCGGGCCGGGCCGGTTTCGGACTTTTCGGGCTGGCCCGGGCCCGTGCAGTGTTCTAGTTAGCCATAATTATTGAATACGATAGCATTTCTTTTGGGGCAGCCCCTCGCGGGAAAATTCTCATCTGTAACTCAAAACAATTAAAATAGCAACAAAAAAAATTAAAGAAGATTTATTGGTGGATCTTTAGGGAATGCATGACCCTTGGGAAACGCCACGCACGTCCCCTTTTGGGAAACGCTAACACTGACCCTTTCTCTTTTCTGTTTTGTCTTTCTCTTTTGCTTCCTCTACTTTTTGCTCCCTCTTTTTGGCTTCGTTACGGGGTCAGTGTTTGCGTTTCCCGAAAGAGGGACATGTGTGGCCTTTCCCAAGGGTCATGCTAACGCATTCCCTAAAGATCTACCCATGGATCTTCCTTTAACTTCTTTTACCGCCTACTTGGACCAGCGCTAGTGCTTGGTTCACTCCATTTTGTAGCACAAACCAAGGCATACGCACTCTGCACACCTGCAAGTTCAGACTCGCCCCAGCATCCGCGCGCGCATTGGTTTCTGTCCCGTGACGTCGCATCCCTCTTGCCTTTGTCCTTCACTATACTGCCCTCCTCTCTACACGGCGTGCTTCCCTTTCCACTGTTTTGTCCAGAGACTCATGCCATCAGCTTTTCCCTGTCATGTAAATACTACTGCTGATGAAAAAAAAACACAAAAAAACGGGGCTGGTGGCAATGGGTGCAGTGAGATGGGGGGCGAGTCCTTCCAGACACTTCAGACAATTTTATATAAACGTTCGGGGGAAGGGAAGGAAATCCCCCTCTCCCACGGACAATAAGTAGCGGCAGGGACAGATGTAACGTTACGAGTGGAGCATATGTCCGTTTCCCGCTAAATTTGTCGGGAAAGGTTTCCCACTACATTTAGCAGGAAAATGTAACGCCTGATCTTCTTTAGTTTTTTTTTTGCCGCTCTAAATAAATTGCGGGGTGGTCGAGGCTCTCGGGCAGCGCGTTTCAGGGACCGCACTCACGTTCTGGCAGGTGTACTGCGAGGGAGTGTACAGCTGGCCCGTCTTGGTGAGCGGGGACTGGAACAGCGTCTGCACCACCGGGAGTTTGGACTGCCGGAGCAGCTGCACTATCTCGGTCGGAAGGAAGTTGCGGTTCTTCTCCACGAAGCTCCGGGCGTCGTACAGCACCTGCATCGGGTTGAGAAAGTTCTAGACTGCAAAGCAAGCACCAGTAAAAACATATCTTTACGGAAGTTGTTCCATAGCAATTGCCTTTTTTTTTCCTGTCCAGTATTAAAACGGACTTGTGCCATTAGACGCTCTGGGGCCAAGTAGACATTACCTGTAGACAAGGATAATCTGTTACTAGTAGACAGGGATAGTCTGTTGCCAGTACACAACGAGAGTCTTATCAGTAGACAGGGATAGTCTGTTACCCTTAGACGAGTGTGGTACCAGTGTCTACTGGACACTCGTACCAGACACTCCTTTTCTAGTGTCTACTGGTACTATAGTACCAGTAGACAAGGAGAATGTTGTGCCAGTAGCCAAGGCATTTGATACCAGTGTCTACTGGACACTTGTACCACACACTCCT
The DNA here is from genome assembly GCA_013358835.2 of Ixodes persulcatus. Classification (NCBI taxonomy): domain Eukaryota; kingdom Metazoa; phylum Arthropoda; class Arachnida; order Ixodida; family Ixodidae; genus Ixodes; species Ixodes persulcatus. The sequence goes on from JABSTQ010009429.1 coordinate 40,935, forward strand.
TGTCTAGTTTAGCAAGGAACTCTGGTACACATCGCGACACTGTTAGCGCGAACACGACATCGGTGCATTTTTGCATTTTACTCCTAAATAGTATTAGCGAGCATGAAATGTTATCGCTTACATTATAGAACTAACTGAGCTCTTTCCGTAGCAATAATAACTTGGATGACATCCCTTGGTTTCAAAGAGAGAAACTGGAAAAACTGGCGATCGCTTGTTCGCGCTAACAGTGTCGCGCTCTGTACCTATGTCTGCTGGACACCACTATACCCTTGCCTCCTGTACCAAGAAACTCTGCTACCAGTAAACAAGGAGACTCTGGCGCCAATATCTACAGGTACCAGACCTACACTTTGGAACCTGTAGGCAAGTAGAGTTGCTCACTTCGCTCGAAATAATATTCACCACAAAGCTTCGCTGTAACCGGGTAAACAAATAGTCCTAAATATTGCGCCAACTTTTTTTCTGAGAAAGCTTATTTGTGACATGCATGTCCTCTCCTGGCACTTTAACAAACAAAAAAACAACTTGGGTGTTCATGTAAGGTACTTATACCAGTACTAATGTAGCGAATTGAGCGAGTTGGTAAAAGTTATTCATGATGAAAACAGCTCCAACGACACAGACGAAGTGAAGAAACAAACACGACAGGACGAAACAAACAGGACAGCTTCGTCCTGTCGTGTTTGTTTCTACACTTCGTCTTCGTCGTTTGAGCTGGTTTCTTTGTGTACCCTATAGCCTCGCAGAATTTTTAAACCATGAAAGACTCTTTAACGCTACACCCCTACACCCAATCCCAAAATTGTGTCCGTCGGTCCGTGCATTTTCTGCTAAATTTAGCGGAGAAAGTGGAGCCACGTGATCTTCAACAAGTAACGAACGAAGAATATAAAAAGGAATAAACAAACATTTATCTAGATGGAAACGATCTTGAAACTCGATTGCGGTGCCATTACAAGGTCCTCTAAGGAAGATTGTAATTTACCTCGAGCTTGGTATGCTCTGGGAATATTTACTAAGTCAAACAAGTACATAACCCATTAGTGACATCGCCACAGAAAGTATGCCTCCGACCGATGTTTACCAATTTCATACCGATGCTGTGAGCCTCTTGGCCTCTGGCCCAGGTATTAGTGAATAGTTGCGTTCAGCTCATTCTACATCATTGTAATAACTCCTTCTGCTACACTGAAGATGCTATTATACTATGTTTCTCTTGATACAGCAAATAAAGAAGATCAGTTACGAATATGGTTGCACAGCACCTTTCCAGCATGATGTCTTATGGTGAACTGCAGGGCATTCGACTTGGGCCGGAGGTAGTACTTGGACTTGATGTTGTTGTGGAACTTGTCTGCTCGAGAAAAGACACGTTGTTTGACGTGAGGAGTTTTCTACAGAGACCGTATTGCAGGGCTGTGCAGTCTATGAGAGCAACGCGAAAGTTTGACGCAATATTGTTCACGTGAAACTTTCAGTTATTTGCGATCGTGAGAGCGTGGCACAGGTAGTGTTATGTAGTCATAAACCAATACTACTATGAGCTTTCTAAATACTCCCAAAACTGCGTGCAATGATGCAGTTGCCTAGATACAGCTATTTATCTAGAAAGCGTTATTTTGGCATTACTCGCTTAAAAAAAAGCGAAATGTTTGATTTATACGGATATAATGTCGGAGATAACTATCTGCATTAAATTCCTGCATCCCTGCTCGTAAAAAATGGTTGTGGTGTAATGCCATAAACTGCCCACGTGTGCATAGTGGAAGGAGTTCTTTGTCGGATTTATACTCACCGATGAGTGACTGGTCCGTAGCGCTCGGGAAATGACTCTCTTCGTCCAACAACGCAAGCAGACCCAGTGGCCGACCCAGGAACATATCCAAGACTGGACGGTTGTCGCCGAAGGTGATTGGTTGCACGCTCAGTCCTTCGTTCAGGTACTCTTGCTGTGACCGATAGGTGAACATTGGAAAACAGCGATGTGATGGAAAAAGTTGCACAAAGAACCGCAAGCACTCTGTGCACTCTCTGCGTAATTGTATCGCGGGAGTCGCGGGCTGGACGGTTGAACGAAGCGAAGTAATAAAATGGCGGCGGACCATCTCTACTTCAGAACTGTCGTTCGCAGTACCCGAAAATCTGTCTGGCTTCGAAAGAGAAGTTTTTTTACCGATCAAAACAATTAGAATTTATTCCGTAGGACACGCCCGACCACCCAGCTGATTCGCACGAAGATGTCGCCGAGTCGTCGCCACTTCTTCTGGCTGAAGACATCGCTCGTCTTACGAACACGAACTGGCAAGAGATTGAAAAATGTGCAAACCTCAAGCACGAAGTCCTTGACTTTTGGGTATTTTGTGCAGGATTCGAATCACGTAACACGTAACGTCACGTGTGACGTAATTATGGGAAACGTTCCATAATTTAACGCGCGGTTACGCCGACGGCTACGGCGACGCCGCTCAACCCGGAAACGGGCGCCTAAGAGCTGCGCTATAAAAGAAATGGTACAACTATGCTTAGGTTACAGCATGGTCGAGGGCTCGAACACATACAACCACTAACACACGTACTAAAAGAGAGTGACGGGACATGTATTGCCCTTTGATCGGTTTAGCCGATGAAAGAACGCATGCAGGGAGATGACGAATGCCACAATGTCGCACTTTGATCCTGTTTACTTGGTTCCATTGGCTCGTAGCGTCGGCTGTAGCGTCGGCTTAAGGTTAAAAGAAGCATAGAGATTCCTTTCCAACCGGTCTTGCCGGTTCGTGCGCTGACCGGTTGATCGCCGACGCGGAACACCGTCTACATTTCCAGACGAGGTCGGCGACGTCGGGAACTAAAAGTCGCGAGGAATCTTTGCAAAAAAAAAAACAAAAAAAACTAAGATGGCAGCTAGTGTGATAAGACAGATCCAGGGTCTTGTACTCCTGATGAGATCACTCGATTATCGTGTATGCCACATGCCTTCGTTCCGTGGCTGCAGAGTACTGTGGCACTTGCGCAGCTCGCGATCAACATTTACCGCGTTTGACCAGCGCGCGCGCGTCGAGCTTCGCCGCTTTGCACCGGAGTGCTAGGAGCAGCGACTGGCCTGGGGGAGCGGCTGGCTTAGCGCGATAGGCCCGCAAATTGTGCTCGGGATTATAGCGGGTCGACCTTCTTTGTCTAGACTGTGGGTTGATCTCCAATTAAAAATAAACTGAGCCAAAAAAGAGAGAAAAGGAAAAGAGCACGGGTCTGTATTCGAATAAATATGGTAGTCGGGGTAGGGTCTATATTTGAACGAATACGGTGGTCGGGGTAGCTCTCGTACAACTGTCGATCGAAAGAGCAGCGAACTTTGACTTCAGCTGAAGCGGTTTAGAATTTGATTACCAACATCTGGTCCTTTTTAATCCGACTCCAAGCGCAACGAATATCGCAAAAAGTAGGCTATTTCCTGCCGGCATCACCTAGAAAGACTGCTTTGAGGTTGCACTGAAACCACGCCCCTCCGCGGCAGCGGGAGAGGGCAGTAAAAGGAGAAGGAAAAACATGACGTCACGAAAGGTTCCTCACGCGTGCTCCTCGACTCGCAGAGCCAGCGTCGTGCATCGTCGATACTGAGCTAGTGTGGGATTCATGCTTCTGAAAGATGCCAGCCGAACGTACGAAGATACACGAAGAGAGAAAAGATGGCAAACACACTGCTGGACTAGCAACCATTTAGTAGAAATATTCGTCTTCCACGCCCGTTAGTTTTTTTTATCTCGGAACGAATGGAAGAAGAAGAAGTGTATCTTCAGTAAATGGTTGCTAGTGCAGCAGTTCCGAACATCTTTCTACGGAAGATGCAGGCACCTCAGCGAATCCTAGGAGCTTACACGAAGCGGAGGCGAAACGAAGTAAGGATTGCCAGTGGCTAGTTCAGGGACAGATGCAATTAGAATCGCGCCTGCTCGTTTTATGACATCACGGCTCGACCAACCAATGACGTTCGGCGGCGGCGAGCGGCTGCATACTTTTCGAGTTTACTGTTTCCCTTTTTAAAACAAATGATGGTGATATTTTTTTTTTATTATTTCGGCTTTCCTTTGACTCTGGTTTTAACGCCGCTAAAGAGCAGTGTCACCTTTAAGAAAACAAGTATTTCTTAATATTTGTGGGCAATTGTTCTTTGTAGTTTAATGGAAGTCTTAAGTTTGGTAGGTCCATAGAATTTGGGGGACGCGTTTTTATTGATAGACGTGTTATCGGATATGGTGGTTCTTGCTGGCATTTTACAGTAATTATATTTACAGGCTAAATAAACTAACGTGCGTAAAATGGGGAGGGAAGAGAGGCTTTATCCCAACTGAGATGTTGCGCTACGATTCATTTTTCAACCAGTTTTCGTACCGATGTAAATAGAATGCCTTATTTTCAAAACAACAGGGCTATGTGTCCCCTTTAGCTCCCTGTCTTTCTTTATCACAAAGGGCAATAAGTAATATGCTCCAGTATCAAAGAGGAATCCTCAATTATTATCATAGATGATTGGATGAACTCGGTTGGAGATGCAATCACTTTTTCATTTTCAAGTGGTGTGCTAACAGATGTTGGCATCTGCTCCAAAAGCGTCAGTGACTGCTCCAAACCAATATTTTACCGCCTACAAGACCTGCTACAAAAGGTGAAATTCCGCTTCCATCACTGCTAACATATTAAATTGCCTAGCAAAACAAAAAAAAAAAACTTTTTGGTTTTTTTATTCTGGTGAAGAAGGAAGACCAGCGAAGCTGTACTATGGTGGGAATGAAATAATGGCCGGCCACAAGTCGGCAAGCCAGAGTCGAAAGGCTGGAAAGGTGGCCGCCGTCGCTCATAGATGGCGGTAGCTGTCTAGAGGTTTGTGTTATCATTTGTTTGCTGGCGGACACGATACTGGGGAAACTAGCCCTTAACAGTTCCGCTGTAAAAATATTTGGGTGCGTCAGTGTTCCTTTAACATCGGGCGCAGGATCGATATAATTACTAATTCTTAGCACCTGTTTATTGAAGGCCACATCTGTAAATTCAGACACCCTCTGAAGTTGGACAACTCAAACGCGCACAAGCAGGATTCGACACCTTCCACTCCCCGTCCCCCGTTTGCCCCTCCCACAGATAGAAAGGAAAAAGGAGAGCAGACAAGTGACCCGGTTGCATAAGATTCGTCCTCCGTACCTGCTCCCAGGCAAAGACGTGCTGGTTGAAGAAGAACTGTATCTGCTCGTTGGCGATGTTGATGCACAGTTGCTCGAAGGAGTTTTTCTGCAGGTCTTCGAAGCCGAAGATGTCCAACAGGGCCACGGACAAGGGGAGACCTCTGCACCGTGTCGCATGGAGGACAACGGGACACGGAAAAGTCAGTGCCCCGTGTTCGCTGACGCAGAAGCGCGTTCAGACGGGAAACCGGCAGATTGATACTTTAGACCCATGTTGCGGATAAAAAAAACAGGACGCGGGATGGCCAAAAAAAAACATGCTTTTCGTGTAAAGCTCGTCAAATTATGAGGCGCTGGAGAAATTCAGCCTTCTGCGTTAAGTCCTTATTTCGAACTCTTTTGTTCGCCTTCCGCCCATTGAAAAGCATGCGGGAAGGGCCTTAGAACGCACCTGGTATCGCTGCGCCGCAGCGTTCTTCCGCACGTCTGCGTTCCTCGACGGCGATCGAGCACCGGCGGAGGCGGTTGATCTGACATACCGCGTTCGGCTTTGGCTAGCAGACGGCGTTCGTAAAATGGCGTCAGCTGTTGCTGGCTTCACGCGGCGGTACCGTGCGTGCTTTCATTCATTCGGCGTTCGTTGCCATGGTGACGGCAAGGAACGCAGACGTGCGGAAGAACGCTGCGGCGCAGCGATACCAGGTGCGTTCTAAGGCCCTTCCCGCATGCTTTTCAATGGGCGGAAGGCGAACAAAAGAGTTCGAAATAAGGACTTAACTCAGAAGGCTGAATTTCTCCAGCGCCTCATAATTTGACGAGCTTTACTCGAAAAGCATGTTTTTTTGGCCATCCCGCGTCCTGTTTTTTTTATCCGTAACATGGGTCTAAAGTATCAAACTGCCGGGAAACCAAACAAAACTTACTAGGAGTGAAGGTGTTTTCGATAAGGAAAGAGGGGCTTTGAAGACAGACAAGACAGCCTGTCTTCTCTGTTTATCTTCAGTGGCCCTCTTTCCCTATCGTAAAGTGGAAACCAGCACGCTCAACCATCTACAGTGAAAGTGTGCAGGAGAGCTTGTTAAAATCGCTACAATCTAAACCCTGATAAAAAAAACGAACAAACGTTTCTTTTTTTTATGCCGTAAAATGTGCATAAACATCTGTGTACTCAAATATTCCTAAAGCGCGCCGATTTAGCGATACTTGATGACACACAGACAGTTTCTAATCTATATCGTTACATTAACTAATTTGATTTAATTTATTTTTATTAAAGTTAATTGCTCAAAAGTAATTAAGACGCTAATTATTTTCAAGTTTAGTAATTTTCCTAAATGGCCCCTTTGGCAGAGACTAATATGAAAACAACCTTTTTGTCCCTGCGATGCATACTTTTCAAAGGAACTATTTGGCCAGCGCTTCGAGAAATACCCTGCGTACCCTGTCCGTTTTTGTGGTAGCCGCCTCGGTGGCTAACTTCGCCTGGCATTCACTTCCTTCCTGTCGAAAGGGATAAGATCGCTATGGATTGTGTCATGCTCCTGGGCCTGCATGCAACATGGTGAAGCAGAATGGCCGTGATTTTACCATCTTGACCCTTTTGTATTACACGTAAAAAAAATGCCGCCTCGGTAGTTTTGAGGAAAATGCCGGCCCACGGATCCCCAGCCGAGGTGGCGGGTTCGAATCCCGGCCGAGCTGTCCGCAATTTTGACGGAGGCTTATTGCGGAGAAGGCGCCGCCATGTAACCGAGATTTCGGTTGCACGTCGAAAGCTCCCCAGGTGGTCTAAATTAATTCTCAGTCCTTCGCTGGGGATTAAGCAAATTTGGGAGTAACCCCCCCCCCCCCCCCCCATTTTGACTCTTTCCGTTTGTGCTGAATTCCACCATGCACAATGCCCTCTTTCGAGGCTCCATAACCCCGGGGCGATGAACAGGAGGCGCCTCGGTCGGCTGCTAGTTAGCGCGGCTGGTGGCGAAAACGGGCAACTTTGGGAAGGCCTAACCATCCAACGATCGAACGCGCGCTCTGTGTCAGAGTTCGACGGGTCGCGCCCCGACGTTCGAGCTCGGGTCCAATGACTGCGGCCGCGGTCCGTCTCAGAGTTTCAGAAATCCCGCATAATAAGATGGCGCCATCCTGTGGAACCCAACTTTACGTCTCGTCTCACATGGCAATGCGTCCGAGCGACAGGTGCCGGTTGGTCTGGTTGACGATCCAGTCGAAGAGCCTGGCGTAGAGCGCCTTGGCCATCGAGTCCCTGGCGCTCTCGGCTTCCTGGGCCGAGTTGCAGCGGGTGATCACCTCGCCGCGCATCACCAGGCTGCTGGACGCCAGCGCGTCCCGCAGGGCGTGGCTCTGCACCCCGAGCAACTGGGACACTGGAGACGGTGGTACGGGCAGAGAGATTATGAAGCTCGAGGCATTATGGAACGATAATAGATACGAAGTGGTCAGGGGTATATGGGAAGGACTGATGGTACCAGGACTGTCTTTTGGCAATGGGGTACTGGGCACGAAATCAGAGGTTCAATCAGGATTAGAAATTCGACAAAGAAGCGTAGGCAGATTGGCACTGGGAGCACATGGAAAAACACCAAATGAGGGAGTACAGGGGGACATGGGATGGTTGCCTTTTGAGAGCAGGGAGGCAATTAGTAAGTTGAGCTTTGAACAAAGCTTGACCGAAATGGATGATATGCGGTGGGCACGGAAAGTAGTCAGGTATTTATACGTGAAAAATTTAAACACAAGATGGACAAACCGAGCCCGAAAGCTTACATTTAAATACATACACACTAGTGATGGGCTGAGCAGACTACTTCAGTGGAAAAGGGAGCGAAAGAGGCAGAAAGGAAAAAAAAGGGAGGGAAAAATGCAGGAAAAATCGGCTCCAACAATTTACATGTAAAACAAAACTGGAAATAAGAAAGGAATATGTGTTTGACAATTCATTGGGAAGTCCTTTGCTGTTCAAGGCGAGAACGGGAGTTTTGAGGATGAGGACGTATAGGGCTAAACTTTAGGAGACAGACGCACTATGTGCCGCCCTCCCTGAAAAGGTAACGGATTTGGCCGGGGCTCTGGGTTTTGCTGGCGACGATGGAAGGACGGAAGAGAAAAGGGTTACAGTCATAAAGAGGCGATGAGAAAGTTGGTGGAACTTATCAAGGGAAAATTAAACAATGCACAACTAACTAGCACCGGCCCAAAGTCTCAACCTTGTCTCCCAGTGGGTCCGGTGCTGGGGTAACGCCGACAAGGTTTGCCCAAAGGAAAATTGGCGACCCCCTCGCCGAGGGGAAGAGGCGGAGTGTGATGTTTTTAGTTTTTTTGCCCGATCCTCAAAGGTGATCCTGGTGATATCCCACACTGGCTGGTGATAGTTAGGGGGGGGGGGGGGGGGGATTGGCTTAGAAGGTCGGGAGGAATCACACGTTTATCTGTTTAGACTTAGGTTAGGCGGCGCAAGCCACCGCTCGTTACAAAGGGTATAGCCATTAACACCCATCCATCCAGAGACGCGCATCAGGAGGGCTACGCACCTAGGGGTATCTTCTCGGCGTTCGTGATGACGCAGGTGTCGTTCTGAAAGTTGGATTCCGCTGCCCGAACCTCGATGTCACCTAGGTGGATGATGGCGGCCAGGATGCGATAAATGGTCTCCGTCTCCTGCGAAAACGTGCCATCACGACCTCGCCAATCTACAGAGTGTCCGCAAAAAGAATTCACTATTTTTTTTTACCACAAAAGTAAATTGTGCATCGCCGAATGGTCAGTGTCCGCCCAATGCCAATGCGCTAGCGGCCCGGACTAGATGCCAGAGTTTTATAGCTTGTCGTCATCTGGTTCAAAACGTATGCGCTTTTTCGGGAAATTTCAATAGGAAAACGGGGCTCGTTTCCTCTAGCCGACGCCCTTCATCTAATTGCATTAACAGGCTTCATCGACCCCCATTTTCCTATTGATCATTTCCGGATATCGCTTCTTATCTTTGAAAGAGATAACATCAAGATGTGGTACTTTGACATATGGTACGGACCGCTAGCGCTATATTGGGCGGGGACTGAGTGTTCACCGACGCGTAATCTATTTCTGCAGAAAAAAAAAATATTTTTTTTTCTCGACGGGTATAGTTTGAAGCAGGGAGCAAAAACAAGGCTTGTGATGGTTTCTCAATATGGCGAGCAAGTCAACCAAAACGCGTCTATCCCGCAATGGGAAAGAAAACAGAAATAAAAAGTTTTTTTTTTTTTTTGCGATAGTTTTACGGGCGACACTTTGCAGAGACTTCATCCTCGTGGGGTGTCGTCGCCGCTACGGAAAAACTCTTCTCAGGGAATTCGGGTTATCCGTTGGTTATTCTTGGGTTATCCCCGTCGGCCGCGCGCAGCACGGATAGAAGGAGAAGGAGCCCCAGCATCCCGCCAGTAACGACGCGACGAAAGGAGAGCATTCCGTGTCGTGTGCTTTAAAAACTTGCTTTCAAACATATTATTCGCGTTATGCGAAATCTCACTTTGGCAGTATCCAGTTGCTACGCGCAATGTTGGATGGTTTTAGAAACTTCCACCGCGCTCACCCGCTTACTTTATGGACCACCAAGCGTTGGTGGCGGTCATCAGTGGCATCCACGACGGCTATGAGAGTTAACCATGTCGCACCTTCGTCCTCAGGTACGTGATGGCACCATTCCACCCGCATTGCGCGACCCTCCTACAGGTATCAATTTCGTTTCTTCGCACAATGTAAACAAAAAACACGACTTAAAAAAAAAAAAAAACTATTGTCGATTAGAACATCGTACTATAAGGGCTATTTGCTCTTTTTCTCGAAGGCGGAGTCCCAGTTGGGACTGGCGGATTTCCGATAGGTGCGTAAAAGGCAAGGCAACCATTGCTACGACTAGCAGCTTTTGTTCACCCACTCGGAGCGCGGAGAAATACTCCAATGGAAGCTTAGTACTGTGACGTCACTATAACCCTCTGCGCCAGGAGTCCCTTGCTTGCCGTATAAGATGCTACCTACTTAATGCTATTGACCGGTCAAGCAGCGTCAAAAGCGCAAGTCACTGGGTCTTTTCTGTTTATGTTTGGTCCAGCGATAATAGAACATGCACATGAACATTACGAAGACTATGACGAAGCGCTTTGGACGATGTCTGATTGGTCCCGGAAGCTCGTTGCGTCGGCTGCGTCTGGGCTTGTGATGAAACGACTTAGAGAACACACTAAAAAAGTTAAGGCTCCAATCCACGCTGCAAAGGTGATTGGACAGTAAAGCTGTGGTATCACCTGCAACGATTGCCCACTTTGGACTGATAAAAAGAATGAACAAAGGCCACCTTAATACCGCTGCTTGAAATGTCGATGAAGCGTTTTACCACCAGTTTTCCAGGTGAACGCCAAAAGAACGAAGGAGTGCGAGATCTGTTAAGATGCTTCGAGTATTCTTGTAAACCAACTTGTCTTCTCCAAGATGTAATGTTGTACTGTCACGATCAATATGAGTGCGAACATCGCTCCACGTGGCCCGCGGTACTGTAGTGCCCCCTGTCGAATGCTCTTTGAAATATAAGTGCACCCTGCGGTTGAGACATATCGTCTCTAGCGATCGCCGCCCCACTCTATACTTCCGGGTCGTCTGCTAGCGAAAAACTGGTCGGCGAAACCACGAAACTGTTCACCAATGACGAAGCGCATTTTTTGCTAGCAATGTGCGCCAGCAGAAATAACTCGTATAAATATTTTTACGGTCATCTTTTTTATTGGGAAGTTTTAGTAGATTATTCCCATTACTCCGATAACAATACCCGATACTTCGCCGACGCCTTTAAGCATGCATCATATTATTATCGGATGTATCAAAACAATCAACTAGGACTGCCTATTATTTTCTTCGCGTGAGTTTTGCGAGAGCAAAGGACCACCAATGCGCACAGGCAAGAAGTTAGCGCGGTGCGAGCGTGGGTGATACTCTTCATCATAGAAAACAGCGCGATAAAAATGACGAGGACGAAGACACGGGACGTCCTCGTCGTTTTTTTTCGCGCTGATTTTTTTCGCTAGCAGACAACCCGGAAGTGCAGAGTGGTGCGGCGATCGCTAGCGACGATAGGTCTTGACCGCAAGGTGCACTGATGCTTCAAAGAGCAAGCGCCAGGGGGCACTGATTGTACCGCGGGCCACGCGGAGCGGTGTTCGCACTCATATTGATCGTGATAGTACAGCCGAAGGCCCTCGTTAAATCTCCAACTTTGTTGTCCGTGTAGCATATATGCTTTCTAGCACTGGTAACATAAGCTAGACGCAAGCAGCAGTTCATGTTTGTAAACAGCGAAATGGTCTATACCAAATGATTGACGAAAGAAAAGTAAATGCTCTGTACCAACACTTTTTAATATATAAAAGACTTCGTACTCTGCCGTTGCCGCGGCAGTTTATGCAACCGCAATCTTTACCGTGAAACGCATGCGGGGAGCGCTACGTGCTAATTATCGTTCACGCGCGCCTTATCATCTATCACGTGCTTCTGACATTTGTTTTGTGGTTTTCTTATTGAAACAAGTGTAAAAACCACATGATAAATGATAAGCCACGCGCGATGGATTTCTGTAAAGGGACACGCAAAAACCCGACCTACGAATTCATATACAGCTTATATATAAAATAACTCCAAAGAAAGTTTCACTGGTTGTCATGTCAAAGCTAAGGCGTGCATTATCTGCGCGCCTGGTAGCAGAATGAGACGCCAAACTAAGTGTCCTCGAATAGCACCAGCATACACGATGCCTGGTGATCAATAGGTCTATACCTCGTTTGTTTGATATGCCAAAACTAATTATTGAACCACGGGAGGGATGATTAGATAGGCTTACTGCTGTTCGGAACCCAAGGAGCTGGAATCCTTGCTTGATGTTGTTGAGCTTGTCCACGTTGGCAGACGCTGTTTCTTTGTCAGATGCCGCACCTTGGAGATACCTACGACAGAAAAAGAAAAAGGAGGCATAAAATCATGCGGCGTAATTTTGACTATACTAAGTATTCAATGTCGCCTGTTTTCGACCTTTTTTATTTTTTCGATTTAGAGCAATAAATTGTTGTTTATTTTATTGAACTAAAATTTGTGATTTAAGAAGGCACCGACCTGTGCTGACGTCTTCCCGTCGTGTCCAGAAAATAGGTCCCCAGCTGCCTTATGTCTGCCAGGCCGTCGTACAGGTAGTAGAAGATGTGGAAGTTGCGCTCGTGCCTGCGACCAGACACAGAGGAATGAGTCGAAGGGTGAGGTTCGGTTAGTTCGGTCGCGCAGTGCGTGCTTACGATGCCTGCCAGACCACCCGCGACTGTTCCAGGAGGTAAACCGAGAGCTTTCCTGCAAATAAGATAAAGGACTTTTTTTTTATGTGATTTAGAGGTCACGTCGGATTCCACACAAAATAACGCCTTTGTGGACTAGAGAACCATTTTGCTCTAGGGGTCTACAAAGGAAAGAGCTGTAGTCATTTGAGATGCGTAAGCATAAAAGCTGACAGTAAGGAGGGATCATTTAAATGTATTGAGAAAATATTGAACCCTTCTTTTCGAAGACACGAACAAGCAAGCGGTGTGTAATATTATCGCCGCTAGATTTAGCGGCAAAATTGACGTCGTGTGACGGCGATTTCGTGTGACGACATCAGGAATTCATACCGCCACGTCGCGCGACATTGTCGCGTGAGGTCTTAACACCACGACTCGGCAAGGTCACGTGAAATCAAGCCGTGACGTCACATAATCTGTCGTCACGGTGTGAATTCGTGGTGTCGCGTGTCCAATTTTTGGGATTCGGCGGTTTCGCTAAAGAGTGTTCCATACCTTATAACATGTTTGTTCCGCATCTGTCTGTGTGCACAAAAAGAACCGATACACTCTGAAACGCAAATATGCGTCGCCTCCAAGAGGTACCCATCGCAACCAAGAATGGCCAACGACCCCAAGAAATATTTCAGTATGTGCGACTCATCGCAGCATGCATAAAAATTAGGAATGCAATTGAAGTTGCCGCGGGAGTCGCACTGTGTGCTGGAGTTTTACCTCCGGTAATTTTGCCCTGCTCCGTGAAGGTCAAATCGAGGAACTTCCCAAAGCGACTTGAGTTGTCGTTGATGCCCGTTTTGGCGTTTCCAAAGGCCTCCATGATGGGGTTGACTTGGAGGATCTTGTCTTCTAGGTTCCTGTTCGTTGCCTACGAAGAACACCAAAGAAAAACAAAACCGGAATCTAAACAAACAAAAGAAGTCTTGATTATAGACCATTTTAGCCGAATCTCAACTACCACTGCTCACGAGATTTCAGCTCAGCATTCGAGTAGGTGACTTTGCAAAGTTCTTTACACCTGCCATAGCCCCCTCTATCGCAGAAGCTATGGCAAAGAGAGGAGCAGACAGCAGACCAGAATCTGCGCTCTCAGCGCCAATGCCGCGGCAGTGGCTGCTTTCTGAACCATACACCTTATCCTGGAAACGCACTTCGCGAAGGGGATAGATTTCTCCAACGTGTGGCAGCAAAATAACACGTGATTTCTAAGTGATTCATCATTGGACCTTGTGGACTAGATCTATTGCGCTAGGATTTACTACAGAGGTGCCCGAGGGTGGTGGAGGCTTTCACTAAAATTGAGGAAAGATTGGCTCACCCGAGTAAATCACGAAAAATCAGAAACTATATTTTCCTTACACTTTGCATGTACACTTAAATAATATTTCGTGTCACTTTGGTGCTCATTTGAGCCAAATGAAGTGAAGATTAGGTTAAGCCCATTGTATTTTCTTTCCATTTCACCGATTTTTCGGCCGTATAATAAACGCCAGAATAGCCCAGAACGATTTTTTTTATGCTTTTGGGGAAAAGAAAGGTTCAGCGATAATTTTTTTTTTTTCATAGACAAAACCAGTTTTTAGTTTCTTTTGACTCCTGAGGTTTCGTGTATTCATACTCCCAAGTAATGAATGCACCACTTTCGGGCGCCTCGTGTAGTAAATCCCAGCTCGATACGTTGAGGAACCGATTTTCGCGGACCGTCCAAAGTGGGGTAGAAGCGTTAGCGTACACGCTGTAGAACTCGCCTCTCATTTTTTAACGGCAGGATTCTCTATTTTAGTGCGGAATAGACCCTTTTTTTCAAAAGTCCATCGAGCAACATTGGCGGTCGCCATTTCTTGGGCACGAAGCCTGTGATTGGATCCGAGTCGCCGCCGAACGCTCACGTCACACTCGTGTCCAATACGCGGTCAGAGTGCGTGCCCGAGCAATGGCGGACTCGACACCTACTCACTAGATGGCGCTCTTTGTTTTGAAAAGGGTCTATTTTGGCGACATCACTGACATAGTGCCAGCTTTTCGATTACGGTATGAAACTAATACGAAATGTGTTGCCTTTCGGTGGGAGTGAGTTTCGACAGTCTCTACGACGAAGTAGAACACGTGTACTTACCTTTCCCAGTGCAACGAGCTGTCTCAGGAGGAAGTTCGCGCTTTCTGTCTTTCCCGCACCACTCTCACCGCTGATGACTATGCACTGAAAAATGTGAACCGGACACTTTTTTGCGGCTTCTAAACAGCCGTGTAGATTCTTACAAGCACAGCAACATGTTAAGCTGACCCTTCTTTTCCACATGCTTGTTTACCTTCCCCCAAATATATATATATATATATATATATATTTCAAAGAGCCTCAAAGCAACCGTGAAATTTTGTGCCTGTGTGCCTGGACTAACAACATTTTTAGATAGTTACATTAATCTTGAGATTCATGTAGCTTCCCAATAACTTTGACTCGTCGACAGGATTTCAAGACGAAAATATATTAAATATCGTTCTTCCATGACTACAAAAAAAATTACCATCGCTTATTTACCTTTAATAAACACGACCAAGTTTGTTCTTGTCCCGTTCAGTGTTGGAAGACTGCACACGTACCTTTGTGAAATTTGTAAGATTTAAGCGCGAAACACATGTACGACGAAACCGTTCGATCCGACGTGCGGACTGCCAAAATGACCTTGGGGGGCGAGGGTTTTCGTAGCACCGGAGAGCGTTGAAAGCCCTCGCCTCCGACCGTCGTATTGCCTGATCGGACGTTGGATCGGACGGTTTCGTCGTACATGTGTTTCGCGCTTTAGTGAGGCTATGAAGGTACGACGTATCCTATTATACATGTCATTCCTCGCTCCACGATTTATACGACGTACCAGAGTGTGTTGGGTAAATAGATCGGAACATTGGGGAATTGTAGTAGACCGTTTCCGCAGCCCGCTAAGCACCCGGATAGCGCTCCGTAATCCGCCACAAGACCTTGAACTATGCAGATAAGGCTGGTGGCGCGCATGCGCAGCTGCGGCGTTTTCTTCAGGGATACAGTAGCGGAGGAGAAAAACGGTCTACTACAATTCCCTATTCTCGCGAAAGACGGTAACGGTAAACAAGAGATACACGCTGTATCTTCTCGGTTTCGGGGTATACCTGATTTCGCTTCTGGTGCAGCATGTTGTGGTAGGAGCTGTCAGCCACCGCAAAGATGTGGGGTGGGTTGTCCAGTTTGGCACGGTTGCGGTATTTGAGGGATGCCTGCGAGTTTGTCAAAGATTAACGGAGAAAAATGGACGCATACATGTGTACACGTTCTGGCTGCACCTTCCCCGTATTGGACACCTCTGGTGCTCGTCTGGACTCTGCACTGCTCAAATCGGAGGGCTGTCCAAGTTATAGGGCTGTTAATTGCGCGAGATATACGTGCAACGTCGGTGGTCAATAAATCAGTCTGCCTTCTGCAGGACGTATTGGGGTTTCGGTAGGGAGCTCGCGTCCCCACCTCTAACACCTTACATACTCTGTCACCTTGAAACTCTTTTTTCAAGGTGGTATACAAACGTTTATCAGTCACCGTAAACCGTGCACCTTGCATGTTCTAAGTTTGGTGGAAGAGTGATTCAGCCCCTTTGAAACAACCTGTGTCAAATGTCTTCCTTCCGACAAACGAAATTTCACACAGAGTGTTTCAAACCTTACAAATCCCTTAAAAAAGTGCAGATTTTACATATTCATGCAGCTTCTTTGACAAAACATGCCAAATGTGTAAGCTCTATGTGAGCTGATCCCAGCCAAGAGGCCCCTAATTTCGTTACCCAGGTTAAAAACCCCGAGAGCTGAAGAGAGAGCAAAATGTTGAATTCTTCCCGGAACGCTCCCACCTCGACACCGCAAAACGTACTATAAACCGACTCAAACGACAAATATGCGAAAGGGAGCAATGTGTTGTATCATGGCATCAGCGGTACCCACAAGTAATAACTTGCTAGATACATTTTTTTTTTCCAATTCATTAAGGTTTGAGAGGTACTGCGACGCTCTTAGTAAGGGCGTCGAATGTCTCACCTCTTCGGAATAAATAGGGAGCTTCTGGAAAGGGTTCATGGCCAGAAGGATGTCTCCGATGTAGGTGTAGATCTGGCACCTCATGTATCTTTGGTACAGCTGATCCACGATGATTTCCTGGAGAATCGCGCCCGCCATAAGTAGGGTGCGCGTAACACGAAGGTGAGCTGCTCCTCGTTAATTCTATTTTTCTTTTATTACAGCGCAATTTGTTTTTTGCGGAACGCAACAAACCGCAATCATTTCGTTGTCAAAGAGCCCGGTTCATTAATTTAAACTTCATGCTTTATGCGATTAAAGAGATAATTAACAACTCTACAGAAAAGTAGTCGACTCCAGTGCTCGCCATAAAAATAGGGCAATTGAATAGGATTCCAATCAAATACTGCAAACGTCTTCACTTTTGCAAGGACCTAATATTTGCAAATTTTGCGATTTGCAAAATAATAAAAGAAATAAGTTCCGAGAAAAAGTGATTGGCAATTAAATGACGACGAATTAGATATCCCACTCAAACGCGAAATGTTGTGCTCGCGAAATTATCCCAAAACCCGTAATTTGCGGAATTCGCGTAATATATCGTGCCCCCTGCCCGCGAAAATAAAGCGTAAATTTCCTCTTTCAACATCACTAACCGTGTAAGATTCTTTTTTTTTTTTACTCTCACAGTTGTATTTAATGATTAACTAGAAAATGAACTGTCCGATTGGTTTTCAAAGCGAGAAAGCTAACGTTTAGAATAGGACGCCGTGTTCTGAATGCTCATGATTTTAGGCACATTTTCTCCGTACATTTACCGATTATTTCATCCGTTTCTCAGTAATATAAAACTAGACCGGACATCGTTTCAATACTTCTATAGTATGATAACTATGAAGTCACACCTCCGCGCTACTAAATAATTTTACTGCAAGAACTTGCTGTTGGAAATTACACTGATAAGGCGTCGACGGATTCTCCATTTCTTGTTCTGTCGTGCGGTATAGCACTGCCTCCTGTATCGGCCCCATCCCCCAGAAAGATACGGATGATGTGCCGTTTTACAACGAAACAGAATATACCGTTATTTCACGGAAGTTTTCCCGTAAATAATCTTTACGGGGAATAATTGTAAAAGAAAAAAGTTTAAGAAAATGAGCGCAAAATCGTTGCTCGAACGAGCACATACTTCGGTGAGGGTCTCGAGAGCCGAGAGGTCGTCCATGAGGATGGGCTGCGGCCTGGACTTCCGGTCCGTCTTGAGCTGTCCATGCTTGGTGGTGACTTCCGGTAACCTCTTGCAGAATCCCACCTTGTGCTGGGCCCGCAGGATTCGGACCAGTTCCTGACGGATCTGGAAAGAGTTGCGCACAATCACAAGGCTAAGTTAGCCTTATGATTTCCCGACAATCAGCTCGTACGACAAGGAACTGATAATTATTGTTCACGATAGAATACCAGATAACTTTCTTTTTCAAAGTTTTGTGAAGTTCTCCTAATTGCGTTAGATGAGGCAGTACTAAGTTACTTTTTGATGTTTTGAATGTTGTTATACAAGCCTGTGTTGGACTTATGATATCAAGTTGTGTTCCCTCTTCCCTGTAGTGAACGCCCTAGACAGCAAGTAAATAATTAAATCAAACTATATGTTGACTTCTGGAAAGGAATGTTGGGAGAAGACGGGGAAATTAAGCAACGTCTACGAAATAGCAATTCTTTAAGGTTAACATGAATGCAGAAAAAGTGGTAATTTTGGGCGATTTCGTTATCATAGCTGTAGAATAAATTATTTTTGAAATCCCCGGTCGGATTCACAGTTTTCCGAAGTTAAGTTTAGACACCGAGGAGAACTCGCTAAAGAATTGATATGTACGGTACCTCTTCGGGGTGCTTGGGAACTTGCTGTATGAATTTGTGACTCATCAGGTCGGACATCAGGGGCCTCTTCTCGTAGTCCTTCACCAGACATCTGCAATCGATCGAATTGACCGGTCTCTTTCGTGAGCCAGAAAGCACTATTTCGACCTACACACTCACGTGACAAATATAAAATTATATGTTTCTATAGCGCAGCTATATGATATTGAACAACGTCGGTGACCCTTTTCATTTGTTTTTATGGTACCCGTAAACAGTCAGCAAGCGTTAAGGAGGGCATGCATTGTGGAAACGTAATATACAGTTGTTTTTTTAAGCTCAACATATTTAAGAAAAAAAAAGCTAAAAAGGTTTTTGAAAAAAAAATCCGGGTTAGATTGGAATACTTTTATCCCGTGAATCTGAATGTCACGTTCGTTTTCCCCGAGGAGGAGGAGGAGGAGAACAACTTTATTAAAGGCCAAAAACTGCGGCCTTGTGAAAAGGAGCGCTGCCTCCGAAGATGCAACTAAACGCGAGAAAGCACGAAAAACCTCCGACCAGTCATTACGTCACATGTGGATCTTTCGGCCGCCAAGCGCGTGTCGCTCCTGTGGGCAGCTCGTGCAATCGCAACAAATCTTACAACTTGTAATCCAACACTCCCATTTTTTTCTTCACATTGTTTAGAAAAGGAGTCTGATAGAGCTTGTTGAAAAACAATGAAAGATGTTAGTATATTCAACATAATTTGAATGTTGCATAAACGCCAGTTCCTACCCTTTTATTATTTTTTTTTCTACTTCAAGTGTTTCGTGAATTGTGCCGTGTTGAAACCTGTATGGGGTTCGTTAATGAGTGTTTTCGTTCACTTTCGTCACTGCCACCCCACGAAATGGCTAACAAATATAAAATGCATAGGGGTCTTATTTCACGCAGCTATGTTGACTAGATTAGAGTAGCACCCAGAAGTAACGAAAGCTAAACTTCTTCCGCGTAAAACGTGAGCGAAAGCCAAGAAAAAACAAACAAACAAGTTTTTCGCATTGTTCATACGCGGCGCGAAGTAGTTTTTACGAGAGTAGGTTATCGAAGGAAAAAGCGATACTTTTGGCGCTTGGAACGTGTGCGTCTTGATAAGATAACATAATATATATATAATCTAAAATTCACCCGCATATATCTTGATTCTCCACATAAAGGGGGAAATTAGTAATGCTCCGCGAGGAGCCGGACTTGTTTTACCACGGTTCTTGAAATGAAAACTGGTATACTAGTAATTTTGTTTCCTGAGGTCTTTCGTTCGGAGACGGGTGCGGTGAGATAAAACGTTCTACCGATCCCCCCCCCCCCCCCCCCCCCTCTATTCGTAGTGTAGGAAGAGCCGTAGGGAGAACGTCCGGCTTGTTAGCTCCCGCAGCGGAAACCAGCTCTGTAGCCTAGATTCGGCGCTTCTGCGAACCCGGCCCAGATAGACCAACGCATGCTTCGGACGTCACGCAAAATAAGCAAATACGGCATCAGTCGCCAAAAAAACAAGAAAACACTTAAGAACGATGTTTGTGCACTGTAAGCATATTGCTTTGTGTGTAAACCACACGGATACTTTTAAACGGGCATTCGAAATAGGGCTTTCCAAAGAATCGCGATCGTTTCAGGAGAATTATATGTGGCTTGTGCGCATTATTAAAACGATCGCAGCCCACCGCAACGATTATCATTACACTTGGCCAAAAATAAGTATTAATTTTACGCGTAAATGGACCGAATTTTCGCAAGAAACTAAGTTCCGCAAAATTTGTGATTTCAATAAAAGAAAAAAGAAATACTGTAAACGACTAAATTTTCGCAAGGACCTAATTTTCGCGGATTTCGCGAATCGCCTAAATACGCGAAAAATACATCCCGCGAACAATTCGGGCAATATGTGAACGCTACGGAAGCTACACTCGATTCGCGAAAATTATAACCCGCGAATAATTTCAAATTTTCAGCTTTGGCCCGATTCGCGAAAATTTGAGCCCGCGAAAAAATGTTGTTTACAGTATTGCGAAAACTGTGTTTTATACTGGCGAATGCATATAGCGCGTACTATTCCAAATCGTGAAGGCTGGTGCCAGCGAAATATTCACAAAAGCCCACGTCTGAAAAACTTGGCGAAATATCGAAAATCCGAAAAACAAAGTTATTTAAAGTATAATCTGCTTTCAAACACTCTTATGTCGATATAAATTGAACGGTTTTATACTTGGAAAGGAAACCCATATTCCGAATTCGATTACTAGTGTATCTTGCTGGGTCACGTGATTATACTGAAACCTATTATCTCGTTCCGTGTGTACACATCGCGACACTGTTAGCGCGAACACGACATCGGCGCATTTTCGCATTTTACTTCTAAATAGTATTAGCGAGCACGAAATTGTATCGCTTACATTATAGAACTAAATGAGCTCTTTCCGTAGGAATAATAACTTGGATGACATCGCTTGGTTTACAAGAGAAAAACTGGAAAAACCGGCGATCGCTTGTTCGCGCTAACAGTGTCGCGCTCTGTACATCTTAAGAAACATGACGCCTGTACCTGCTGAACTGAAGGATAATGCAAAGTCTATAATATCACTAAGAACTTTAAAAGGCAGGGCATGCCATGTCCCGAACGTGGAGGACTGCAGATACACACATTAATTAGCTGGATAATTAACTATAAAACTTACTAATTAACTTTCAAACTAATGAAAATAAACGGGTTTCTACGAGAATCTTGCTAAGCATAATCGGATACCACTAAATCGACTCACTCTAGAAACATAAGGCAAAAACACCAATATACGGCATTAAAAAACAAAACAAAAAAATACTAATTAACATTTTAATTAATTAAAATAAACAGGTTTGTACGAGAATCTTGCTAAGCATAATCGGATACTACTAAATCAACTCATTTTAAATAATAAGGCGAAAACACCGATTTACGGCACTAAAAAAAAGTTAGTTCATACTATCATAGGTGTATTATGAAATAATGATGCATAAATTTCCGTAGAACTACGTGTGGGTGGCACAAAAAATGGAAGGGGTAAAAGAAACACTGACCTCCCCCCCCTCAAAAAAAGTTTTCTTTTTGTTAGGTGATTTACTACGGTGTCAAAAGACGACTTAGCAAAATGGACAATTGGGCGAGTTGGTAAGAGTTCATCATACCCAGGATGAGCCCGAAAAACTCTGAAAAACACCCGCCGCTAAAATTTTTGTCGATTCGGATTTATCCGATAAACTCCGAATCATTGTGTGCCCATGCCCCCCCCCCCCCCCCCAAACACACACACACACACACACGCACACACAAAAAAAAGTACAAAAAAGTATTTCTTCTTTTTTTTTTTACAATTTGAGCAGCGCGGGATCGATGGTCCTGGGAAAATGACACCATAATTATCTTTCAAGCCTCGGACCGTTGTCAAAAGGGGGTCTTACGACTTGTCTCGTCAAGGTTGGTTCAGGGAAACAGGTCATCGTACCATTCGTGTCACGACAAATGCCACTCTTTTGGTTTCCAGTTTGGGCCATGGGTTTTTTTGGATTTAGAGAAAGGAGAGGGTATGTTTCTGGGGGGGGGGGGGGGAGAGAGGAGAGGGGACAGCAGTGAAAGCTATGGACCATAGAGTTTGGATAAAACAGTGAAGAGGGGCAGTTAGATTGATGGGATGACTACGAGCTTCCTTGCGGCTACTTCCGGCAGTTTATTGATTTTAAGGTATCGACGTTTATCAAAGCCACACTTGTGTGCGACTTTTGTCGTGGGACAAATTAGTATTGCCAATGACACCAACACCAAATTCAACGGAAGAAATCTTAATTGATATAAGCGCGTTTTATCTTTTATCTGGCATACGTTTGCATCCGGTTATTATTTATTATTTTTCAATAGGAAACACTGCGAAAATAATCTCCGAATTTCTGAGAATTGGGGATTTACAAAAAATAAACTCCGATAAACACCGAATTTTCGCTAAAAAGTAAACTCCGAAAAACACCCTCCGAATTTCACGAAAAATAAACTCCGAAAACACGGAGCCCTAATCATACCTTACAGCGCGACAGGAACAAGGACAGACAGAGGAGAAAACTCGGCCGGTTTCGAGTGGAGTGAAAGAAGTGCCAGGGCAAGGGAGGGGCATGCCTGCACCAGCAGCAGCAGCAGTGTGTATTTTTTCGTTTCAATAGAATCAGTTGCTAGTTCAACGCTTGTCCTGTGTTTTCTCTTCTCTCTGTCCTTGTCCCAGTCGCGCTACAAGTTATGAAGAAGACGACTACCCATAAATATTTTGCTACAATTTTAATAAAGTAAAAAAAAAAAAAAAAAACACGCAACTGCTCAAAACCGAAACTGGACTGGGGAGGCAGATTAAACATAGAGGAGGAGAGAGTTGGCAGAAGTCACGTGGCTGTGCAACCTTTTTTTCTTCAATCAACGTGTCATGCAGCTTTTTAGAAGCCCCCCAAAAATGGGTATCATTATTCTTTTTTTCTTTTTCATATTGAGTGTGTGCCTTCGATGACCCACTACTTTTGATTATATTGGGTGTTTGTGTCTAAACCATAGAGAACGGCACGTGAACAGGGCGAAGAGAGTGAGCGCGACTCAAACCGGTCAGTCCTTGATCGGCGGTTTTCGGGCGGAAAGAGAACGAATTTCGAGCCGCAAATTGTGTTCTGGGTGGTTGGGCTCTCATATGTCATGTACAAAGTAAAATCTCGGTAAGCTTGAGGGTCACGTGAACTGCCCGTGCCGCACAGGATGCGAGCAGACCAGCACTTAATAAATTGCTGTAGAAACCGGTATTGTTGGTTGTATATGAATTGCGATAGCATTCGTCTAGGACGACTTCTAGGATGACGTCAAAGACGCCTAGGACGGCCTCTAGGAAGACCCCCAAAGACGACCTCTAGGACGACGTCAAGGTTGTCAGGTCCTTCGAAGAGGGTGCGAATCTGAAGGAGCGTGAGAATGTGAACTAAAATGGTCTACTGCGCAGTTAAGTACTACTAACTGCGCGGTTCTCGGCTGCAGGCACGGCGCACCGTCAGGGAACGCGGCGATGCAAATCGGTCGGCGCTCCGGTCTTATCTGGGGGCGATCGGTGGCCGAGTGGTCTAGCGCACACCGGCTCGGAGCACGTGGAGCGAAAGCTCGCGCTGCAGAACCCAGGATCCTGGGCTCAATAACCCAGGATCCTGGGCTCAATCCCCGCCCCTGCCCGTTTCGATCTGGATGAGCATCGTACCGGCGCGCGGTCGTGTATCACTACTGCGTGGTGCACGTTAAAGACCCTAGGCCAGCGGTTGTAACGCACTGGCTAAATTGCTCATCTACAGCTGAGACACCAGACGCCCACTGAGGCAGACTAACTTCCGGCTGTATAAACATACACACAACAATTTGTTGTCGGGTCTTATCTGTGTGACGTCACTTCCGTGAGAAAGTTTTCGTGACCCCGATCTCCCAACTTTGCACCCCCTTCCAAACTCCGAGAAAGACGTAGATCTACGTCTGCTGCTTCAGCATTACATATTTCTAATATCAGTCGATTTAGTCGTTTTCGGCGATGCTTTGCAAGTTATGTGTATTTTCACTAAATTAAAAAAAAAGTTAGTATATCTTTGTTAATTATTCAGCCAATTAGTATGACTTTTTTTTTTTGTAATCTTCGACGTTTGCCGTGCCTGGCAGCTTATTTCCGGAAAGAGTTTTTTTTTTTTTTGTTCTCGACCACCCTATTTTTAGGAATTTTTTAAAACGTTCGCTGAAACACCCATATTTGTTTTGTGTTCCAGCAATCTATGACTGTTCTACTATATAATA
The DNA here is from genome assembly GCA_013358835.2 of Ixodes persulcatus. Lineage (NCBI taxonomy): Eukaryota > Metazoa > Arthropoda > Arachnida > Ixodida > Ixodidae > Ixodes > Ixodes persulcatus. Next base: position 65,231 of record JABSTQ010009429.1, read on the forward strand.
CGTGCACCACTGTGAAGACTGAAAAGCTGTTTGTGGGCTATGAAATGCCTTTTGTTGTGACAAAGGACGGGAAAGAAATTCCGGGAATTTTATGTGCCTTCTCTTTTTAATCAATGTTTATAATGTAAACTCACAAAAAAAAAAAAAATAAGTGCTTCGATGTATTAGTGCAACTCTGGGACGGTATTACATGTGTGATGGCGCTTTTTGAGCACAAACTGTGGGGTCCTGTCCCACAATCCTGACTTTGACGAACCCGCCTCTCCGTCAAATGAACTACACACGCAAATAATAATAATAAGAACATTAATAATAATATAATAAACGCCATGCGTTTATTAGACTATCCTTGAGTGTAAAACGTAATCAGGCTACCCATTAGATAGCTTTCAGGAAAACGCACCAATGAAACGGAAACCAGATTACTTAAAACTATAATTAATTCCACCATTCGCGATGGGCATGCGTAAGAGCATTATCGCAGATGTGGGCGTTTGGCGCGCACTGCTCTCTGTGCTGTTGGACACTTTTCATCGTGACGGGCTACTACTGTATTTTTTTTTAATATACTTTTTTTAATGCATAACACTCCATGCTGCACTGCCGGTGGTTATTGATACTCATTGTTTGCTTGAGATTATCAGTCAAATGATGCGAAATTTCAATCCGGCAGATTAGCAGGATGCGAAATTCCAAAAGTACAACGGAAGAATGGAGCACGCCGCTTATTAATCTACCGGGTGCTCGGGAGAAATCGGTATCAAGTTTTTCCTCGTCTCCAAAACAAACTACGCATCGCCGCACTTTCAGTATTGGCCCAAATGCAGCGCTAGCTAGACTTGCAGTTATCTGGTTCAAAACGGTTAGAAGCGATTAAAAAAAGAAATGAGAGACGTTTACGATTCTCTGTATAATACCGAATTAGAGCGCAACTCTAGAGGAGGGGAGGGTATGCCCCTCGGTAACCGGACAAAAGCTCACCGGACAAAAGCTCACCGGACAGAAGCTCACCGGACAAAAGCTCACCCGTTTTTTCACAAACCCGGACAAAAGCTCACCTCTTTTTTTTTGCTGCCTGGGCGAAGCACGGGCTTGGATAACGTGCGTACGCGATGGACATTGTACCATTTTTATGAGAACTGGTACCCCATCCCATGCAAAGGTGTCGACAGATAAGCCATGACAGGCAGAGAAGTAACGTTTAGGGACCAAAATTTAGGTCTCCGAAACTGAGTGGAGCTGATAAGATAGAGCTTGCTTGACTCAAGGTATGACGAAGCACCCTTGTGCATCGCCCAAAAAACTTCAAAACGAAGTTTTTGAACCCGAAAAGGGTCCGAAGAAGCGAAGTCACCCTTTAGTGAACTCGCTTTTTCATTGCGCTTATGTTACGCTAAACGCGTACATAAAGATTAGGCACAATGTCTCTTCATTACTAATGCATGGGTTTTCATGGGGTTCAAGGTAATATTTGAAGAGAAGGGCTAAGAAAATTAATTATTTCCGTCATTGTGCGTCGTAAAGGTATTTGCATTTTTTAGTGTCGCAGGCATGCACCTAAGTTGTCCGCACTCGTCTTAAGACCAACATTAAATTTTCTCCTGGTGAGCTTTTGTCCGGGTCTGTGAAACAATTGGTGAGCTTTTGTCCGGTGAGCTTTTGTCCGGTGAGCTTCTGTCCGGTGAGCTTTTGTCCGGTGAGCTTTTGTCCGGGATTCATGCCCCTCCTCCCTCTCCTCCTCCTCCCCTCCCATTAAGCAGAAAAAATTTGCTAAATTTAGAGAAAAAATTTAAATTTAGCAGGGAAATTTTTCTGGTATGATTAGCTGGGATATTTTCCGCTAAATTTAGCGGGATAAGTTTCCCCGCTGAATTCGGTGGAGGCTTCTTTCTGCTAAATTTAGAGGGAAAACGTCCCATAATGCAGCGCGCAGTTACGCCGACGCCGACAAACCTGGAAACGGGCGCCAAAGAGCTGCGCTCTAAAAAATGTTTAATGGGAAAATGGCGCCCAAAGAACCCCGCGAATAAAACATGGCAATTCATGCCGTTTTCCAGCGAAAACGGGTCCGATTTCCTCATTTAGAGTTCACGGAAATAAAGATTTTGGATGAAATAACGGTAAGAATTGAAACTCGCTGTCAGGTTCCCAACCGCGAACACCACATTTGGACGAAGACTAGTTTGGCGATGCATTTTTATATTTACGGTGTGGGAAAAAAAAAAGAAAAAGAAACCCGGTTTCCTTTTTTTTTTTTTTTCCCGGACGCTCGGCATACAGACAACATATATTTATATCACAAAAATACCAAACCGTGCCTTCCAAATTCGTTTACTGCACGAAATGAAAAAAAATAAAAAAAATAAAAGGTCGTTTGGGTTTTTAGAAAATACGGAGTTGTCGAATTTCACTGACCCAAAGCGCGAGCGTTGTCCGCGGCGTTTTCTCTGACCCTCCTAAAAACAACGCGCGTTCCGAGAGATGGCGTTCCGTCCGTCCTGCACTTTGTTTATTTATGTTATCGACCTAACTGTACGAGCGCGGTCGAGGTGTTTATTTTAAAGTTTTTTAGCTCGGGCATGTCGTGGACGCAAGGGTCACCCCTTTTCCACCTAACATTCGTGTTTGACAATGAAACTGTTTATGTATCTCACCCGTAGCCTTCAGCATTTGTCCTTGACAAATGTCGCAATATTCGTTTTGATAAACGCGGGACACACGAAATGTGTCGTTCCTTCATTATGCGAGCGTTTCGATTTGTTATGCTTGGTTATGGGGACCTTTTGGGTGGATTCTGATGCCTCGCACCTCGATCGACATACTTTACGTGCTCCCCTAATTGATCGGAATGGTGACACAATTTCGAGATTGGTTCGGGACCCGTGACCTTGGGAGTGAGGTCAAGGGCAGGGTGCAACGTCATTCGGCAGGCAGCTGCGGGCAGCAACGGTCGCCTGCTATACTACGGGCGTCCTCGTGGCGCCGACCAAAGGTGCCGGCTTGCATGTCTCACGGTTCGGGGTTCGACCCCCCTGCACCGCTTGGTAAATCTAGTTAACTATGAGTAATTACGCTTAATTTTAATTAAGTACGATGAACTGCGTCTAGGTGTGGCTTCTATATAGTGTGCTTTGGGTGCCTATGCATTGCCTGCCATGCACTCCCAGAAATAGGGGGTGTTGTACTCACACCTCTTGTCCCATATAAATCACCCCAAAAAACTACAATCCGACGTTCAGTTCACTGACGAGGTACCAACGATACCAACTTTCACGGGCGGCTTGAAAGTCGAGTCTTACAATTTATTAAATTAGCTAACGCACGCATTAAAGACTTCAGGAAAACACTCAAGGTTTTGTTGGACTTGACTCTGTGGCAAAATCTCTTTTTTTTTTGTCTATGTGTGTTTTTTTTTGTTTTTCTGTAGTCTTTGATGCGTACATTAGCTATTTTGTAAGTTATATTACACGGCTAACAAGCCACTCGTAAAAGTTGGTGTCGGCAGTTCGACGGCATGCACTCGACCGAACGTCGAAATGGAGTTTTGGGGTGTTATAACCGGGACAAGGGGTGTAAGTACTACACCTCTTATTTCCGAGGGTGTGGGCGATGTACGCTTAATGTCGTGTGAAACGTTTTTTGTTTTTTGATTTTTTTCGTTACACCTTTAAAAACATTCCGCGTTAATACAAGTAAAACAGCAAAGGGCGCGTACTCACAGCGACAGGAAGCTGTTGAAATCATCGGACCACTCGGCCGGGTTCTTCAGCTTGGGCGGCGGGTTCCTGAAAGACAGAGACCAAGCCTTGCAAGACGAACGAACCTCGGCCGCCGTCGACGTTGGCGGCGGCGGAAGCTGCAGGGTGCAACGGCGCAAACCCGGCGGCGGCCCGACCGACCCCCCCTGCGCAACGGCCGGCGAGAAACAGGGCCGTCCGGCGCGTCGATTAGACACGCTAGCGCGAGCGTACTACACTGGCTCGCGTGTGTGTGCGGTGGCGGCTGCAGGCAAGCTGGCACAAGCACGCGTGGGTAGATCATCGTTCTCGTCGGCCGGGCCGTAGCAGCAAGACGCTGCAGGGGGAGCTCCGTCTCCTCCTTTCCGTTTAGTTCCCGTTGTTTCGTAATTTGGATCGTCGCTCGTTTTTCTGCGGCTGTTTGTTACGCACGTTCGGCTGTAGGGTACGGTGAAGTACGGCGCGCGCGCCTTTCCGCCTGCGCTGTGGGAAAGCGGGGCTAGCGGCGCACTAGAGCGCACGTGACAACGGGGAGAGGAGGCGGGGTTAGTGTGACGTGTGTTTCGTCACTTCCGAGGGAAAGGGGGACATTGGCGTCGACACAAGGAAACGGCGGACGTGACGTCACGGAGATGGGATTTTGACGTAGTCGGGTGCTAATGACGGCTGGGTACTTCTGCGGGAAAGCGTGGGTTGCTCGCACAAAAAAGAAAATGGCGGACCTGACGTCGCAATGGGGGGCTTGGACTTGCTAGTTTGTCACTTCCGCGGGAAGGAAGGCTACTGGCACAGAGACAGAGTGGCGGACGTGACGTCATAAAAAAGGATGTGACGTGTGATTCCCGTACAGCTAATGTTGATTGGGTACTCTCGCAAGAAAGAAGGATACCGGTCGCGCACCAGTCACCTAGCTGTGTTTGGAGATTTGTAGTCTTGTGCGAATAGTGGATTTTGAGTTCGAAGCGAATTCGAAGCGAATAGTGGTTTTGGCCGAATATTTTCGATTCGAATATCGAATAGTTTTTCCATGCCTTTCACTACCACTGAGGTAGCAATTTGGGCCAGTTGGTTCATGATCACCTAAAAAGCGCCAAAAAACAAAAACAAAAAAAAAAAAAACGAGGATGAGCTAGGAAGTAGACAGAGCGCTCTTGTCTGTCTACTTCCTCGTCCTTGTGTTTTTTTGGCGCTTTTTTAGGTGCTTTCACTTTCATTGCAAAATGCTTAGACGAAAACCCAGCTAAACCTGTGAAGGTTGTTCCACTTGTTCATTTACATGCTAAGTTTATTCTATCTATATATTTATGAACTGTGACCTCAGAAGGTCTGGTGTCTTGGGATGGCAAGTAAACGACGGATTTGACATAAAATGAATCCTATAAAGATAGCCAACTATACCCAATTGAGTGAATTTACAAATCTTGGTCTATAAAATATTCTTTCATTAACCTGGAGTTAAAAAGAATGAATCGCGCATGTTTTGTGTACTCTTGCATAACAGTTTAATTTTGAAACTTTTACTACAATGTAGATATACAGATTCACAAAGTTTCCATTTATCTTAAAATACAGTCGGCACGGGTGCACCATCCCGCTTTAAATGTATGCTTTTCTTCCAATTCATACTTTTTCAAGTGTTTATCGCGGCGGGTTACCCCGTTGAGTGCGCTTCTTACCTAGCACCGATGGAATGCAGAGAAGCAACACCTGCGGAGCTCGCTTCCGCGGGTATTGCTTCTCCACAGCACACCGGTGCTTGGTAAGAGGCGCACTCAACGGGGCTAACCCGCCGCGGTCCACACTTGGAAAAACGCGAATAGTGCAGTTCTTCTCGAAGCGAATATCGAATAGTGTATTATTCGGAACTACTATTCGAAATTTTGAATATTCGCACAACCCTAGAGATTTGTGTTTGTCCTTTGTCCCTCTTGTTCCCCTTCTCCAGGGATTATTTCCATCATTCTTGTCCAGCTCGCTTGCACCTTTGCATTTAATTGCATTATAAAAATAGAGGATGTGCCGCAGAAGTCCCGTACATTTAGCGTGGGGCACTTTTCCGCGGGAAAGGGGGCTACCGGAAAAGAAGGCGGACGCGACGTCACGGAGCTGGGGGTTGTGACGTGTGAGTTCATGACTTCCGCGGAAGAACGGGCTCAGCTATAAATTAGGACGTATGCAGACCGTTATTTCGCCTGCTAACTCCACCGGCGACCTTTAACCAACAGACCCCCTGCACACGGGTATGCGCAGAAATCACGCGTTCCTCTTCATGCACAGCACATGGGCTTTCTGCGCATAGCACGCGAGCATGAAAAAGCATTCGAATCTTCCCCATTCAACTGTCGTAAAAAAAAAAAAAAAAAAAAAAAGAAAACAGTTGTGAAAGCTGCCGAAGAAGGATCCCCCAGATCCGCAACGCTTGGGCTCTTCGAAGGTGCTCCAACAGATCGAGGCCATTTCTCTAATTTCTCTTCTTGACATTTAGAGCTCCAACGGCACGCATTCAGTCCTCCACCTTTCCTCCGTTTCATATTTCGGCCGCAAGGCCGCGCCAGTTTCCGCAGCACACTCGGAGAAGTTCAGCCCTTCGCTTCTCCTTCACGTCTCTTTCGCTGGGTGGCGTCGCCTCCTCTGCAGCCGCCTAGGGAGCCTGGATTTAACAGACGGAACAACTCAAAGCACGGGGAGCTGCGCCTCCTGCGGCGATTGATCGCTAGTGCGCATGCGCTAGGTTTTCACGTGGCGGGGAGGAAAGGCGGAGACGTTTGCAGACGATCGACGCATTAGTCACCTCCTCGCAGCTCGTACTTCAAACGCGACCCGCAAATCACGTGACCCCATTCGAGCTCCTAGAAACACTCCCGAAATTCTAGGCACACTCTGTAGGTGCCAGTGGGTGCCTACATTACTCGCGAGCGCTCGTCTTTCTACCCATAGGTCGAAACATGAGTCCATCGCATGCCCTTTCTTGATGCAGTGTTTTGATTTGGATTTCGTTGTGCCACATTAAAGATTATTCGAAAAAAAAAAGTTACGAACGGTGAATAAAGCTGGCAGCGGGAACTTGGAAAAAAGTGCCCTGGGATACCCTCAGAGCAGCGAAGTTTCGCCAAGAGGCTTAACTTTGAGTCCTGTAAGACGCCTTTATTATTATTATTATTATTATTATTATTATTATTATTATTATTATTATTATTATTATTATTATTATTATTATTATTATTATTATTAATATTATTAATATTATTATTATTATTATTATTATTATTATTATTATTATTATTATTATTATTATTATTATTATTATTATTATTATTATTATTGCCGCCTATAGTATAATTTCTGTCTGAGTTCATCTTTTTTTTCACGCACGAGGTGACGGTGTTATATATATGATTGCAAGCAAGACAACTGGCCACCGCCATGTCTCAGGTCGTGCTGGAAGGGCCGAGCAATTTCAAGCTTGCCAAAGCTATGATCACGCGCACGCTGCACGTGCTTGCACGTATGGGGCACCAGTTGGGGCGCCATGCTTGCAATCGACCTTTCGCTAAATTGCCCAGGCATCAAAAAGAATGCTGGGAACGTAGGTACACGCGCCCGCCTCCCCTATAGAAAAGTTTCGAAGTAAATAACTAAAATAAAGCGTTCGTGGAATGCGCGTGCGAAGTGTCATTTGTTTCAGATTTTTTGCTTTTGAACACTTACAGCTGCAGACGCCAGCACGCGCAGCGCGTGTACCTACGTTCCCGGCATTCTCTTTGATGCTTGGGTAATTCGGCAAAAGGTATATTGTCTATACGAGCATAGCCTCCTATGTACTGGCAAAGCCTGGCGGATCGCCACGAGAAGCGGCCGCCTAAGTGGTAAAGGTGGAGCGGCAGACAACGGATGAGAGAAGAGCCACGTGACTGGCGCCCCGCCGCGGCGAGACGCCGAAACACACTTCCACCGAGCGAACAAGTGTGTTTCGGGTCCTCGCCGCTGCAAAAGCTCTGCGCTGACGTCCAGGTTCCCCGAGAAATGGCTCTTTGATGCTCTGTGCTACCGGATCCTCGCGCTCCAAATCCGCGACCGGGCACTCTGGCTCCGTCGTCGAACTGCCAGGCTTTGTGAGTATAGAGGAGGCTATGATACGAGTTGTTTAAACGAGTTTCCTATTGAGCGCGCGACTTCGCGCGTGCACGTGCACCCCTCTAAGATATTCGTAACATCTATACTTTCCCGCAAAGCCCTTGGGAAAACCACGCTACCGATGCCATCCACGGAAACTGACAAGCGAACAACGATGCAAAACACATGTTTAAACCTTAAAAATAAAAACAGTTTGCGACACTGGTGAAACGCTGTCTTGTGCACATTACTCGAAAAAGTAAACGACTACAACTACAATTACAATTATTATTGGTTATAAGTTATTCAATTTGGTTAGAGTCTGGGCTCCATACATCATTTTTTTAGTACTTTGTACTTGGTGATGTTAAATAAACTTTGATTTGATTTGATTTAATTGGCCGTTACTTGGAAAAGTAACCGTTACTTTTCCCATTACTTCCGATTTTCAAAACGGCAGACTGCCGGTTTGAAAACGGATCTTTCGTACTGTCCCATATATGATTAGAATCACCGATTCATAAATGACTTATCTTCTTAATCCACCTATTTTGGTAAACCGTCCTCCTGTCGGACACCCAATTCGAGGATTCCTTGGTAGCAGACTTGTAGGGATAAAGGGCGCCGAGTAATTTGATTCGAAACGTCTCGTGAAACTACGTTATGCCCAAGCTCCATGAATTCACCTGCTCCGCAGATTCATCCAGGTCTGGTGAATCTACAAAGCAAGTATACTCGCTCCGTAGATTGGAGAGATTGGCACCTCCAAGTTCTTGGCGGGAAAGTCGACGCCAGAGGTTTCTTAGAGCGACGCGGTCGGAGTGCGTTTGGTGTAGATGGCGGAGGCCCCACCTGGGTATCTGGAAGAGGGCGCGCATTGGATGGACGTCGGCGAGTGGTGGCTCCCCCTGCGCCAGCTCGATGGCCGTGATGCCCAGGGACCAGACGTCGCACCGGATGTCGTAGGAGTAGTCCAGCTGGCGCTCGCAGGCCACCACCTGCGAAGACGGAGAAAACCGCGAGTTTTTCAATGGGGAATCTTTTATCTTTTGGACCAACCCCTCGCCTCACCCCGAGAACTTCAAAGTCGTCACGTCGAAACGCGCGAAAAAATCCCCAACTCTCTGGGGCATCAGCGCCTCGGCGCAAGCACTAAAAATCAAAGGATTTCAACTGAACGAGAACAAACACCGGAATGTTCCCCGGGAATATTTAGATGATAGCCATGAAATGTCGATAAGCAGTAATTGAACTTTTGGACGCGTATAGCTTTCATTCCACGGCTCTACAGAGTTTTTTTTTTTCATTATATTTTATGGGTTACATTCACAACATTGTCAATTTCAGCTTTTATTGACAACAGCTCGCAATGTTCACGAGGGCTCTAATTGCCTGGGTATCGTAGTAAGCAAATCAATTAGAATTTTGAAATTTTCTTGAACACTGGTTATTCCATGGAGTGTACCAGAAAGTTGGCTATGCAGGAGGGCGAGACACACGTCCCGTCTTCCTCTAGTTACCGTGTGCAGGCGCGGGGCACGGTACCAGGCGCTCACTATAGTCTGTGTCACTAGTTGCGTGCAGTGCAGGCGAAGGCAACGCCAGGCGAGGGGAGAAAAGGCAAGCACTAAGAAGGCTGGAGACGAGGAGAGGAGAAACCTTTTCTCCTCCCTACCGTTCCTAGTGCTCTCCCTTTCTCCCCTCGCCCTCCATTGCCCTCCTCTCCCGTCCCGCCTTCCTAGTGCTCGCCCTTCCTCTCTTCGCCTGGCGTTGCCTTCGCATGCACTGCACACAACTAGTGACACGGAGTATAGGTGCGCCTCGGCCTTCACGATGCCTCCCACAAGGGGAAGGGGGCGGACCCCTAGGGCTGACCGAAAAAGAGATCTTGCTGGACAGAAGCGGCGAACCTTCGAGTATGCCCGTGCTCGACGTGCCAAGAGGATACCGGAGGAGTGAGAGAGAGAGAGTGACGTTTGGCTAGAGATCGGCGCTGGTCGGCTTTTCACGATTGGTCAAACGCTCACCATGACGTCACTAGCCGGACTAATCAGACTAATTCTGCGTTTATTGACGGTAATAAGAGAGCAATATGACTGTCTGTTAAAGGGGCCCTGCAATCATATATAAGCGTCTACCTTTTTTTTTGCGGTTTCCACATCTCTTGGGGTTCGGGCATGGGCGTATCAACCGGGGGGGGGGGGGGGGGAGCAAAAGGGGCGCTTGCCCCTCCAGTTCTCAGAGTGGGGGGGCAAGGCATGTGTTTTGCCCCCCCCCCCCCCCCACCCCCCCCTCCTGAAACAGCCGCCACTAGGGCAAACACGGGCCGGTGGCGCGCAATTAAGGGATACCAAGGGCGCCGCTCCCCGGCCCTGGGGGGGGGGGGGGGAGAGGGGGTGTTTGGGTTGACCCCCCCCGCCCCCCTCAAAAACAAGTTGGTACGCCGCTGTGTTCGGGCAAGCCAGCGGGCACGGAGAGAGTAACTAAATATCAGTGCGTCATATTTTACCCGACGACGCGGAAACCTCCTCCACCTACGGGGACGACCCGCGGCGCCGAAAGCCCGCATATGTGACGTCTTTGATCCTGGCTTTACTACTGGTCAGAGCCGCTAAAAGCTACTTTTTAGTCCAAATACAAAATATAAGTGGCGCGAACCGTCTCAATTATTTATAAAAGTAGCTTTTGTTCAGTATTTTAGATCAGAAAAGAAAGAAATGCAGTTTATAAGGTACGGAAACAAGAAAATGATCCGTCGACATACCCGCCACCAAGCCGTGGAAAAGGCGGCGCACACTAGAAAGGTGTAGCGGGATCAGGAACCGAGAAGCGGCGAGCGGAGGAACTGTCCCGGATGTACGCGGCGGCGCTGCGGTCGTGTACGAGCTCGAGGATCCGACCGGTTCCGAGAGTTCCGAAGGTCTTCGGCAGCTGGTTTGGCTTGCAGGTCTGGCCGTTTCGTGATATGGCAGAGCGAAGTGGCTCCCGTTCTGAACCGATCTTAAGCCCCGTGTTAGCTGTCGTTTGTGGCCAATGGAGTGTCATGCCGAATTAGTGTTTAATCGCGCAGCAAATGCAATGCGAGCCTCCCTGGCTGCCCGCTTCATCCAGCCTATCCAGCACATGCTTTAGTGGCGCCCTCTCGAGCCGTCGACACGGAGTGCGGCAGCCGTGAGCGCTGGCTGAGCTCACTACCCCTCCTCTAGTTCAAGGCCACTCAAGCGACCAAGGACGTCATGGAGGAGGTTGTTTTTTGCTTGTTTTTGTTATTTTAATTTGCCTATAACTTTTAAGATAAAGCGAAATTGACAAAAATAAAAGTTTCATTAAGTTACTACGTTCAATGCGCTGCAGGTTCGGTGCAAATTAAAAACCAGTAAAAAAGTCCTTACAGGGTCCCTTTAAGTTCGACGGTGTTGATTTAAGAATGCCACGTCTGCAAACTCCGGGTGTGTGTGTGTTTTTTTTTTTTTTTTTTTTCACACGCCATGGAAGTTGTTGTTTGCAACCTACGATAACTAGCCAGGACCAGAACTTATTACGTAACGGCGAGGTGAATCTTGTCCGCAACGTCACGGAAATGAACCATAAGACGGCGCCACCGAAACATCTTGGCGCTGATAGAAAAGCAAGGTGTGCTCCTGGTACGATCAAAAAATAGAAAAACAATTAATAAATGAGATTTTGTTTTTATTTCGATTAACTTTATTTGATCTAAATCCGAAATATTTGTATTTAAATCGAGTTAATTTGATATAAATCAGTGTTGCTCGAAAATAGTGCGTCTTTGCCAGTGCCCATGTTTTAAACATGACAGATTGATTGAGCAATCTGTTCGATCGCTGCGGAAGAATGACTGCAAATCTAACAGTTGAATTAGCCACTTATTGACGCAAACCCTGCCATACGAAAACAAAAGCTGGATTTGCTTTTTTCTTTCGCATCCTGATTTGCTTGCAATAGGACATCACGTAACTGACAAACGAAGCAGAAGGTAAAAGGAAACTTCAACGCTCCGATCTACTCAGATTAGCACCGCTTTTTGCTCGTCTTCAGCTTGATAGAAATCTTTCTTGCTCGAGTATTTTTTTACATTAACTGTCCCATGGAGCGAGCTGACGTCATCAGTTTGAAGCTCGAAAACGGCACCTAGTTTCCGCGATTTCGCCTTCGGTTCCATTGGCTGGCGCGCGTCGACGGGGCTCCCTTTGGCTGCTGCGCTCGTCAGTTTCCACGACCGCTCACCCCATGGCGCTGCGTGTCCATCAGCGCGCCGTTAACATGGAGCGTCCAAGGTTACCAGGGGAGCTTGCGCGCTGACCGGCGACGAAAAGTTCGCAGCAGACGAAAAAGGGAGCGGACGAGCGGCTTGCATGCTTTCGCATTCACAACTCATAAGAAGTGATTAAGTGTACCTCGAGCTTTTTTTTTTTTTTTAAATTCTAAATGTAAAACGAATGCCCGTAAAAAGCACTACGTTATACACAAGCATATATATAAAAGGAACATTTTTAGAATATTTGTTTTTGCGGAAAATGATAGATTTAAATTGCAGGTGTGATTTCAATCGCGATTTAAATCACGATTTACATCATCTTGGTTTTTTTTCCTCTACCCGTTGCTACGATGGAAGGTCTTGCAATGAAACGAGAAGCCGACAAGAGATCGTATTTATTTATTTATTTATTATTTATTTAATTGTTATTATTATTCGGTCAGTGACAAGTTAAGAACTCATCAGAAGCTCCACCTCCGGCACGCGCTGGTTGCCTTTCGCGCGCGACAAAGTGAGCGTTATCAAAAGTAGAAGGTCGCTATTCGCCTCGAGATTCGATCGACACGGCTCATGCAATGAAAAGAAGTACGCTTTGTTTAACATTTACTTGGAGCAAAAGAAACGCCGAAGCCATGGGAGGCGCAAATGCAGCGTTCGCGCATTGGAATCAACTGCTAAGAGCTCGTGCTCTGACCCTTGCCCGTGCTCTGTGCCGTGATTTGTCTCCACCCGCATTGTGGACAGATGGCATCACCACGTGCCTCATGAAGAACCATGGATAAACAAAAGCGCGCTTCCGCACAATGCAACCTGGGCCCGTTAGGGTGCCTACAAGTCTGTCTGTCTGAGGGTGAAGACATCCATTGTTGCCCTGAATGTGCCCGCGCGTGACGCTCTCGCGCACTCGGTGCGTGACTTGGGCGGTAAAATGGCGTCACTGCATTAGTGAAAGCTACGCGCTCGAGCTGAGGGACACCGGATTGCGCGCGCTTCAAAATGCATAAAAAACGATTGGGGCGGAAAAATGGCTGAGATGGTACCACTCAAGCAAAAGCGCGCGTGTGTATGAAGGCACTCTAGGGCCCTGTTTGCTCGAAGCGCTAACCGCGGCTAAAGTTAGCCGCAGTACCTAGGAGAGGGATTTTTTAAATCACGTGAATGGCTCGAGTAGAGATGCGGGGGAACATGGCGGTGCTCCGGTGAGTGAGCGCCGCTCGTTTTGAATAAATATGTCGTTGTAGTTGCAATATCGGGCGCGTTAGTCAGCAATGAATTCTGCAGGAGGCTTTCACTTTGCCTTACCTTGCCTCACCTCACTTAAATCGCAAAGCATGAGCAATGACCTCGCCGCATTTTTTAGATAGTCTTTTCATTCTGGCCATTCCTAAGCCTAAATGAACGCGCTAATTGTCGGCATGGCAACGTCTTTGGAAAGCGGATTGCCTTGACTCAATCGACCGGGTATTGATAGCACACAAAAGCAGACAGCGGCCCAATAGACCTCTTTCTAAATTTCCCAAGCACCGAGGTGCATGCTACGAGTGTAGTTACACGCGTTGCACGTGCTAGCGTCCGCAGTAGTAACTGTTTTAAAGCAAAAAGTCTAAAACAATTTTTGTCTTGCACGCGAGTTCGTGAAAGTTTTATTATGATTATCTACTTCGAATCTTTTATAAGAGGAAAGCCAGCACGCGCGGACCGTAAAATCGCACTTTCAGCGTTTTCCTTGATGCTTGGGTAATTTAGAAAAAGGTATATTGAGACGCTGTCTGCTTTTGTGTGCTATCAATACCCGGCCGATTCAGTCAAGGCAATCCACTTTCCCAAGACGTTGCCATGCCCATCGTTACTAGATCAACTCAGTTATGGAACTTCCCATAGACGCTGTACATGGGAGGGGGTCCGGAACCGTGTCCGATTTTTTTGCAGCTAGGTGGCGCTGCCGGCGCATTAACCCACGCGTTTTCGTCTGCTACTGCTCCGCAGCTGCTTTTGAGTCCCGACTCCTCTCGAGGTTCAGCATGGTTTTGGGTTAGTTTTTGCCCTTTCGCCAGTAAAAAGTAAAAGTGTGACTACCAACAGCAGCAGAAACAATTTGAAAGTTGTCTGCTGCTGTTATCCGTAAGAAAGGCCAGAACCGCGCCGTCAATGATGATGATAGCGAGTATTAATGTGGAGCGCGCGCCCTCTAACAGGCGCCACGCAGAGGGACCCCCCTCCGGAGCGGAGTTCCAGAACTGAGTTGTTCTATACGTTGGCCATGCCGACAATTATCGCGTTCTGTTAGGCTTAGGAATGGCCAGAATCGAAAGACTATCTAAAAAATGCGGCGAGGTCATTGCTCATGTTCTGCGATTTAAGTGAGGTAAGGCAAAGCGAAAGCCTCCTGCACCATTCGTTGCTGACTAACGCGCCCGATATTGCAGCTACAACGACATATTAGTTCCAAAGCGAGCGGCGCTCACTCACCGAGGCACTACCATGTTTCCCCGCATCCCTACCGAGCCAGTCACGTGATTTCAAAATCCCTCTCCTAGGTACTAAGGCTAACTTTAGCCGCGGTTAGCGCTTCGAGCAAACGGGCCCTGGGTCCCGCGGCCAATAGGGTTCGTCGCAATTTAATGGGCAGAATACATCTTTCATGAACGACAAGCAATGCTACCGCATTTCGATGCAGTCTGCAGCAAAGCGCTGCAGAAACACAGCCTCGTTTTTCTTGGTTCATGTTCTAAAACCTAAACCAACCACAGGCATATACAGGAGGGTGCTACCGTAAGTACTAACAGATTTGGCACGCCTTGAAAAATTCGAATTCCAAACGTGCATACCCGAAATTGGGCAAGCGCGAGTGTATTTTAACAAAAGGTTTTATACTTTTTTTTTTTCTTTTCTTTTAGAGCTCCATTTTGAGGTAGTTCAAAATTAAGCGAAATCGGAGGCCGAGTATTTCCTTTGTTTTAGACGTTTGCAAGCACGGCGTCCCAACTGGTGCCGCACGCGTGCAAGCACGTGCAGCTTCCGAGTGAAGACAGCTTTGACATGCCTGCACGTGCTTGCCGACACGAGGAACATGGCGGCCGCCAGTTGCTCTGTTTGCAATCGTCTACACCAGCCTATTTGCCGTCTGCACACTAGTTTATGAGCTAGCTCTCGGGTGGCTTGCTGAACGCAGAAACGCTAAAAACCAATAGCAGAGAAATCACGGTCAGTGCGCAGGCGAGCTGCTAGGAAGTTTACCATAATGATCTAACCCAAAACTAAAATATTTTTACAGCGGAGCTGTTAAGGGCTAGGTTCCCCAGGATCGTGTCCGTGTTTGTCGACACAAACCTGCCTGGACAGCTACCGCCATCTATAAGTGACGGCGGCAAGCACACAACCAGTATGGTTTCCGCCGTCGCTCGTAGATGGCGCCAACCTTTCCAGCTATAATAGAAGAGTGGATAGTTGGGCGCGTTGGTGGGAATTCATCGTAGGAAACAGCGCGAAAAACAGACGACGACGAAGAAGAAGCACACAGTGTATCGAGTACAGCTCCGCTGGTCTTCCTTCTTCACAAGAGTGGAAAGACTGAACGTTTTTTTGTTTTTGTTTTGTTTTTTTTACAGTGAAAAAGAAAGTTTTAGGGACTGACAGCGTCTCTGAACGCTAGGGAGGCTGTCTGTCCCTGTTCCTCTGCTAGGGAGGGAGGCTGTCTGTCCCTCTTCCACTGTAAAAAAAAAAAAAAAAAAAAATTCCTCTTTCTGTTTCAGTCTAGGGTCAAAATCATCACAATGTTGGCGATGAGGCTGGCGATGAGCGAGATAATCGCGATAATTAATACTCTTAAGGAAATATACGAACAATGACCACCTAGGAGCAAGCTCACAAACCAGTGTGCAGACGACGAACATCCGGTAGAGGGCGTAGGAAATGCACGGCATCCGTTTTTGTTCTATGCTTAATCTTTTACCACCTCTAACTTAAAGGGGCACTCAAGTGGATTTTGAGATCGTCTATTTATTGTCATAACTCAATCTACGGCCTCTAAGCATCCTAAAAAAACCCGAAATCACATTCAAGAGCGGCCGATTTTCCTATTAAAAGTCCGATCAGAGGTCGTGCCGCGCCCCTCTTTCTGCGCCGTGGCGTAGAACACCAGGTGGCGCCACCGGACAGGAAGGCAGCAGGGGAGGCCTGCAACAGCGAATCACGAGTGACGCCTTCCCGGGGGACTGATTTTTCGAAGTCGTGCGTATTCGAAAATTCAGTCCGCCGAGAAGCCGTCACCCCTGATTGGCTGTCGCGTGCCCTCCCCTGCTGCCTTCCCGTCTGGTGGCACCCCCTGGTGTTCTGCGCCGTGGCACAGAAAGGGGGCGTGGCACGACCTTTGATTGGCTTTTAATAGGGAAATCGGCTGCTCTTGAATGTAATTTCGGGTTTTTTTTATCCAAGAGCTCCGAGAGGTCGTCCTAGAGGTCGTCCTAGAGGACGACCTCGAGGACGACCTCAAGGACGACTTCTATGACGACCTCGAGGACGATGCCTAGAGGATGACGCCTAGGACGACCTCTCGGACGACCTCAAGGACGACTTCTAGGACGACCTTGAGGACGATTCCTAGAGATGATAACAACAAGGGATCGGGACCTCACTATCTAATAATGCCAAGGAAGGCTGACTCACTCTGGTTGCCCTCTCTTTTATCTTTATTTATTCATACTTGCCACAACCAATGGGGAGTTTTCTGTCAACATACGCAGACGCATTTTTCCCCAGATCCTAGCGCATAACAGCTTCGATGTAAAACTTGTTATTTTTGTGCGCGGGAGGAGAACAGAAGCAAACCATCGGGATGACGCTGCTGCTCACATATGGTACAACATGATGGTACAAACACTTGAAAGCTTCTCAGATATAAACATCTCAATTAAAGCAGATCCAGCAGGTCCGGGCGCGTGTGGTACGATCAGTAGCAGACTCAACCAGACGGCCTGTTTTCTTTTTATCCCGTTGCATAGGAAATATACTAAATTGTTTTTTCTCTTGCAAGTTTTTTTCTCTCTTTCTCTCTAAAGCCTACACTCACGAATTTTGAATCGGATAAATGCACCAGCTTAACTACTAGTAGCTGGTTTATCAACCAACTAGCTCAAATCACTCCTTTACTGCACCAGCTTGAGACAACTTTGTGGAAACGTTCCGTTGTACTCTTCGTTCATAACCAATAATTATACAATCTTTTTTTTTTTTTTTGACAGCTGTATATGATCTTTGGAGACACACTGTAGAACCATGTGCATCTGAGAATAAGTGGACCGTGGACACTGCAAGCTCTGCGTTGCCACTCGAAGAGATTTGCGGCGGTTGTCTGAAACGTCCGACGAAATTTCAGACTGCCGCGATCTTTTGTAGTCCTATTTCCCGTTTGCTAACCCGTGGACCGCTCATACTGACCTCAGGTGCCATCCAGTAAGGAGTACCCACGGATGTGTTCCGCTTGCCCATTGTTTCGTCCAGATGCGAAGAAACGCCTGAAGGAGACAGAAGAAAAATATATGTACTAACAAAAATTAACTTCGCGAGCAATAAATTTGGTAATAGTTTAAACCTTCGATTGTTCATTTCTTTCAATCTTTTGTTCTATGTCTTCTTTTTTTCTTCTGAGATATGTTGTTGGGATTCAATACACTTGGGGCGTCTTTTACCGGTGTTCACAAGAAGGAGAAATAAGAGGAAGGATATCTTTCGGTGGCGTCAGCAGCAGGAACAACTTCCTCCTGAGGGAGGGGACGTCGGCGTTAGCAGTCGAATTTAATGGTTTGCCCTCTTGACACCCCTCCAGACAAATTTAACGGTTTGTACAGTTAACACCAAAGCTTTTGACGACAGAATATTGTTAAAAGCAAACTGATCCGTCGCCGAACCGGGATTAATTGTACAACTCAGGAGGTCACGTTTTGGCGTCGTATACAGACAAACACTTACACGCACTTAGGTAGCCTTCGCAGATTCTATTAAAATTAGTATATCCCGCCGAGAGTCCTCACTGTGAGGAATTCCCGTCCCTTTTCCGCGTAACGTGGGCCTGTCAGAGGAATACTTCCCTTCTTCCCCTCCCCAACCCTTCTCGTGAGGCTTTGGAAGCTTTGCTGCTCAGCTCGACTGCCGAAGACCAGGGCTCCAGAGAGCACTGGAGCCCTGGACTAGGGCCCCACCTAAATCCAGTCTCTTTTTTGTTTCAATAAAGGTCTTTCAATCAGTCAGTCTAACGACCGGAGGATCGCCTCTGTGCTGACGTCACCCTACCTCGTCTCCAATGTTACAGGATCAGGTCGGTCGCGGAAATCTCATGGAGACTCGAAATCAACTCTTCTAGAGTAACTGTAAAGGCTCAGCTTGCAGAGCCAGAGTATCGCGTTCCTTTTCCTTGCGCCGCCAACTCCGTATTGGCGGAGAAGCGGTCACGTGCGCCGAGCTGGATCCAATCTTCACGAGGGAAAGCGACCTTGCAGGCGCCGAGTTTCGGGTGAAGCATGTTTTTCGCTTTGCGTTTGCAAAATATAATACATCTTACGCTAAAATTCAACGAACTGGATGGTTTCTTGACCAGCGAACATTATATGTATATAGCCACTGGGTACTGTATAATCGAGTTGTTTTATAACGCGACCGATGTTTTAACGCAAGGTAAGGAGCTCGTGTCGCAGAAAAGCCGGCGTCGGTGTCGGTCTCGGCGTTGGTGGGACGAGAAAATTCTGATTGGTCGATAGGGTCCTGACGTCACAACCACATGACCTCACGCGGAAATTTGGAACTCACAACGCTCACGTCAAACGTGATGTCACGCGTGGAATGAAAGCGATTAAAACGTGACATGTAATGCGAATTGAAGGTCGCCGCAAGTCTCAAATAATTTTACGTTATAAAGTAATTCTTTTGCCATAAAGAAACAAATTTGAAGGATTTTAGGCGGGATTCGAACCCGCAACCCATCGGTTGCGAGCCAGACACGCCACACGACTAAGCCACGCAGACACGCTTGCACGGCTTTACGCGTTCCACTTTTTAAGGAGTAGCTTTTAAGATATGCTTTCAAAGTCTGTGAAGCAGACGACACGGAAAACGATCTCGTTGCTCGGATCTGCTGCGCTCGCGGAGTGATACGCGACTAGCACATCCGGGCACCTCGGACCAGACAACAACGCGTAGCTACAACTTGCAAAAAAATGACGTTTTATTTAATTTTGTTTCTTTTTTTTTTCTTCAGATTTTACGCATTTGTCAAAATGAGGTCTAAAACACTTGCTGTCGATGGTGAGCTAAATGCGAAAAGTTAAAATCTATACATAAGTTAACATAAGCATTACTTTCTGAAGAGTTCACATTTATGCAATGAGTGTCACTTGACCATGATATGGCGGAAAAGTTACTCTCCCAGAAGAAAGATTGGCGCACTGGGAAAGCATAGCACTATAATGAATAAAATGTAAGGGCGCAAATGAGCTGGTGTACATTGCACATGGTTGAGAAAACCCCGAGACTGCGGGTAAATGACACGACACTAAAAAGTCTCTTAGTGTCGTGTCGTTTACCCGCAGTCTCGGGGTTTTCTCAACCATAGCACTATGTCGTTTATTTCGTCGTGCAAAGTTTCAACAAATGATAATGAATCTGACGGTGGCCTGTAACATACTCCTATGATTGTGGTTAGCATGAAGGCAAACCCACATGGTTTCTAATTCAGATGAAATGCTTAAACAAAAATTTTTCAATAGGGTTAGCAACCGCAATCAGGACCCCACTGCCGCATCTGTCCTGTCTGTCATTCATTCCTGTACACACTAAATCTTTTTGAACCATCGAAGAGTTCACAGTTCCATACCTTCCCGGAAAGCCGTGTTTTCGTTAGTACAATAATATCAGCATCAGTAGTATTTATAACGGAACACAATAGACCGATGTCACCAAGCGAACTGCGCAGGCGCGCGCATTCCGGAAGTGGTGCCGCCGCCATGCTACTTGTAGTCATCGCTTTCCGGCTTCCCGGCTACATAGGGCTACGCGTACTTCGTAGATTATCGTTTGGAACGCCCCGGTATCAGCTTGGATTCTCCTGCATGTCTGTACTTCCTAAAATTGTGTTGGTTGTGATGTGTTAATTTGTCAGCAAGCGCAGAAAAGCAGTTCCAGTCGTCTTATCGCTTTAGAATCGCTTTGTCGTCTGCTTCGGCGTCGTCTGCTTCTTCGTCTTCGTGAACGCGTGAGCACACTGCCGTTCACGCAGTGGTCCCACTGCGGCCTTCAATTAACTTGGAAACTGAACATCTAGTTGAATGGCAAAGAACAAGAAAATTCGAGGGACCATCGGCTTTGTGTAGCACCGTGGAACAGCGTCAAATGTGTTGGTGAAAAGCTGAGCTTGGTAGTGTTCAGTCTTGTGCATAACGTTTAATCAGCAATGAAGTAAGAGAAGCTAAATAGGAAAGTTGTTTCATTCTGGTTGACAGCCTGTGCGACAGGATACAGATGAACTGCGGGGAGAAGCCTGCACACAGAGAAGAAATGATCTACAGAAAGGCCAGGCCTGATGCGCCGCATCAATTGCCATCTCTCAAAAAGAAGCAACCATGCAAGATACCTGAAAACTTGGGGTGGAGATAATTTTTCGAGTACAGTTTCTATTCAGTTTCGTTTTGTTTGCGCAAGCTCCGAACGCTAAGAGTCGCCCGACGTTGGAAGCTTTTTTTCTGCATCAATAGTGCCAGCCTAATAGACCACCACAAAATAGGTTAGGCTCGTTTGCTACATTTCTGCCGGTAAGTGTTGCACTTCTAAATTGCATTATGTAGTGTTTTTTTTACGTTTTGTATGGAAAAAAAAAAAGGAAAACCGCTTCCGAAAAAAATTGTTTTATTTCAAGTGATGCATATCAAGAATCGCTGCCTTTTTTTTTCAGTGATTGTCCTGATCTTTTGAAGCACAGTTGTACTTAAAACATGTCGTGACATTAACAATTATAACCACCAAAATTCATTGAGGAAAAAGTGTATTCAAAACGGCCTCACCAAACTTAGTGGATATAGACCAACGGATAGACCGCTACGGAGCGAATGCTCAGAGAGATTCGGCACGCTGTGTGTCTCGTGCCCTGTAATCTTACACTTTTTAGCTGACGTGCAATAGATGGATATAAATTATGAAGCAAATCGCGAAACAAATGAAAAAACGCTAATTTTCCTGCCGCTCGGTCGGGCTCTGTTTACCTTTCTTTGCCGTGCTGCTTTCTTTCGGGAAGACATAATATCCGAGGCCTTTTTGCCTGGTGCTGTAGCACCGTGGCATACAACGGGTGAAGCCACCCATTGAAAACCATGAGTAAACACCCGGCTAAACGTCTCGTGCTAACCCGAAAATTTCCAAACGCCGGGCGGGCGTACAATGCGCATTGACGCGGCCGGAAAACTGGGGAGAACTACAGCTACCAGCATGCACCGCGGCAGCGGTGGCGTCCCGCAACTCCTGGTGAGATCGGTCTATTGCCCAAAACAAATTTCCTTTTTTTTTTTTGAGCGAGGAAAGTTTATTTCTTGATTGTTTCACTTTAAACTTCTATCACCTGCTCGCACCTCTGTAGTAAATTGCAGCGCGATACGTATATAATCCGTTTTTTTTTTTTTTTTTTTCGGGCCGTCTAATGTGACCTAAAAGCGTTAGTTTAGATGCTGTGTATACTCCACCATTTAGTTATTCTAGGAGTGGTCACGGTGAAGCGCCATCAAGACACTGTGCCCCAACGCTTGTCTATTTTATGGAGTTATAGCATGCCAGTCGTCTCCGCCAACATGGCGCTTCGAACGAGAGACCAAGATTCGAGGGACAATTGGGGAGGAGGGTACTGCGTGTAGAAGCAGCGCCTGATTTTCCCCTCGTGTAGATACCGTTTTACGTGAAAAGGTCAACTACTACGACGCTTTCACGATCGCACCGTGAACAGCCTCAGGGCTCACTACAGAAGGAAAGACGGACGTGCGACAAGCACTAGAGTAATAGTAGCACTCACCGAAGTCGACCAACTTGACGCTCCCAGTCTCCGTGAGCAGGATGTTGTGGCCCTTCACGTCTCGGTGCATACAGTGGTGCGTGTGCAGGAACCGCAAAGCCTAAAAAGAAAAAAAAAAGGCCCGTCTCTTTGAAATATTCTAAAGACGCTTTAAAGGCACACCATTTATAGATCCACGGTGACGTCATGCAGTCACCTGACGTCACGCGGTGTCATATTGTCACGTGACCACGATGTGACGTTACGCTGGGTCACGGGACGCCATACTACCGGGTGTCTCAAGTAGCGGCCAGGCTCTTTAAATCGATCGCAAAATTCGGTTTCTTAACCAATCGCGCTACGATTTTATGCAGCGTTGCCCACAGGTGGTGCATTTGTTTCTATAAAGTTTGCAAAGAGCGAACTTACCCGAGGAAAAAGTAAAAAAAAAAAGAAAAAGGGTTAACTCCTATGGAAATGCAGCGAAACCACTGGTCTTCAAACAATAGGGCGCCCTATGGTTTGAAGACCGGTGGCTTCGCTGCGCTTCCATAAGAGTTAAGCCCTTTTCTCTTTTTTTTTTCTTTTTCCTCAGGTAAGTTTGCTCTTTGCAAATTTTATATAAAAAAAGGCACCAACTGAGGGCAACGCTGCACAAAAATCGTAGCGTGATAGGCTAAGAAACCGAATTTGCGGTCGATTTAAACAGCCTGGCCGCTATTTGAGACACTCGATATATCCCACAACGTCACGTGACGACATGATATCACGTCATGGTGTCACCTGACGTTAGGGTGTCACGTGACGGAACGGTAGGTCCTGTCACATGGCATAATGGTGTCTCGTAACGTCATAAGACGTTACGAGGACTGTCAGGCTGATGGAAGTTTTCGCGCGACGCCATGACGACGTCGAGGACAAGTCAGCCTTATTAGCGTCGTCGAGGCGTTAGCCTACTTTGAATAAATCCTCCGTTCTTTTAAAATGGCTTCCTCTGCTTTCATTCGTCGCTTGTTGGTCTCTGCCCCAGAAACTGAAATTTCGGTCTCAAAAACGGTCAAAGAAAACATCTCTAAACAAAAGAAGACTCGCTAACTAAAGCAAGTATACTTTTATGTTGTTGTATAGCGAAAAGACGAAATGCCAGGATGTTTCCTCACAGAAATGCACGTAAGCACCCGCAAAAGTAGGCCGGTCGTCGTCTGCTTCGATTAGCGAGAGGAAGTCGCATCGAAACTTGGCATCAGCTGAACCTCTAACGTACATTAAAATAACCTAATGCTCCATTCTAGTACGCTTAAAGATGTAATTGCCGGAATCAAGGTCTCTAATCACACCATTTAAGCTACGACGTGCATATTCGTCGCGGCTGATCTTGTTTATGTGATGTTGAGTGACGTCACATGACATCGCAATTTCCCCGCTAAGTATAGCGGGGAAACGCTTCCCGCTAACTGAAGCGGGCAAACTTCCCTCATTAAATTTGGCGTGGAAATATCTCCGCAATATTTATTCGGGATTAGTCGTTGCAGCGTCGGGCGACACTGTAACGTGACAGGACGTTGCGTGAACATAATGTGACATTGAAACGTCTCCTCCTACCTTTAGCGGAAGAATTCGTCAGCTACATTTAGAGAGACCGACAATAAACTGGCTATATTTTCTTTTGTTTATTTGTTTGTGTGTGTGTTTGTGCGCGGGGGGGGGGGGGGAGGGGGAGGGAGGGAGCGAAAGGGAGGGATGCTTCTCGCTTTTTACAGGAACGACTGCTTACGTCCATGGTTTCCCTCAGAATGTAGGCGATGGTGCGTTCTGGCAGAGTGGTGTTCGCTTTCCGAAGTCCCTGAACCAGATCTGTGACTGAGCCGCCCGTACAAAGCTGCGAGGAAAATGGAACACAATGAAAACAGCGCCGCCTAAATAATCGAGCAGAGACATATCGTGGCAGCGCCACGGCGACTGACAGGGCATCCCTCCCCCCCAAAAATGTACGACATTTTATAACAGTAATAACGGCAAAATCACTGCGTATCGCCGAACGAATGTCTGCCCCAAATTTAGCTTTAACCGTTCAGATTAGATGGCAAATTTTCATAGATTGTCGTCATCTTAGTCTAAAGATATTCGGAAATCTTTAATGGAAAAATGGCGGCCGACGACGTCCACGACTACATGGAGGTAAATTGCATCGGCTGCCGCGAACGGGTTCTTTTTTTTTTCTTGGAGAATGGTTCAGAAAATCACTCGTAGCTTTCGAATAAGGTAATAATTAGTTCTGAAACCTCGGTATCATGGTCAGAATCGCTAGTGATATCAATATAAGTTGATGGCCTAGTTGGTTAAACATCTCAAAAACAGTTAACGAAAAAGACGATGACTCGTCGAAGACTGGACAGGACGAGCGCTTGTCCCGTCCAGTCTCCTTTAGTTGTCCTCGTCTTTAGCGTTTGTCCTGTCCAGCCTTCCGCTGGCGCTATGTTCGAACGGACACTGCACGTTCGGTGATTCGTATAGTTTATTTTTATGTTGAGAAAAAAAAAAACACAAAATACATCGAAACTTGGTTTTGGGGGAGATGCTGTACGTATCTCTCGATTTTCACAAAAGCACGCCTCAGAAAGACGCCGTCACATTGAGTATAACAGTTGGACAACTTTGTGCGTCGAGATGAGGGAACCATGTTTTCGGCGACCCTGTCACGTCGAGGCAGCAGACAACGTCGGGTAACGTGTCCTTGTCGCCAGGAAAACCATCTTCGCCGACACGTTCTCCATCAGTCGGAAAACATCACCCTATCACACCGCGCTATAGCTGCGCGGTAAACACGGGGAACACTCCGCCGTCTTCTTTGTTTAGTACCTCTGTTCATGCGCGGTGCGGAGTCGCTATAAATCCACTTCAACAGAGAAAAGGCTATGGCCACTCTGCTAGAAAGGCTCCTGTGCGCTGCCATTTTGAGTGATGCTGGCGCCGCGTAACGCTTCCGCCATGTTGAGGCGTGCCACGTCATTGGGGTGCGCGAATGTGAACCCACGAGGAAACGCAGTACCCAGGACGAGTTCTGTGACGTGTGGCCACGTGGAAGAAAACGACGTTTACGCGGCAAAAGGCGCGCGAGGACTGGGTCCCGGCAATATATTGCTGGGCTTGCTCGGATGAAGATATTTGAACGAGTGAACAGGCACGTTATTTGTATCATTCTAGCGATAGAATGGGCTGATCATGTGTGGACTTGGGGCCCAGAGTTCACGTTCATAACAAATAGACCCGCACAAACATGTTAAAGGGGTACTCCGGCGATTTCTTCATGCTCCCCGATTTGCTTGAAATTTTGCTGAACTCGCCAAACAACAATGCTAAAATAGTATCCCAAATATTAGGTCAAAATAAAATTTTTTCACGAAGTTATTGAATTTACAGTTTTGGTCCTCACCGTGTTTTTCAAACCGAAAGTCTCTACTGGCAACCACGAAAAAGTGACGCCAGTGGAAGGCAGGGGTTCACTTTTTGGACTGTAGAATTTGTTCCCAATACGCCTCGCAAGTGGGCTCATTTTCGTCTTCTGCGCATGAGAAAGGAGGTAGCGGTGACGTCAGAGCACCGAGCCCTGATTGGCTGATCGCGACCCCCCTATCTGAGCGTCGTCTGCTCCTTTGCAACGTCGTCTGCGTCTGTCTTACCTTTCCTGCGACTTTCGGAAGTGCAGGTCTTTACGAGCGAGCTCGACTTCGCCTTTCAGAGAAGGGAGACGAAATAACTCGAGCGGTACGTTGTTTTTGTCGAACAACTAGCAGACGCGCATCAAGGAGGGAAGTCAAGGGACTCGCTGGCGAGGTGTCCCGAGGCGCCGAGGTTTGTCTGCTAAGAAGCGAGAGTGTCCGCAAGTTCCCTCCCAAATACTTTTTCCCTCCTTGCGTGTGCGGCGAGACTCCTCACTCTTAAACGGCATCGGCGGGTTGGTGCAGTTAACGTCGTCTGCTTTACGTCTGCTAGTCAAAGCGATGGCTGCTTTACCTTTCCTGCGTCTGTCGGAGATTCACCGCTTTTTCACCGGCGAGAGTCGCCGCTGCCTCGGAAAACGAGGCGATGACAAGAGGAAGAGATTGAAGGGTTCGCATGGGTCGCGCGGGCATATTCCATTCAGCACGCCAGCCGGTCGAGGGCAGACGGTCTTGGCCAAGGACCGTCGGAGCACCGCTGCGCCGCTGCTAGGCCTATCTGCCGAGCTCGCTTGGACGGGGTCAGTGGAATCGTGGCCGTTGGAGCATTTCCCAGGTGTTTGTGGATCCAGTGTTCTTGTTCGTCGTGGTTTATTTCAAGTAGTCGTGACGCGTGAGAAGAGCACGTACAAAAATAAACGTCCGTTGGTCGTCGCGACCAAGTAACTGAGCGGCGCTGTCGGCCATGCTGAGTTGATCGTCGTAGGATTCCGTCGTCTGAGCAAAACTTACGATAATTTCGTTTCGTGAATACGAATTTGTTCTCACGTTTTGTCTTACGCACTCTTAATATGGTTTTGTGAATCTGGCCTCTGCACTTCCGAAAGTCGCAGGAAAGGTAAGACAGACGCAGACGACGTTGCAAAGGAGCAGACGACGCTCAGATAGGGGGGCCGCGATCAGCCAATCAGGGCACGGCGTTCTGACGTCACCGGTACCCCCTGCGCGAGAAGCAGACGAACTTGCCCTCCGCATAGATTCGACGCAGTTTCATGGTGTCAAATGAATGCTTTGGAAGCTCGCTCCAGTCCCCGCGCTCTAGCACGGAACTAATGATTGGCATATTCTATTTTTTAGACTGCTTGCTCGACTGGCAAGCCTGCCCGCCACTGACGTCACGGCACTGAAAAGTGCGGGTATATTTGAATGTTGGTTTTTGCATCATTTTCATTTGCCGATTTCACAATAACTATTATGAATTTCGCGATACTAAATAGCATACCAGAAAGGGTAAAGGCCGGGGAGTCAGAAAATATAGTTAGTTGAGGTAGCTCAAAAATCGCCGGAGTACCCCTTTAAGCAAGCTCAGATTTACACTATTATTATTAAAATTAGCGCAAAGACAAGGAAGGAAGACAGCAGAACTAGCCCACCAGATGATACTAATTCAGATTTACACGTTTATACGTCGAGTACACCAAAGTATGGAAATAATGTCCCATATATTCGAGCCAGGCATAACAATCTTCGGCCGATTCTTGTATGAAAGTCTCGACGTGTTATCTGCCATACTAGGGCAATCGTTGCACCTTATTCTTTCGCACGTCAGAACTCCATTCGTCCGGGCGTGGGCCGTTACAGAATCGATCGATGTTCGAGACTCGCACACACGCAAAACACGCAAATGTCAGGCGTACGACGCCCATGCGAGGGAACGGAATATGGAACAGTCACGCAGCCACGCCGCAGGGCCGGGTATTGTCCAAAACTGCGCAGATATATAAGTGGGCCGGGCCCGTGCCCGGAGACCTTTCCACACCCTGATGAAACCGCGAGGTCGGTCGTTCACCGGCTCCAAGGCGGGGAATTTCGCAGCCCCTCTTTCCTGAACCCAAGAATGAGATCGTTGAAGGCTATAGGAGTACTCCTTTTCACCTTACGATGAGTCGCACCGGACAACGCGCAGTCATCCCGGCCAATCCAACGCCGTGAACGCGTCGTCGACTACGGACCTTTGCATCGCTTATCACCCGGGCGAAAGATGCTGAGTCACCGAGCCGTGGCATAGCCTCGCATATACTGGCAAAGCCTGGCAGATCGCCACGAGAAGCGGCCGCCGAAATGAAAAAGGTGGAGCGGCAGACAATGGACGAGAGGAGAGCCAGGTGACTGGCGCCCCGCTGTGGCGAGACGCCGAAACACACTTCTCCCGAGCGAACATGCGTGTTTCGGGTCCTCGCTGCTGCAAAGGCTGTGCGCTGACATCCAGGTTCCCCGAGAAATGGCTCTTTGATGCTCGGTGCTACCAGATCCTCGAGCTCCAAATCTGCGACCGGGCACTCTATGGCTCCGCCGTCGAACTGCCAGGCTTCGTGAGTATAGAAGAGGCTACGGCTGTGGACACATGCGCAGCGTCTGAAATATCGCACAGCAGTGCAACAGCGCATGCTCAGAAGGCATTTCACAGCCCAGGAGACAAAGATGGCCGCGTGCAGAAGGCGGTTTTTGCGAAGGTCTATACGAGCCGCATGACGTTAAGTCCCTCCCGGAGAATGACGGAAACCCTCCCCGTGGCGTTGGATTGACTCCAGACTTGTACGACATTCGTGACAAGTAATCAAATTACTTTTTGAGTAAGCTTGTAATCATTTTATTACGTTTATTAGAAAGTGATCACAAGGCTAATTTGATGACTTCTTGTAAGTACTGCAATTACTCGTAACCGTCACTTTTTTCCCCCTTTCCCTATCTAATGGCGCCCTTCGTTTGCAAAAGTTTCCCAGCAAAGAATCCTCGAAGATGGTTTACCGAAATTGGTAGATTAACAACACGAGTAGTTTATTATTAGGGGATTCTAATTTAATAACGAACAGTACGAAAGACCTACCGTTTTCAAACCGGCAAAAAAAAAAAAACACACACAAAAAAAAACACGTCGTTTTCAAGAAAAAAAGACGGAAAGAAAAATTACAAGAGTGCGAAGACAGGGCAGTAGCTTGAGACAAGTTTAGAAATGGTAATTTCGGGATCGTTTCTTTTTCCTTTATTACATTTTGTAATGAGCCACCGCAGACTGCCGAAGCGAAACGGCGTGACTGGTGGGCCAGGTGGGTTAGTATTTATGTTATGATGCGCCGCAGACTGTCGCCGCATAGCGGCGTCAACGGGTGGGCCGAGTCAGAGCCTTTTATACTGGGAGAGTTCGGCGGGTGGGAGTGGCTTACGGCCCGCTAGGTCTAGCGGACTCAGCGGGCGCCGCTTCCGCCATGATGTGCCTCCCGGCGAGTGGGTCCCCATAGACATGCGATGTATACGCGTGTAGGCTTTGCCGTTCGTGCTTTTGTTGGCGTAAGGAGAAAGTCTAAAAACAAGCATGTTGTGACGTTAATCATACGTTAATTATAACTTACCTCGCACAATCGAGCACTCGAAGTCGGCTTCCAGTCAGCCCTAAAGAAGTAAGGGGGAAAATAACGGTCACTTTTTCGAGTAGCGGTCAATATTACTTTTGCTTTCAAGTAATCGAGTAATTTATTTGAATCATTTTTAACCGAGAGTAATTGTAATTGTAATCATAATTGTAATTGTATTATATGTATGGATGTAGTTCAAAAAGCTGTTTTTGTTTTTGTTTTAGGACAATCTGAATAGCATTGGCCCCAGATGGTGCCGACGAGAGCAGCTGAACGATTGACCCAATATGGCGGGTGTCTCCGCCCTGGAGCCGATGGCATCGTAGCGTTCTCAGCTGTCCAAAGTAAGGTTGATAGATATCTTTTTTTTTTTTTTTATGACCTCCTTCGGGGGAGTCGTACACGTCGAGCGAATGCCATTGAACACGCGACTTGCTCCTAATCGATTCAAAATCGCCCCGAAAGAAGAAAACAAAGAAAGCCGACAACAGAGGATCCACCCACTTTCTTTCCAGAGTTCATTGTTCTCTCCCTTTTTCTCTCTCTCTCTCTAAGCCGAAGCTGGCCTTTCGACAGAAAGATAAGAAGTTGCAACTTTCGTTACAATTTTTTTTTTTTTTTTTGGCAGAGGAATGAGACTGCGTCTTCGATTGCAGTGCAGGCAGTTTATATTCTGGGGCATGTACTCGTATTGTGTGTTACGTGTCAGGTGCGATCTGATTTTGAGCGGAATCGCATTGAGCAAGCATTCGACTTGAGCTCGGTTACTATAGACAACGTCATACAAAAACATACCAAAAGAAAAAGAGACAAAAAAACATGATTTCGTTTTTGTTTTTGAAATTCCAAAGCGTAAACCATTTTTTCTGGCTCCCTGGTCTCATGTGCCAGTTATCTGGAGTTTCACCGCACGATATGCAGATAGTAATAATAAAATTCGCACCCCCCATAGCTTTTTCATTACTCCTTCGAAAGGACTCTGAGAACATGTGCATGCTTGCCGATATATTTACTGCAACACAATCAGTAAAAGACCAACTGCCTTCCCCCCTGCCAAGAAAAGAAAAGAAAAAACGTTTCAGAATTACAATGTGCCCTCTTTGTGGCCGGAACTTACGGGTCGAGAATGGGGTGTCTAGGTCTGATCCAACACCACCTATAGTCGGTTGCAGGTTAAACATTCTGTCGATGCTCCGCCCCCAAAGTCAAAGTCAAAGCCAAATTGGAGACCAAGAGCATATTATGCTGGAGGCATGTGCTCGTTGTCTATACTTCTATTAATTTTTTAGCCCGTCCCCGGCTATACTAGAAAGCCCCAGTCTTGAACTTTTCACGTCACCTACTAAAGAATCTCGTAGTACACATAATGCACATGAGTGTTATGTCGTCGTTTGGTCAGTCAGACCACGAATCCGAGTCAAATAATGACACGTCGTCACTCCTGTCCAATATGTGGCCTGCGCTGGCCGTCAGTGCGTTACGTAGATAGTTCAGCACTACTACAGCTTTTTTATCGAGGCGGCGTTGGCTGATCCCTCTTTTGTTTCAGGGCCACATGCGATGGCGTCATTGCGCACGAAAAATTTTCGAAGTTGTAGACCATCTAAAGCATACATTAGTAGAAGAAATAGAATCCGCATGCAACGTGATTTTTATAACCACTGGAATAGATAAACAAAAGACATTTCGTTTTGAAAGGAATTTCGAGGGAGTGTAGTCAGTTTGCTATACTCGGATACGAGTTATGAATTCTCCAGAAGGTCCTCTCACGTTCCCATTAAAGTCGGGCATCCATCTTTCTCAGTGTGAAAATAGTCCGCTATCGAGGCGCACACTCGGCTACTGTCTTCACTAGTTGGTCCGAGGAAAGGTTTGATGCTACATGACTAGATTGAATTGTTTTGGCTGTTCCCCGTGTATCGGGCGAGCAGAGTCCATGCTCTGCTCCAGCCAAAAAGTAACTGCGTGGTAACTACACCACTGCTTCTTGCTCTGACGTCACCAGTCCTCTATTCTTCTCTTGGTGCATTCCGTAATGCTCTGGGTTCTTCGAGCTGCATTGTCCGAGTCCACGTTAGCTCCCGCCTCCGTCCCAAAGCCAAGAGTGGCTCCGGCCTCAAACCTTGGCAGTCCATCGCTTTGTGATGAATAGTTTCTGCCTCCGCACTAGCGGACTCCGGCTCTTCGGTGAAGCGGGCTCTCCATTGTCTCGGTCGGCCCGTGTCTAGAATGAGAGACCACTTCCCCCGGTGTTGTCGCAAAAATTATCCTTTTGAATGGTTGTTCTTTGTGCCCCGTATACGTCTGTAGCGATAATTTCCGAGCCATCATATTCCTCCAGCGTCGTGCTTTCCCTCTTGCACGAGCGTTCCCGCCGTCTTAATTGACATCGGCTGCAGCGGGTCCTCCTGGTACGTGGTGATATCTATTTTTTTTCCAAATTCTTCTCGAGTAATGAATTCTCAAAGCTATGTCTCTCGAGTGGCGTGGCACAGACTGTGTCGGCATTGTTTTGAACAAGTCGGTCAATATTGTCACGAATGACAAAAGATGAGGCGGAAAAAAACTGGAGAAACTAAACGTTTAATGGGGCGAACTTGTGTCCAAAACAAAATAGAAGAAGGTTGGGTCGATGTCGGCGAAACAGCAGGATCGAGCGCTGGGGTGAGACAGACTCCAGGGGTGCTATGTTGCGCTTTTTGGATTCCCAGGAGACTTGGAAGAGGGAAGTGACGTCAACGACTAGAGAAACGCAGATTGGATGTTGACAGAAGAAAACAAAATCAACATCCAATCTGCATTTGCTGCGTTGTTGACGTCACTTCCCTCTCCCTAGTCTCCTGGGAGTCCAAAAAGCGCAACATAGCCCCCCAGCTCGCCACGCGGAGCCCCTTATGTACACGCGTGGGCTTCTGCAACAATCGGCGTAGAAGGTTCGGCACAAAGAACATTCGAACTTTGAATAAGCAACAGGGTTTTCGAATCCACCCCAACGCGACATTTAAAGAAATAACAAAAAGGTGCGTACGCTCCCAGGCATCGAAACACGGCCCTTTGCGTATGAGCCAGGCACGGTAACCATTCGGCCACAGGCGCGCTTGCTCGGAGACCCGTGTGGCAATATACACCATGCCAGTGCTTACAAAACCAGAGTGCAGCGTACGTATGTGCGTCGAACAGCGAGCAGAGCACGCGCAATACGTACAAACGCTGAAAATCTCACCGGCCACACGCCCTATTGACCCCGTAAGTGATGACGTCACAACAAGGCGTCTGGGTCCAAACAAACCGTTGCTAGGGACGTTGCTATGGACTAATGCATGGAGACTCCACGCGAGGCTAGATTTTTGCTTACAAGTAAGTAAATAATTTTTTGTAAGCAACCTAACTTCTTGATATCAAATTATGAAGATGTTCTTGTCGTCTCAGTGTCGTATCGCAACGATGAAAGCCATTTCTGAAGACTTACACTCCGCTTTGCTTTGGTAGCAGACTACACGATAGATTTGCTGGCCTCTGTTGCAGCGGGCGTCTTCATTGAATTGCGTCGGTAAACGAGCGACAAAAACAAGTGCATCACCATGGCCGTAAAAGCCTCCGCAATGTGCGTTTTTTTTTTTTTTTCTGTGAAGAACCCAGCTTAGTTACGAGGGATGAAAATGCAGTAAAATAAAACCACGTCATGCAGATCTGTTACGACGACGACCTGAAGTGCATTACCGGCGTAGTGCAGGCCAGTATGAGAAACAAATCGTACGCCGTCGAGGTAAGTCGTTTGTTATTATTATTATTGTGGTTGTCAGGTTATTAGAGAATTGCATGTCTATCGCAATTTCGCAGTATTTTGCTTTTTTTTTTTTCCCCGGCCCTTGGTTTACATAAAATTCCGTGGATGTGCTCTTTTGGGGAAGATCTCCATCGAACCCGCGATGCGAGTACAATCTGTAATGAACTCACCTTATGTTTTTTATCCAGTTCTTTCGCGCTTTGGGGTCTTGCGGAAATCTGAAGAAACTGCAAGGGTCTTTCACCACGCGATGGTTACAACCAGGTAGGTATACGAAGCACCCTCGCATAGCGCGAGTCCGCAAACAAAATTTGGGATCTCTACCGATCGCCTGACGTGCTTTTCTCACGGGTGCAATGCGATCTTTTAGCAGACGATCATCTCGATCGACGCCCGGACTTTCGATAAACCATATTTTGCATCGCACCCCACTATGAATTCTTATATGTGTCTGAAACTCATTATATTTCAAACAAATGCGATGTCAGAATATCGTCTTTATTCACACGATTCAGACGCCGGCGAGCGTGTGACAGACGGCATACTTCTTGCATTCGTCGTCTGCTGCAGGCATCTTGAGGACCGGAAGTTGCAGTCGTAAATATTTCAGAAACGAGCGATTACCGGCACACTTCTGTCGAAACATATATGACATTCAAGCTTTCTACATTTGTGATTTTTAGAAGTTTAAATCCTACTCTTGATTTTTGAACGGTCGGGTTCTCGTAACGAAAACGAGCCACATGTATTCGTCCATAACAACGACCCTAGCAACGGTTTGTTTGGACCCATGACGTCACACTTACGGAGTCAATTGGGGAAGAGATCGAACACTCACGCCTCTAGCGGTGCGCTTCAGCTGTGGGTACAACAAACCGTATTTTCTTGTTTGTTTTTGATCCGAAAAATCGAAGATGACGATTCGAAGGCCACTCCTCGTGCGACCAAAGCACTGGTCAGAGCGAAGCGCTCGTGCCCAGGCCGTGCTCGGCCAGGTTCAATTTCTTTGTTATGCTGTGTTGGTAAACACCGGGCTGTGGGGACAACAAGCTCGATAAAGCGCCCCCTATAGTTCGATCTCCTGCCCAATAGCTATTCAGAGATGACCCTTTCTAATGCTTACAAATCCACAGCCAAGCATGCGATCTCCACAACACAGCAGCTCGGGTTCGTGGCTCCCGAAAGCAGGGATACAACGCGGCACACGCACCAACTCTGAAGATTGCGCCTGCCTGAAGCTCTTTATTCATGACGTCCCGGCTGGTACCCCTTGAGTGAAAGCATGTGAGGCATGGGTGCGAAAGCTTCCTTGGCAGGCTTGCAATCGCACGTGGTAGCTCGCACGAGCCGAGAAATATCGGCGGACAGATTTCTGTGGCAATGAAGGCAAAACTATATATATTAGGGCCTGTACATTCCAGCACTCTGTGCGCCGATCCAGGCTGCGAACGCGTGCTCTTCACTTCTTCAGAAATGCCAGAGAAAGTTGTCCCCTAGTATATCTTTGCCGTTTCCACGGAAGTACATATGACCCTCCACCAACAGGTGCGAGTAGAGCTCGAGCACGCGCAGAAAGAACTCTTCTCATGGATAGAAGCGCCGAAGGACAGGGACAAAGTAAAGAAGGTAAAGAGAACACGGTAACGACAACACAGAGCGCCGTGTTGTCGTTACCTCCTTCACCTTGTCCCTGTCCTTAGGCGCTTCTATCCAGTCATGAACCAAGCAACCCAACTGAACATTTTGTTGGAAGTCTTCTCGCAAACGGTTCATTCCTGGCATTCTAC
The DNA here is from genome assembly GCA_013358835.2 of Ixodes persulcatus. Lineage (NCBI taxonomy): Eukaryota > Metazoa > Arthropoda > Arachnida > Ixodida > Ixodidae > Ixodes > Ixodes persulcatus. The sequence continues at coordinate 100,024 of JABSTQ010009429.1, forward strand.
ACCGCAGCAGTCTATTGGTGACTGAGCGAACACCGGCTGTCGTACCTCCATGACGAACCAGACCTGGTCGTCTTCCCTGCAGGCGGCCGGCTGGAAGAAGATGCCAAAGTAGGTCGGGATGTTGGGGTGCACGCAGAGGTCCCGGAGCACCCGGTGCTCCTCTTCCATCTCCTCCACGTTGTCCGCGATGTTCTCCATGATCTTGACCGCCACCAGCCGGTCTGCGCAGGGGCCCAAGGAAACCCGATGTTCAGCGCACCTCCACATACGGCCACGTGGAAAGAGGGAACCTAAGGCGCCATTATGTTTACGGCGTCTGAAGATCTTTGAGGAAGCCTAAGGGAACCCCGTACAAGCCTCAGTCTATGCATCTCTCAGTCTTGTACGCGTTACTCAAGGGAGTAATCGACTATAATTACAATTACTATCTCTTAAACAGCATTCAATTAGATTACTTTATTACTCGGACGATAAGTAATTGGACGTTACCTGAAAAATTAACCACTCGTTTTCCGACTCCTTCAGACTTTCAAAACGACAAAATTTTCTGCTGGTTTAAAAACGGACCTTTTGTACTGTCCATAATCGGATTATAAACGCCGAATTATAAATTGCTTATCTTCCTTAGTCCACCAATTTTGATAAACCATCGTCCTGTCGAAGATTTGGTTCGAGGATTCCTTGGAAGGAAACTTGTGCAAACAAAGGTGCCATTTTGAAGAGGAGGGAAAAATAGTAATTTTAGTATTTGTAAAAGTAATCGGAAAACTCTTGCGGTTTCTAATGAACATAAAAAGAAATAATTACATTCACTGATATGAAAATGACCGAGAACGTTGCTCGCTCTCAACGCAAGTTGCGCAACCAACAGAACTGTGTGAACCTGCCATCAGAGCAGCGTTGCCAATTTAGCGGCTTTCCCGCTGCGGTTTTCTAAGACGTTTAGAGGAAGCAACCGCCGTTTTTCGGGTGGAAAGATTTGTAGCGGTTTTCAAGTTATGCTAGTGTTTTTCTATTAATGCGAAAGCATTAACTGTCCCATGGAGTGAGCCGACGTCATAAGCTTTAAAGCCGCGCCAAACGACACCTTAAATCCTTTCTCTAAGTGCAGCCAGCTCCCAGCTATGAAACCACGCGAAAAGCCTAGCCAAACGGCACCTAGTTTCCCCGATCCCAAAGGAGCGGAGTAAAGCTGATGGATTTTGGCTTCGGTCCCACTGGCTGGCGCTTGTCGACGAAGCTCCCATTGGCCGCTGCGCTCGTCAGTTTCCACGACCGCCACCATATGGCGCTGCGTGTCAGCGCGCGGGTAAACGAAACGTCCAAGGTCAGAGCGGCGAGGAGAGGGCGCGCTCTGCCGTCGATGCAAGTACGTTGCAGACGAAATAAGAGAGCGGAAGAATGACGTGCATGCTTTCGCATGCACAACTCAAAAGAAGTACTTTGGCGTACTTAGAGCCTTTTTTCTTTTTTTTTTTCTTTTTCTTTTTCTGGCGGTCTAAGATGCGTTCGAGTTTACATTCATCGATCGTAAATAGTTTAACTTCTATGGTAGGTTAGAATTATAGTGTCGTCATATTTGCTTACTCCCACCAAAATTGTCTTCGGTGAGGGTAACGCTTGCGACGCCATTGAGATATTACGGTGGAAAACCTGGAAACATGTTTTCACCTTATTTGGGCGTGAATGTAGGAAATCCGAGTCTGCCAGATGAGATGAGCCCAGTGAACTATGCACAATAATTCAGGAAACATGGGGTAATAGGCTCCTAAACTTCGAGACCGGTTAGTGCAAGTTCCAAGCGACGTTAGACGAGTCAGGTACCTCTGCTGGAGAGTGTAGCTCTTTTGTGAAGCATGTGAACTTGTTCACCGAAGCTTCGAAGTGCCACCACATTTTGCACTAAAGGTCGGAACTATTGAGGTGTACCTCGGCAGGTGTAACGAAATAACACTCCCGGTAACACCTATAGTAGTAGTAAGATTATGTAATGGGCATCGTTCTGTGCATGGAAACGATCTCAATTAAAGGGGCTATGCAACAATTGTTTTACTTTGCGCAAATACCGCTTAGAACGGATCCCTGACGTTAATAACCTGTGAAACACGCGTTCGTTTTTCACCCCACGCAATAGAAGTCCCAGAAAACAATTAAAGAAAAACGAGCAGCGTTCACCCCCTCAACTCGCAGCCAGAACAAGCGGCCACGAGATCTGGAGCCGATTATAGACGTTTCCACTGTTTACAAAAATCACAGTCCACACGTGTTAAATCACAGTCCAGAACGCGCACGTTCGTCGCTTCGGAAAGCGAGCAAATCACGCGCCATACGCACGAACACTGAAAATGGAACCTGCCAAGTGTCCTTTTTTGGAAAGGTCTATATGACGCCAATGTTGATCATAGCCACGCGCTGGGGTTGGAAAAGCACAGGACACGCGCTGAGTTCCAGACATTGTTATGGCTCGGCTATTGTCGTCGTTGCAGCGATTGGACACGGGCCACTACCCGAATGCTTCTCGAGCTATCAATTATCACGAGTCCAAATCGAGTGCCCACGCAATGCTCGGGTCCAATCTATGAACCGCATTCAAATATCGTCATATGGGTGTACTGCGATCCCAACGTTACGTCATCGAATTTTGCAAGGGAGAGATTGAATGAAAATGATCGCTTTTGTCCTTGAAATTACACCGCAACAAAGGAGTTTCTTGGCCAGTGACATTGCATGCGAGTATCCTTGAGTCCCACTAGTGCCAGTAAGCTCGTGTAAAGTGAAAAACATTCCAATTGAATATCGTTGCACAGCTCCTTTAAAGGAGCTGTGCAACGATATTCAATTGGAATAAAGGAGCTGTGCAACGATATTCAATTGGAATGTTTTTCACTTTACACGAGCTTACTGGCACTAGTGGGACTCAAGGATACTCGCATGCAATGCCACTGGCCAAGAAACTCCTTTGTTGCGGTGTAATTTCAAGGACAAAAGCGATCATTTTCATTCAATCTCTCCCTTGCAAAATTCGATGACGTAACGCGGGGATCGCAGTACACCCGTATGACGATATTTGAATGCGGTTCATAGATTGGACCCGAGCATTGCGTGGGCACTCGATTTAGGCTCGTGATAATTGATAGCTCGAGAAGCATTCGAGTAGTGGCCCGTGTCCAATCGCTACAACGACGACAATAGCCGAGCCATAACAATGTATGGAACTCAGCGCGTGTCCTGTGCTTTGATAACCCCAGCGCGTGGCTATGATCAACATTGGCGGCATATAATCGGCTCCAGATCACGTGGCCGCTTGTTCTGGCTGCGAGTTGAGGGCGTGAACGCTGCTCGTTGTTTTTTAATTTTTTTCTGGGACTTCTAATGCGTCGGGTGAAAAACGAAGGCGTGTTTCATAGGTCATTAACGTCAGGGATCCGTTCTAAGCGGTATTTGCGCAAAGTAAAAAAAATGTTGCATAGCCCCTTTAAACAACACAGCTTTCTTCTACGCGTTCTTTTATACATTATTCTGTTCTTAGATTATTAATTGCAGTAAATTGTGTTAAAAAGTAATTCTTGTTCAGGACATCAAACTAAGCTGTTTTAAACGATGTTTTTTTTTTATTAATTTCTGTTGCGAGTTTTTTTTTATTTTGCAACGCTGCACCAGAGCTACCGATCCGACAGCAACGACAATATCATCGGGACAATTGTGTTTACCGCACACAACGTGAAAAACACTGTTAAGAGGTGCCTTCGTGAAGCAATCAGTGAGTCACGGGTGCCCCGGTGTTGCGGTCGTTTTTTTTTTTTTTTTTTTTTTTTTTTTTTTTTTTTGTTGCTGCGAACGCAACCGACGCAAATTTGTGTGAACAAGTCTTTAGAAAACAAAGCAAGAAATGGCGATCGCTCGTTCGCGCTAAATGTGTCACGCTCTGTACACTCGAGCTTAACCGTAAAGGCACGAATGGTTCACACATTCTCGTTTTAATGCTCGCTTGCGACAACTTCCGACGCGGGCGCTAAGAATATCATCCGCGTTTTCGCAAGTAGTAACTTTAGAGCGCACCCCCCAAGCTTCCCACGTGCTTCGAGTCGTCCTAAAATTGACCGATTTAGAGGGGGGGGGGGGGGTTCGATGACGCTCAGCGTGTTTCTAGATTGAAACCATATCTTTTGTTTTTACTAATTAAAAAAGTTAATTCGTTAATTTCATGTAGTCATCTGTAGCTACTAAACTCGGGAACAACTTTTCATGGCAATGCAGTCGAAGGTACAGGCACGCATTCCCTCTCCTATTTTGAGCGCGAAGCAAAATTGTTGTGTGTAGGTTTATACAGCCGGAAGTTAGTCTGCCTCAGTGGGCGTCTGGTGTCTCAGCTGTAGATGAGCAATTTAGCCAGTGCGGTACAACCGCTAACCTGGCCCCCTTTAACGTGCACCACGCAGTAGTGATACACGACCGCACGCCGGTACGATGCTCATCCAGATCGAAACGGGCAGGGGTGGGGATTGAACCCAGCATGCTGGGTTCTGCAGCGCGAGCTTTCGCTCCACGTGCTCCGAGCTGGTGTGCGCTAGACTACTCATCCCCCCTTTTAGCGCTGACATCATCGTCTTATACCCCTGTTACACGGGCACACGTAACCGCGGTTAACTCAGCTTAAAAGAGATTATCCGGTCAAATTTCGTATTCATGAAAACATTTAGACCTCATTGTCAATGGCTGTAGGAGCATCTTCCACGACAAATCTGAATTTTGTGTGCTTCCCTGGAGGAGTAATTGTATTTTAACCCAAGCGTGCATAAACGGCGTTTTCCTCTTCCACCTTCAGGGAAGCGGAGTTTATGAGGTAACATCAGGCAAAGAACGCGCCGAACTGAAGTGCACTTCGAATTTTGTCCTCCGCGTGAGCGGTACGACGTGGTCACCCTCGCTGCTGCGCTAGCTATTTCATAAGAAGGGAAGAGAGCGCGTGCACTGCTTTGTTACGTGCTCAAGATGCTCGAGCGCACGTTCACCCATAGCTTTGACTGCATAGCCGCAGAATGTTGTCGGCAAGTATTGTGCGCTAACTGTGGCTTAGCGTAACTGCAGTTAAGTTTGCCCGTGTAACAAGGGTATTATACCCCTGTTATACCCCTGTTACACGGGCACACTTAACCGCGGTTAACTCAGCTTAACTGCTGTTGCGCGGCACCACAGATACCGCACTATACTCTCGGACAGCTATTCCATAACACGTGAAGAGCGCGCGTGCACAGCTTCGATAGATGCTCAAGATGCTCAAGCGCACGTTCGCCCATAGCTTTGACTGCATAGCCGCAGAATGTTGTCGGCAAGTATTGTGCGCTAACTGTGGCTTAGCGTAACTGCAGTTAAGTGTGTGCCCGTGTAACAGAGGTATTACACGGGCACACTTAACCGCGGTTAACTCAGCTTAAAGGGGCTATGCAACACTTTTTTTACTATGCGCAAATACCGCTTAGAACGGATCCCTGACGTTAATGACCTATGAAACAGGCGTTCGTTTTTCACCCCACGCAATAGAAGTCCCAGAAAAAAATTAAAGAAAAACGAGCAGCGTTCACGCCCTCAACTCGCAGCCAGAACAAGCGGCCACGTGATCTGGAGCCGATTATATGCCGCCAATGTTGATCATAGCCACGCGCTGGGGTTGGAAAAGCACAGGACACGCGGTGAGTTCCAGACATTGTTATGCTCGGCTATTGTCGTCGTTGCAGCGATTGGACATGGGCCACTACCCGAATGCTTCTCGAGCTATCAATTATCACGAGCCCAAAATCGAGTGCCCACGCAATGCTCGGGTCCAATCTATGAACCGCATTCAAATATCGTCATATGGGTATACTGCGATCCCCACGTTACGTCATCGAATTTTGCGAAGGAGAGATTGAATGAAAATGATCGCTTTTGTCCTTGAAATTACACCGCAACAAAGGAGCTTCTTGGCCAGTGGCATTGCATGCGAGTATCCTTGAGTCCCACTAGTGCCAGTAAGCTCGTGTAAAGTGAAAAACATTCTAATTGAATATCGTTGCACAGCTCCTTTAACTGCTGTTGCGCGGCACCACATGATACCGCACTATACTCTCGGACAGCTATTCCATGACAAGTGAAGAGCGCGCGTGCACTGCTTCGATAGATGCTCAAGATGCTCAAGCGCACGTTCGCCTATTAGCCCCGTGCGCGACCGAAAGCGTCGCTGTGGTCGGCCTTCCACGATTGGCCGAACGCTGACTGTGACGTCGGAAAGGGGATTTCTCATCGACGGAAATAAGAGAAATGAAAGAACTTTAATCTTGACGGTGTTGGCAGTGTTCCTTTGAGAGCGCAATGATTTCAAGCTTCCACCATGCTAATAACAAACACCATCGAAGTTGTTGTTTGGAAGGTAATGACGTCACAAGGGGGAACCACGGGAGGGCGCCACCAAAACATCTCGCCGCTAATATGACTGCATAGCCGCAGAATGTTGTCGGCAAGTATTGTGCGCTAACTGTGGCTTAGCGTAACTGCAGTGAAGTGTGCCCGTGTAACAGGGGTATAACAGGGGTATTACACGGGCACCCTTAACCGTGGTTAACTCAGCTTTAACTGCTGTTACGTGGCACCACAGTTACCGCACTATACTCTCGGACAGCTATTTCAGAAGAAGTGAAGAGCGCGCGTGCACTGCTTTGATGGGTGCTCAAGATGCTCAAGCGCACGTTCGCCCATAGCTTTGACTGCATAGCCGCAGAATGTCCTCCGCAAGTCTTGTGCACTAACTGTGGCTTAGCGTAACCGCAGTTAAGTGTGCCCGTGTAACAGGGGTATTACACGCGCACCCTTAACCGTGGTTAACTCAGCTTTAACTGCTGTTACGTGGCACCACAGTTACCGCACTATACTCTCGGACAGCTATTTCAGAAGAAGTGAAGAGCGCGCGTGCACTGCTTTGATGGGTGCTCAAGATGCTCAAGCGCACGTTCGCCCATAGCTTTGACTGCATAGCCGCAGAATGGTGTCCGCAAGTATTCTGCGCTAACTGTGGCTTAGCGTAACTGCAGTTAAGTGCGCCCGTGTAACAAGGGTATTATAAGTACTTAGGAGTACATTTAAACTCATCGCTTTCTTGGGCGCTACATGTTGATAATATTATAGCGGAGGCATCACGCACACTTGGATACCTGAAGCGTAATTTAAGATTCGCGCCCAGTCATCTTAAGAAACTAGCATACATAACATTTGTTCGACCAAAGCTTGAATATGCGTCATCCATCTGGCACCCTTCTCAAGCTTACCTCTTTGATAACCTGGAACGCATACAAACCCGCGCAGCCCGATTCATCGCATCAGCTTATACTCATGACATCAGTGTAACCCAACTTAAAGAAACTCTCGAACTATACCTTACTGTCCAATCGAAGATTGAACTCACGGTTATGTTTATTGCCTAAATTCTACTTTAACCATCTATTCTCCCATCCCCCCCCTCTTGCTCCTCCTGACAGAGTATCATCACGCCTTAATCACAGTCAATGCATCAAGCGTATTGCAGGCAAAACGCTTGCGTTCAACACTTCCTTTTTCCCTCACGCAATAGCCATCTGGAACTCCCTTCCCGACAGCGTTGTACTCATTACTGACCCAATAAGGTTTCGCCAGGAAGTCTCCTGACACATCCTCTAATCATGCCCAACTAAACATTATCAGTAGTTTGTGTTTTTTACTATTGTTATTTTGACTCTCTCCTTTTCCTATTTTTGTCGTTTTCAAGTGTCAAAGCGTATTTTAGTTTTCGTCTACTTTCCCCTTATGTGATGCCCCACCCGGGCCCTTAAGGATAAAGAAATTAAATAAATGAAAAGCTGTGCGTGGGCTCTCATTCTTTCCATTGCATTGCCAAGAACAGTTGTCCCCGAGTATAACTGTATAAGTATGTTTTTTGCAATCCCTGTCGTCCGCCGTGACTGGCAGTTTGTTCAAGAAAAGAGTTCTCTTATTGCTTCTTTCCTCAACCACTCTAGCTTTAGGAATGTTTTTTTTTTTTTTAAGTCTTCGTAGAAACACCAATCAGAATCACTAATTTTTTACGCGTCCTTCGTCCTTCCTACACCGTAGGAGCGGACTAATTCTGACAATGTCTTAGGCGACAGTTCCTCACAACAGGCACGTAGCCGGGGGGGGGGGGGGGGGGGGGCATGGGGCCCGCCCGCGTATTTGGAGACCCCCCACGGCAAAGCCCCGCGGGAGAGAAAAGAAGGAGGGAGAGGAGGAAAGGGAGGAGGGAAGAATACCGCAATTGGCTGGCGCAGTCACGTGGTACGCCTGCGCTACGGGCTCTTCTAAGCTGCGGCCCGCCCCCCCCCCCCCCCCCCCGAAATCTTCCATTTTGCTGGGACCTCCTCTCATAGAGCATTTTGCCCTCATAGAGCATTTTGTCATAGGCCCCGCCCCCCCCCCCCCCCCCCCCCCCCCCGAAACAATATCCTGGCTACGTGCCTGCCTCACAAATAGTGCGTACAATCATATTGGTCATGCAAACACAGAAGAAAAAAAACTTTCAGTCATTGTCAGCCGACACGAAAGCCAACAAAGCCAATCAAAGCAGCACAAAAAAAAAATGCAGCGTCACGTTTTTTTTTGTTTTGTCTTTCAGCGCGTATATGTTATCAACGTCCGAAACCATCGAGTGCAGGGCACATGCGCCATGACCCCGCGCTTTTAGACTGTGCGTCTGGCAACACTGCTCCAGAGGGACCAATCACCGATCGCGCAGAAGAGACCTCATGATACTGGGCTTTTCTCCTTGCCTGATTGGCTTTAGCCGGTGGTATAGCAAGCGCACAAAGACGTGATGACGCACTTTGGCCGCCGTTTCATTGGCTCCATCGAACCCTTGCGTCGGTTTGCAATCAGACTTAATGTAAAGTGATTAACCGTTAGACCACAAAGTAACCGTGACTTCTTCGATTACCATTACCTCAAAAATTAAAAAAAAAAACGAGTATTTTTTTTTTTTTAGCCGGATTGAAAGCGGGTTTTTTGGTATACTGTTTATTATTGGATCGGAATCACCGAATTATAAACTAGGCTTATCTTCTTAATCCACCAATTTCGGTAAACCATTCCTCTTGTCGGAGATTTGATTCGACGATTCCTCGGCGTCGTTATAGAAACGGGAGGGGGGAAAAAAGTAGTGGTTACGATTAATTTCAGTATTTCCAAAAGTAATCAGATTGCTTTCGCGATTACTTCTTAATAAATATATTCGAATGATTATGAAATTACTTCAAAAAGTAATCGATTACGTTAAAGTCTGGCCGAGACTTGGGTGAAACAAGAGTGAAGTATATATATGGGCAGATTAGAAATGTTCCTTAGGCAACGCGATAAATGGCGCCACTACGTTACATCGTTGAAAACGGGCAGCGGACACGCTGCTAGTGCATCATACAACAGACGGTCTGCCGACAGCTGCCTCAGGCGTGAATCATTTTCTCTTTGTAGACTTACACTAGGTGGCGCAAGTTACCGCCCGTTACAAAGAGTACAGCCATTAGCATCCATCCATCCGTCCATCCTTCCCTGCACGATCGTTCTGTCCCATTGGTCACACAAAAACTGTCTGCAGGAACGTTCGGGGCATGTGTGAACGGCGTTTCCGCAGACATGTCATCACGGACTTTCTCCGCAGACATGATGAATGTCTGCGGAGAAACTCCGCGTCCTTTGTACGATGTTATGCGCGGCGCGATCCGGGTCTTTGAGGTTCACGTCCGCCGTTGTCCGCCCGCACGCAGTGGAGAGGAGGAGGCTTTCCTCACCGGTAAGCTTGTCCCTGGCGGCGTAGACCTCTCCGTAGGTACCCTCCCCGACCACCTGCACCAACGTGAACCGGTCGCCAGGCGCTGGCAACGACAGCAGGTCCAGGTGCTTCGAGATGCCCCGGTAGTAGGCCGCCAGCTTCGGGTCGTGCTCCACGACTGCAAGGTTGAAGACGCCGTGAGAAGGTAGAAAGATTACGTGGCTCGCGTGTGACGTCGTCGCACCCCATGCTGGTGGTCATTAATTCCCCTACCTTGCACACGCCGAGGAGAAGGGATTCGGTGGTGCGAAATGAGTGCTGCGTAAGGTACATAGTAGATGCTCGGCGGCAAAGCCACTATAGTGACTATACAATGGCAGGTGGCGCGACGTGAGTTCGAGCAATGCAGAGCCGTTTATTGAGAGAGTGTGGCCATACATTGGTTTGAATAGGCGAGCATCTCGGGCCAACCACAGGCCGCGAAACAGCCCCTAGCGGTGGTCGCGTGCTCTAAATTTGTGCCAAAACTATACTTCGTTTCACCTTATGTGCGAGCGAAGGCAAAACTGGAAGCGCGAGCACGGAAGCTCCATGCGTTCAGGCTTTGCTCGAGCGCGCGAGCTGGGGAGAAATGCAAAACGCGCTGGTCTCGCGCTTCTAGCTTTGGCTTCGCTCGCAGGTAAAGTGAAACGAAGTATAATTTGAGCCGTGCCGAGCGGAACTCCGCGTCTCAAGACGCTCGCGCACCCCACCCTTTGCACTGCTTTCTTTCAGCCAGTCTCAGGACGCTGTTCTATAGCAGTGCAGACAAAAGCATGGGCACGAGCGCGTGGCTTTGGAAAGTGCCTCCTATGCACGAGGTCTCGTACAAACAATAGCGTTTCGCTGAGCTAGGCTCACGCGCCTGTGCCTTTGTCTTCGCTGTCGACATTTGTGAGATGGAGTAGAGGTCTCCTGATTGGTCGACGCTGTGTCACAAATTTAGTTTACGCTCTAAGCGTGGGGGGAATATTCGGCGCTGGTGGCGGCCTTTGCTCCGCCTATTGTCCAAACTCTCCTAATATACGGCTCTGGAGCAATGTATAGAGTGGCGACGCGTCTGGTCCGATCGGACTGGGCGGGCCCCTCAAAGCCCCAAGAGTGGCTGGTCTTGCACAGACGATACTTGCATAAGTGTCTTCGAGGCTGACGGCAACCATGTCTGGGAAGGCGGTTTGCAATATCTGTTTAACCGAGAGTAAATATGCATACACACTTAAAGGGGCCCTGCAAGGACTTTTTTACTGGTTTTTAATTTGCACCGAACCTGAGCGCACTGAACGTAGTAACTTAGTGAAACTTTTCTTTTCTCAAAATTCGCTTTATTTTAAAAGTTATAGGCAAATTAAAATTACAAAAACAAGCAAAAAATAACCTCCCTCATGACGTCCTTGGTTGCTCGAGTGGCCGTGAACTAGAGGAGGGGTAGTGGGCTCATCGCGAGCGCTCACGGCTGCCGTACTCCGTGTCGACGGCGCAAGAGGGCGCCACTAAAGCGTATTCTGGATAGGCTGTATGGAGCGGGCAGCCAGAGCGGCTCTCATTGCATTTGCTGCGCGATTAAACACTAATTCGGCATGACACTTCATTGGCCACAAACGACAGCAAACACGGGGTAAAGATCAGTTCAGGATGGAAGCCACTTCGCGCTGCCATACCGCGAAACGGCCAAACCGCAATACAAAGCTTCTCACCGAAGACCTTCGGAACGCTCGGAGCCGGTCGGATCCTCCTGCCCATACGACCGCAGCGCCGCCGCGTACATCCGGGACCTTTCCGCGTCGGCGCCTGATCCCACTACTCCTTTCTAGTATGCGCCGCCTTTTCCACCGCTTGGTGGCGGGTATGTCGAGGGGTCATTTCTTGTTTCCGTACTTTATAAACTGCATTCGTTTCTTTTCTGATCTAAAATACTAAACAAAAACTACTTTTATAAATAATTGAAACGGTTCGCGCCACTTATATTTTGTATTTCGACTAAAAAGGAGCTTTTAGCGGCTTTGACCAGTAGTAACACCAGGACCAAAGACGTCACATTTTGCGCGCTTTCGATACCGCGGGTCGCCCTCGTCGGTGGAGGAGGTTTCCGCGTCGTCCGGTTAAAATATGACGCACTGATATTTAGTTACTCTCTCCGTGCCCGCTGGCTTGCCCAAACTTCAAGAGACGTGGAAACCGCAAAAAAGGTAGACGCTTAAATATGATTGCAGGGCCCCTTTAAGGATTTGCTAGCATTTCTTCGAGATTCGTTGACGTTTCAAGAAACACGTGGATGCCGATGCCGTGTACACCCGTACCTTATGTGGCCAAGCGCCGGCTCGTTTATGAACTGCGTGTTAGTCCATAATGCCGAGGAAGGATAATGGATCCATTTAAAAATTATTGGGCGTTGCAATTTTTTTTATTGTGATTGTTTACTTTTACTTTTTTGCGTACTTAAAGGGGCGCTGACACATCAAAATCATATTTTTTTTATTATCCGAAACGATTGTAAACGATGCCGGGACATTACCCTCAAAATTCGAAACTTGAAATTCCGTATTTGTGAATTAAAAAACAATTCCAAATGCCGAATTTGAAGTTCCCGCGCGATCCGCGCCAGCACAGTGAGTCAAATTTTGCGGTCTCCTGCGACTCGACTTTCTTTCGGACCTCCGCTCCACGCTATGAAGCAAAGCGTCGTTTCCACGGCGACCCCAAGCGAGGAGAAGGTGAGCCTGCGGGATAGAAGGGCGCCGGCGCGGTGAAAAACCGGTTTCTTCCCCGATGAAAATAATCCCTGGAGAAGGGGAACAAGAGGGACAAAGGACAAACATAAATCTCCAAACACAGCTAGGTGACTGGTGAGCGACCGAAAAAATCCGCCTGGTCCGGGTATCGAACCCGGGACCTCTCCATTACAGGTGGAGCGCTCTACCAACTGAGCTAGCCAGGGGTTAGACGTCGGTAGAGCAAACGGGTTTTATCAGCTGCCACCAGTCTAACACCAACAAGGGTGAAGCTTGCAATTTAAGGTTATAGTTATAATGCAATTAAATGCAAAGGTCCAGCTCGCTTGTACCTTTGCATTTAATTGCATTATAACTTCTTCCCCGACTCGCCGACGAGCGCCGCCAAGTTTTCCGAGGGAGGGTACAAATCTAGGAAGCAACATCACACCGAACTCTGATTTTTGGTATTTCAAAAAGAGGGGCCGTAGTGCGTTCGCAATTGCGTCAAAAACATGTTTTACGATTGCCGTTATTAAATGTTATAGAAATGTCACCTACAAAGCTTCTAAATTTCCTGATTTTTGACGTCATCGATCAAAAGAAGCGAGGAGGTGAGCGGCGGGAAATTTAAACGCCAAAATAAAAAACGCGCGCGCGCGCGGGAAGATTTTTTTTCGCGATGCGGTTTTTTTTTTTGCGTTTCTATGACTACAACTTGCATCGTTTTAGACAATAAAAAAAATACGACCTTTGGGTTGTCAGTGCTCCTTTAAGTATTGGCTAGCGCTGTGGAATCATTTTTTGTAGCGTGGGCGACACTGGCCGAGGTTGAGCAGTTTCGCGTGGCTTTCAAAGAGCCGTGCTGCGCAAGCGCGAGGAGCAGTGACGTCACACGGCGCACAGCTGGCGCGCCGGAGCCGCCGCCGCCGCGCGCTCCGCATTCCATAGGAGTGACGTCATAGCCGCGGCAGACGCACTGGCGCCGCTGCGTGCCCAGCTGTGCGCCTCCGTTGCGCAGTAGCCAAGTCTGACGCTGCACCGGAGCCGCTTGATAGCGCCTCTCATTTTGTGCGCATAAGCTCACGCTACGTATATCCAGGCATAGTCGAGCTAAGCGACCGCAATTGTTTTCTATACTCGAGGACAACTTTTCTTGGCAATGCAGTGGAAGGTACAGACACGCGTTCCCTCTTCCATTTTGAGCGCTGATTAAAGCTGTGCGTCCTCCTCTCCCCGGAGATTCCAAGAAAAGTTGTCGCCGAGTGTGGTCATCGTCGATTTGGAGCATTACTGTCGAGACCGGTTATAACGAAGTCGGTTATAACGAAATAGCGAATATAGCGAAGTGATTTCCGATTCCCGTTGACTTCGTTATAAACGGTCTCGACAGTGATTAAAAAATAAAAACCTTTAAAAATCGTAATCGCTATAGGGTGTGTATAAGGTTAAAAAAAGAGAACAAGCCCCCCGTCCCACACGCACAAAGCTCCCTGCTAGCCAGGATTGGTGGTTTCCTTCTTTCCACTCACCTCCTCTTCAGCGTTCGCTCTCCTGAAGTGGAAGGAACGAGTGAAGGGATTTCTGGGAGGGGCTTGTCCTACTGTTCTTAACTGCAACAGACTATGATCGGTATTGTTCGTGTGCGTCACCAAAAGAACGGAGAAGTAGAGTGGTGAAGAGAAAGAAATAGTGAATCGGAATACAGGGAAATAGATGGCGCAAATGGGAGGGGAAGGAAAATCAGCTAGGGAGAGGAGGGAGGGACGAATAGGGTAAGAAATAAATGAACAAAGAGAAATACAGAGGGGAATAGAGAATGACACGGAGAGAAATAAATGAGACAGGGAAGGGAAACACATTTGAAAAGAGAGATAAGACAAGATAGGAAGAGCGGAACAGGTCTGAGAAGATATGAGAAGAAAACAAATAGAAAGATGGAATATGATAAGGCGAAAGACAACAAAAATGGAAAGAGAGAGCACGAGATAGGTAGAGAAATCAAGATAGGGAGAGATGCACACATCTGAAGAGGTGTCGAGATAGAGATAGGGGGGCGAAAAATAGTGTGCGACGGGGAAGAAGAAAAAGAGGCACCATGTATGGGTAAAAAGAAGATAGGAAGAGATAAACAGATCTGAACAGATGCGAAGAGAGGAATACATAGAAAGATGGAGAGAGAAATGACAAGATACGGAAAGAGAAAAACATCTGGAACGAAAGAAAGAGAGAAAGGAATATACCTAAAAGAGGGAAAGATAGGGATATATATCTCACCTCCGCCCCCGCCTGCTCCGCCGTCGTAGCCATTCCCGGTGTGGAGAGGAAGGGGCTTGAGGAGCCGGTACCGGTGAGAGTCTTCCATCATTGAGCGCGTCTCCGGGTCGCCTGCGGAGGATAACAACAGAGAGCTTCCAGCGGGTGTCGCGCCCGACCGGGGCTCAAATCTGCCGGCCACGCGGCCACTGTACCCTGCAACAGGTTCAGCAAAGAGGGACAAGCTCCTCCCCTCAAAAGCCCACCACCCTTTCCACTTTAGCAGAGGCGAGCGCCGCAGAGCCTCCTCTCTTTCCTCCTTTCCAGCGTCCGCTCGCTAAAGTGGAAACAGTTGAGGGCTTTCCACGGCCGCTCGATACTGCTTCCCACCCCGCTGGGAACGGGCTGCCGACTGGCTCTGTGTGCCGGAGGCAACGAAACTTCTCGGAGCGGCCGCAGTGAGTGGTATTGCGCCTGCTGGAGCTGACCAGCGTCCACGGTAGATGGCAGTGGCGGCGAACGAGCGGAAGCAGACCAAGGCCTGAGCAACGCAAAAGCGTTGCTCGTGTAAGCTGGGCCGCGCCTTTAGCGCGGCGAAACCAGGAAACTTTGCTGCGTCACGGTTTCTAGATATCTACTGGTGAAGCGGCAGGCCGTAGAGAAGCGACGGCGATCGAGCGACCGTAGTCATACCAATCGAAAGCATGATAGCCTCGTAGTGTGACCGACATATGACACCTATATGCACACTCTCCCCAGAAGCGGGCTAGAAAGAGACACCCCCTCCGCATGATGTGCTAGGTCAGTCTAGGCACGTCGAGTCGCTCTCGAGTCAGTTTCCGATTATTGGAATATACTATCTGGAAGAAGATTCAGGAGCGGTTCCGTCACCTACGACTTGACGATCACCCATAAAAGATTGTCGTGTCTCGCTTAAGAACCACCGTCTTGGGCGGTTAGAAAGAAAAATGAAGAGCATCATTTTGTTTTCTTAAGTTAATGATTTGCGTATCTCTTCGACGTCAGCTGTATAAGGTTAAAAAAAAGAGCCCCCCGTCCCACACGCACAAAGCTCCCTGCTAGCCAGGATTGGTGGTTTCCTTCTTTCCACTCACCTCCTCTTCAGCGTTCGCTCTCCTGAAGTGGAAGGAACGAGTGAAGGGATTTCTGGGAGGGGCTTGTCCTACTGTTCTTAACAGCAACAGACTATGATCGGTATTGTTCGTGTGCGTCACCAAAAGAACGGAGAAGTAGAGTGGTGAAGAGAAAGAAATAGTGAATCGGAATACAGGGAAATAGATGGCGCAAATGGGAGGGGAAGGAAAATCAGCTAGGGAGAGGAGGGAGGGACGAATAGGGTAAGAAATAAATGAACAAAGAGAAATACAGAGGGGAATAGAGAATGACACGGAGAGAAATAAAATGAGACAGGGAAGGGAAACACATTTGAAAAGAGAGATAAGACAAGATAGGAAGAGCGGAACAGGTCTGAGAAGATATGAAGGAAGAAACAAATAGAAAGATGGAATAGATAAGGCGAAAGACAACAAAAATGGAAAGAGAGAGCACGAGATAGGTAGAGAAAATCAAGATAGGGAGAGATGCACACATCTGAAGAGGTGTCGAGATAGAGATAGGGGGGCGAAAAATAGTGTGCGACGGGGAAGAAGAAAAAGAGGCACCATGTATGGGTAAAAAGAAGATAGGAAGAGATAAACAGATCTGAACAGATGCGAAGAGAGGAATACATAGAAAGATGGAGAGAGAAATGACAAGATACGGAAAGAGAAAAACATCTGGAACGAAAGAAAGAGAGAAAGGAATATACCTAAAAGAGGGAAAGATAGGGATATATATCTCACCTCCGCCCCCGCCTGCTCCGCCGTCGTAGCCATTCCCGGTGTGGAGAGGAAGGGGCTTGAGGAGCCGGTACCGGTGAGAGTCTTCCATCATTGAGCGCGTCTCCGGGTCGCCTGCGGGGGATAACAACAGAGAGCTTCCAGCGGGTGTCGCGCCCGACCGGGGCTCAAATCTGCCGGCCACGCGGCCACTGTACCCTGCAACAGGTTCAGCAAAGAGGGACAAGCTCCTCCCCTCAAAAGCCCACCACCCTTTCCACTTTAGCAGAGGCGAGCGCCGCAGAGCCTCCTCTCTTTCCTCCTTTCCAGCGTCCGCTCGCTAAAGTGGAAACAGTTGAGGGCTTTCCACGGCCGCTCGATACTGCTTCCCACCCCGCTGGGAACGGGCTGCCGACTGGCTCTGTGTGCCGGAGGCAACGAAACTTCTCGGAGCGGCCGCAGTGAGTGGTATTGCGCCTGCTGGAGCTGACCAGCGTCCACGGTAGATGGCAGTGGCGGCGAACGAGCGGAAGCAGACCAAGGCCTGAGCAACGCAAAAGCGTTGCTCGTGTAAGCTGGGCCGCGCCTTTAGCGCGGCGAAACCAGGAAACTTTGCTGCGTCACGGTTTCTAGATATCTACTGGTGAAGCGGCAGGCCGTAGAGAAGCGACGGCGATCGAGCGACCGTAGTCATACCAATCGAAAGCATGATAGCCTCGTAGTGTGACCGACATATGACACCTATATGCACACTCTCCCCAGAAGCGGGCTAGAAAGAGACACCCCCTCCGCATGATGTGCTAGGTCAGTCTAGGCACGTCGAGTCGCTCTCGAGTCAGTTTCCGATTATTTGGAATATACTATCTGGAAGAAGATTCAGGAGCGGTTCCGTCACCTACGACTTGACGATCACCCATAAAAGATTGTCGTGTCTCGCTTAAGAACCACCGTCTTGGGCGGTTAGAAAGAAAAATGAAGAGCATCATTTTGTTTTCTTAAGTTAATGATTTGCGTATCTCTTCGACGTCAGCCCAGCGTCGTATTATTCGTGTAGTTTGAGTATCATTCGATCGGATGATTTAATGTCCCGCCAACACCACCTGGACGACGTAAGGCACGTGCACTCCTCCGCTGCCAAGCTCTCATCAAACGAAAGCGTCTATCATAAAGTGAAGCAGCGCTTGCCCCAAATCAGTGCCCCAACATCGGGTAAAGCCAGCATCACCTATACTTCGTTTCAGCTTTAAGTCCAGACGCAGCCGACGCTACGAGCTAATCGGACCAATCAAAGCAGCGTGAAAAGCGCAAGTCACTGGGTCTTTTCTGTTTATGATTGCTTCAGCGACGATGAAAAACGTACAGAAACATGATAAACATCATGTGACGCGCTTTTGAGGCTGTCTGATTGGTGGATGTGCTACGTCATGTCGTGCATTTTTGAGGCTGTCTGCTATGATGTGTTACGTCACCCGGACACGAGTGCTAGGTCAGCGTTCGGCTCTGTAACTCGCTTTCAATCAGTCAGACACGAACGCTGACACAGCAGCACTTGTCTCCAAAATCTGCACCGCGCTGGCCCTTACTAGGTGGCGTAGAACATTCAGCAGTACGGATTTCTATCTCGTAGGTGGTACTGGCGAAGCACCGTGACGTGTTGTGGCGAGGTAAGCAAAATGATCGGGTCTCGTGTTATCTAGATGGACCTGCTGGAATACCGACCATTCACCGTACACCACTGACCTCTTGATTCTCAACAGTAGTATCGAGTGACCGCGTGGCTCGAGTGACAATGTCGGAATGACATTAGGTAAGCCTTATGATGACACGAAAAAAAAAAAACTATAGTTCGTTTCAGCTAAAGTTTAGACGCAGCCGACGCTACGAGGTAATGAGACCGATCAAGTAGCCTCAAAAGCTCAAGCCACTAGGCCTTCTCTGTTTATGACTGGTTCAGGGACGATAGAACACATGCAGAAACATGACGAACACCATGACCATGATGGTGCGATTTTGACGTTGTCTGATTTGACCCATCAGCTCGCGTCGGCTGCGTCTGGACTTAAAACTAGAAAGGAGTACAGCGCCGTGACACTCTTGGCGCCGACGGAAGGACGACTTGTCAACGCACCTTCTGCCTTGCGCGGGCAGATGTCATCTCGGCAGGCACCTGCGGGTAAAAAGAAAGGACAAGTCGCATGTTAGCAGTGCGAATTGTCCACCTCATTGTCACAGTTAAACAACTCGAAAATTAGTGTTCCTGTCCTACCCGCAGTCTTCTCAGCAATGCGGCGGTAGGCGCTGCGAGGATTGTGCACAGACTGTTCATCGATGGCCTCAGACAACATGAGTTCCCCTCCGGTCATAGAACCACAGAAGAGTATACAGATGGGCTATTTGATGTAGTATACTGAAGATAGATAACAACGCCAAGAGACAGCAGACGACTAGAAGGAACGAACAGGTTCGACGCTGTCTGTTCGCTTCTTTTGCTTTTGAGTTGTCCCTTGAGCAGTGCTTATCAGTTGTCCCTTACCCAACCATAGAAAATCATCAAAGTCTCATAACTGATCATAGATGACCTAAAACTACGCGAGGTCCCCTCGCTCATGGAACAGTGGAATTCTTTAAACATGCGCTAGTTTGTATTAAAAAAAGAAAAAAAAGTTTAACTTGTCGCCAAGTGAAAATAGACGACTAGTACAAACGGAGAGATATATGCTCGGCTCGGGCTGTTTGTTCCTTCGCTTTATCTGTTGTCTCTTATAGTATTGACCTTCCCCACCATAGAAAACTCATCCGAGTCCCCAGGCAGTTCATCGACGGCCTAAAACAAATTGTTTCCTCCGGTCACGAAACAGTTAACCGCGATGGCAACAGTACTCAAAGGCACCCATTGCGAACGACTCGACCATCAATCTACCAGGCCGCACCGGTCGGCGGATCATCCGAGTTCTGCCTGTCTGCAAGATGACACCACCTCAGGAGCGGCCGTCGGTGGCCCGCGCTTCCCGCAAAGAATTCGGTCCTTGGAAAAGGCTGAGGCGTGAACACCCTCGCAAGAGCTGCCATGACATCAGCCAAGACGCAGCACCAGCCGAGGGGCCAGCAGCAATAAGCGAGAATTTTGGGGGTGATGGTGCCGGTTGTCCTTAGGGGCTGTCCTGGTGAAGGGGTCGCTCCGGTGGGTCACCTATCCTGGGCTGTGCAGTCCCAGGGGGTCCGGTGGACCACAGCTGCCAGCCGCCATCGGGGATTTTGTGCCTCCTCTTCACGGTGCAGTGTTTCTTCTCAGCCTGGTGCTTATGCCGATGGTGATGCGTGGGAATTTGTGGGCCTCAACAGCTCTTAGACATGGCTTGCATACGACGTCACCACACCATGCTGGTGGTCATTTCTACCTGTCCTTGCTGATAAGAATACAAATTCGGTTCTACGAAATGAATACGTATGATGCAGAATATATATGCACAGGCAGACAGGTGCAAGGCCACCACTGTAGCCACCACGATGGCAAACGATGTGACATCAGTGTAAGCCACGTTCTGTAGAAGAAGAAGAAAATAAATGGTGCTATGGAGAATTTGGCAGCCTTGAAATGGCGCCGGCTACTCCAAGCACGGCGTTCTGTAATATTTTCGATGTCTAACTTTTACTGGTGGCAATGTCGTGTGCAGTTGTAGAAAATAGGAAATTGATGAGGCATCCACCAATCCTATCTACATCGCATGTTGTACATTTATACAACTTCTGGAGGTTTCCGCAATGCAAGTTTTTAACGCGCTGCTTTCACTTTACGTGCGAGTGAAGCCGAAGCCATAAGCACGATCCCGTTGCCCTGAGCCAAAGCAAATACTTTACTAGGGGGAATACATTCCACTCCTCTCAAATACAATAGCCTCGGCGCGGACAGGTTTTCTGGGCTTGGCGAGAGCCATCTATCGTCGCGGAAGTCTCGGCTATCGGGCGGTAAATGATGATGATGATGATGATGATGGTTGTTCTACATATCAAAATTATTGTTGTGGAAACGCTCGAGACACGTGCCGCGCGCCACTTCAAGGAAGAACATGGCGTCTAAAATCTAGCTCAGTGCTGCGCCAAATACTTTGCTGCGCTGTGCCGCCATGATCTTCCCAAGGGTTGCACGTTGCACGTGCCTCGTGCATCGACGCACCTTGCGCTACTTTTGAAACATGGGGGGGGGGGGGGGGGGGTGCTTTAGGTGGGATGGGTGGGATCGGAGACGACACTGCCGCGGCCGCCGCGAACATCCACGTGCACATGCGCGTGGTCTGATGCGGACCTCCACTCCGTCAGGGCTGGATTCGGCGCTGTAGGCGTTCTGTCTAATGCAAATGAGCGGAGTGGAATGTATTCCCCCTAGTAAAGTATTTGGCCAAAGTGTCACATATTTGGGCGAACGTTGGCTTACACTACAGAAGCGCGCGTGCTCGGTAAGAAAGATGAAATCCCAGTGCACGCTCTTGGAGCAAGAGACACTAACGCATCCATATTTCAAAAGCAAAGAAGTCCGATGCAAAGAAAAATAGAAGACGCACTACGAAGAAGAACACACGCGGACTACGAAGAACATACACGACAGGACAATGCTGTCGTGTATGTTCTTCTTAGCATTGTCCTGTCGTGTATGTTCTTCTTCCTAGTCCGTGTTTTCTTAGCTGTTTTCCCCATCATGCATTCCCAGGTGAAAATATGAAGTGGTATTTCAAGTGGTACCACTTGCTTTCAGGTGGTACCACTTGGGAGTCAAGTGGTACCACTTGGAAGTCAAGCGGTAGCATTTGGACGTCAAGTGGTACCACTAGCAAGTCAAGTGGTGCCACTTGGGCCTCAAGTCGTACCACTTGGGTTGCAAATGATGCCACATGAGCTTCAAGTGGTACCACTTGGGTTGCAAATGGCGCCAGTTCGCAAAATCACATATATCACTAATAAAATAAGTGAAAGCTGTTGCTCCAAGTTCAATCTACAAAAGGTCTACAAAAAATCGACAAATCTAAAAAAACTAATCACTAACGTTTCTTGAGCTCGAGCTCAAGAAACCCAGGGTGAGTCTTGAGCGTCTCGTCATCCCTTCACAGCCAATGAGAATGCGACATTAGTTGACACGACCGTCGGAGAACCAATCACGAACCAGGAAGATAACGAGTCACGCCCTGCGTTTCTTAAGCCGTCATTTGCCACGTGTACTGCGTGTACTCGGTGGGGGTGTTGTGTCTTCATTGTTATATTTTCATATATTCGGAAAACTTCGTCTTCTTTTATGCTATGCGTTCATTCACTTACTTCTTCTTCATCATCATCATTTTTTTAATTAAGAGTCTCATGAGAGCAGCACAGGTGACTGGACGTTCCTTCCCAACCCGCCGGGTCCACCGAGGACTCCACATTCTTTTGACGACGGGATGGACGACGGATTCGGCATCAAACCTCCTCAAGACTTCTTGAGTAAACCAGGGAAGTCTGAAATTCCCTGGGAGCGATGGATTTCGCTCTTCGAATGTTTCATGGGGGCATGGGGTGCTGCACGCATTGCTCTCGGAATGTCGTCGATGCCTGCTCCGCCACTGCCTGGGAGTGGAGGGTCAACGGGTCTTCGACACACTGCCTTCCTCCCGCGCTGTCGCTGTGCCGTCGCCAGCAACGACGTCAGCGGAAGCCGCTTCTAGAACTCCGACGAGAGACGTCTATCAATATAAGAGGCTATCGACACCCTCAGCGCGCACCTCAAAAAGTCGTGCCACATCTACCTGGAGCGTCACCGGTTCCGCCAGCGTTACAAGCACTCAACTGCAAAATAAAAGTAAGAAATGCTCACATCTGGCTTCGCTTTTGTGCGTCTATGTGACAATGTACTGTTTGCAAGTGGTACCGCTAGCAAGTGGTACCACTTGCAAGTGGTTTATTGAACAGGTGCCATTTGCAAGTGGTACCAGTAGCAAATGGTACCACTAGCAAGTGGTACCACTTGCTACTGATACCACTTGCTAGTGGTGCCTGTTCAATAAACCCCTTGCAAGTGGTACCACTTGCAAAAATTTTCACTTGGGTTGGGGTGTGTGTATGTTTTTACAGCCTCGAACTTAGCCTGCCTCAACGGGCGACTTGTCTCCCAGCTGTAGATGAAAAATATAGCCAGTGCGGTACAACCGGTAGCCTGGGGCACTTTAACGTGCACCAAGCATTAGTGATGCACGACAGCACGCCGGTACGGTGCTCATCCATATCGAAACGGGCTGGGTGTGGATCGAACTCAGGATTCCTGGGTTCTGCAGCGCGAGCTTTCGCTCCACGTGCTCCGAGCTGGTGTGCGTTATCCCACTCGGCTCGTTCACACAGACCCGTTTTCTTACATTACGTTACGAAAAGTCACCGGGAAATATGTGCTTCGTATTGAGCGTGGCTACCAATTCAAGGAGATAGCCTGGCACGCGACATTCGAGACACGAATGTTTCAGTGACTGAGACGTAACGTAAGAAAACGGTGCTGTGTGAAAAGTTGAACCGAGCTCAACTCCTTACGTTTCATTACGAAGAGCCTTGTGTCGTTGGTTGCCACGGTAACTCACCGTCCTAGCCCGTCGTCACCGAAACATTTGTGTTTAGAATGTCGCGTGCGAGAATGTCTTTGAATGTTGCGAGAATGTCTTTGAATTGATAGCCGCGCTTAATACGAAGCACAGATTTCCCGGTGACTTTTCGTAACGTAACGTAGAAAAACGGGTCGGCGAGATGTTTTGTCGCGTCTTCCTTTGGTGCCCTCTCGTGAAGTCATTACCCCACGAACAACAAGGTCGATGGTGTTTCTAATGAGCATGGTGGAATCATGGAATCATTGCGCTCTGAAACCAACACTACCAACACCGCCAAAATTGAAGTTCTTCCATTCCTGTTATTTCCGTCGATGAGAACTCCTTTGCTGGGGAAATCGGTGGCCGAGTGGGCTAAAGCCAAGGACGTTTAAATAGGGCAGGACCCGGCATGACGTCATGCCCAGCGACGCCGGAAGAACAACCCAATCCCAGACTGCCCCGCGCACCGACGCTCTCTCATTCAAACTAAATTCAACCATGCTCCCATCGTCTGCTCTCCGCTCGGTCGTTAGGCTTAGGCTACGTCTGCTCCGTGCCTGCGGTCTGCTAATTTCTACGGCTTTCCCAACCCGCGATGCCCTTCTCAGCGTTCGTGCCTACGATGACTGACTCGCGATCGCTTTCCAAAGCCGCGCTACGACGACTCGTTCGAGACGACGCTCCAGGCGCGGTCGCGCGGTGTCGAGATCGAGCGTCCGCTACACGCCGACTTCCTAGTCCTACTGGTCAGGCAAGTGTTGGGCTCGAAATCTCACCTGTTCGACACCGATTCAGTCGGTGCGTCGTCTAGAGCGTCTCAATCCAATTCCGACCATACCGGTTTAAAAGTCTCCCGTTAAGCGCTGTTTCAAATAACAGTGGGTGCCGCCATTACTTTCGGTGCACACAATCGCGTTGCCACGGAAATGTCATCGCAACGCGGTTGTTTGCACCGAAATTAATGGCGGCGCCCACTCACTAGGCTTCCCATTGGTCAAGAAATGCTCGTCGCGGCTCGTGGCCACGCCTACTTCCGTTACACTTCGCTCCATGCATTGGGGATAGGGACGCCACCTCCTGCCCATTATAACCTCCTTGGCTAAAGCGCACAGCCAGCTCGACGCGCGTGGAGCGAAAGCTCGCGCTGCAGAACCTAGGAATCCTGGGTTCGAGCCCCACCCCTGCCCGTTTCGATCTGGATGAGCATCGTACCGGCGTGGTGCACGCTAAAGACCCCAGGTTAGCAGTCGTACTGCACTGGCAAAATTGCTCATCTACAGTGTAAACCAGTGTCGCCTCATCCTGGCAGACCGACCTTACGCTGTATAAATCACTAAACGTCCAATTTGACTTTTGAACTCCTTTGCTGATGTCATAGTCAGCATTCGGCCAATCGTGGAAGGACGATCGCAGCGACGCTTTTGATCGCGCACGTCGCCGGCTGCTGAGCGCATGCTGACGGTGAGCTTCCAAATCACTTCCTCGACGTGCATGTCACGCCATAAGTTCGTAGCGTGTACGCTGGGAAAAGCACGCTCAAATATGTCCCCCACTAAAAGTTTCGAAAAGACGCGAAATTGTTTTTTGTGTTTATCTAACAGGCGTCGCACTCCGCCAACTCCGCTCGATAATGAGAAGGAAAGAGATAAGGGAGGGGAGATGTAGAGAGAGCGGGGATTGTTTAAATTAAACAAAAAAATATATATGACGGTTTATGATTATTTTGTATCGCAAAAAAAGCCACCTTATCACTGCTCGCTCGCATCCATTGAACTTTAAAAGATTATGATAAAGCACCGTGTCGACGTTAAACTGCTCATGCGCATCTGTGTTTTCTATTTCATGGGAGTGCTCAGGCTCCCATCAATTATCGAACCACATCCTTTAATACAACGTCGCCGTGGCTATTGTTTGTAAATAGCTCCTTGATGATAAGCGTGGGAGCGAACGCACGAACCGCTTTAAATCGACAGCAGTTCGCATTTCAGCGGTCTCCGCGCGCGCGTTACCGTTTTCGCGATCACGCTCGGCGACCCTGGAATATCCTACAAACAAACAAACCGAAAACAATTATCGAGAGCCGTGAGAAGTGACCGCGAAAACGATGATAGCACCCTTCGAGTCACGGTCGCCGCGTCTAGCACGTGAGAAATAGGGACAAGGCAATTAGATCCTAATGGTGATTGGCGCCGGCGGCATCGACACGGGAATACGGGCTCCATTGAGCGCCGTATTTTCTTCGCACCGCGGACCGCTCAATGTCGTGGGGCTGCGGCGATATTGGGATCGGTTTTTAGGCCGAATGTCCGAGCTTCGTTGTATGTACGATGTTCGTGGCTTCTTTGTATACTATGCGTCGAGTCTTTTTTTTTTTTTTTTTACCACAGGATGTGTTACGTGACGACCGGCACCTTACCACATCAGGTTAGGTGCCGGGGGCGGAAGTGGACAGGCCGACTGCCACATCCGAACGCTGACTCAGGGCAGCGCTCGTCCGCTCACTGATTGGACGTGCGAGCCGAAACCCCTTTTCCTCGAGTGCCACCATGTTACTCCCGGCGCACTTCACGCGTTCGGATGTGCAGCGGCACAGATCTGCTCCGTGAAACGAGCGCTATCCGGGCTGCGTATTTGTAAATGATGAGCGACACGCGGCAGTGGGCGTTGCGCGTTTATATCACCGGGTGTTGGCACTGTACCTCGGTTCAGCTCAAAGGAGCCATAAAACTATTTTTCTACTTTCGCTAAATGCTACTTAGAATCACTCCCTAACGTTAGTAACCGAAAAGAAAAAAAAAAAAAATCTTGGCTTAGTTTTTCTTTCTAGGCAATGGCAGTCGCCGAGAAAAATTTGAGAAATATGAGCATCGTTCATTTCCTCGACTCGGAACCAGAACAAGCGGGTGCCTATCCTATGCCGTCAACGTTAATCATAGCCACGCGCTGGGGTCGGTAAAGTAGAAAACGCGTGCTGAGCTCCAGGCATTGTTAAGAGTTCGGCTACTCTCATCACCGCAGTGGTTGGACACGAACCACTACCCGAGTGTCCGTCGAGGCATCGATTGTTATGAGCCGAAGTCGAGTGCTCACGCAGTTCTAGTGTCCAATTCACGAGCAGCGCTCGACTGTCGTCAGGCGGGTGGTTTCGATCGACGGTTTCGATCCCACAATGACGTCATCAATCTTTGCGAAGGCAAGACTGAAAGAAATAGTCCCCTTCTATCCTCGCATTTTCACCGCGACAAAGAAGCTTCCGAAGCAGTGACGGTCTGTGCGAGTATACTTGGGCCAGACTAGGACCGGTACGCCTCTGCAAAGTCATGAACATTCCAACCCGATATCGTTTCATCACCCCCTCTAAATTGAGACTAAGAAGGTTCTTGAAAAAAAAAAAAAAAAACCGTTCAGCCTTTCCACTCTCGTGAAGAAGGAAGACCAGCGGAGCTGTACTCGATACACTGTGTGCTTCTTCTTCGTCGTCTGTTTTTCGCGCTGTTTTTTTTACGATGAATTCCCACCAACGCGCCCAACTATCCATTCTTCTATTATAGCTGGAAAGGCTGGCGCCATCTACGAGCGACGGCGGAAACCATACTGATTATGTGCTTGTCGCCGACGCTTATAGATGGCGTTAGCTGACCAGGTAGGTTTGTGTCGACAAACACGGACACGATCCTGGGGAACCTAGCCCTTTACAGCTCCGCTGTAAAAAAAAAAAAAAAAAAAAAAAGAAAAGAAAACGAGCTTGAGGTGAATTTTAGAGTATTATTTTTTATCCCGTGAATCTGAATATCACGTTCATTTTCCCCGAAGATGTATCACTAAACGCGAGAAAACCCGAAAAACCTCCGACCAGTTGTTACGTCATACCCAGATATTTCGACCGCCATGCGCGTGCAACCTAGTGTGAGCAGCGCGTGCAATTAAAAGCTGGCCAGGCAAGCAAAACAAAATTGTTGTGTGTATGTTTATACAGCCGGAAGTTAGTCTGCCTCAGTAGGCGTCTGGTGTCTCAGCTGTAGATGAGCATTTTAGCCAGTGCGGTACAACCGCTAGCCTGGGGTCTTTAACGTGCACCACGCAGTAGTGGGACTGAGACACGCTTGACTGGCCAGGCCGGTCAAGACGTCCTTTTCAGACCGTTTTGAAAATAGCGAGAGTGCGCGTGCATATAGCAGCTTTGATAGGCGCTGAAGGTGCGCGAGAGCGGAGATTCCGAAAACTCGGAATATGACGTCACGCTCCTGGAAGGAGGGGCTTCGGCGGTACTTCGAAAATTATTTTCTGCAACCTCCGTGCACCAAAGTGAAAAAAAAAAAAAAAATTCTGGATGTTCGTGATTTTAAAGGCCAAATGAAGACGATTTAAGTGTAGTTCCTCAAACGAGCTAGGTACCCATTAAGCAGCGTCAGAAGCGCGAGTTACTGGGCCTTTTCTGCTTATAATTCTCTTCTCTCCTTTTCTGTTTATGATCTTCTCTCTTCTTTAATATATGAGTTTGGGTCTGGATGAGCATCCTCCCGGTGTGCGGTCGTGTGTCACCATATACCGCGTGACTCACGTGGAACGGTTCAGGTTAGCAGACGTGCTACGCTGGCTACATTTCTCGTCTACAGCGCGTAACAGTGTCGCCATAATCTGGCAGACTAACCTCACGGTGTCTAAGCAGCTAACGACTCATTTGTTTTCGTATGTGTGTTGTGTAGTGCCGGCTATTAAAACTTAAAAAAAGGGGCCATGTAGAAACCCGGTCGACTCGGAAGTCGGAGACAGCCATGGGGACAACCGAGGGAAGCTGACAGTGCGGTGGAAGCTACGTGCTTGGTGGGCCCATCAGGCGTCTGTCTTTCACCACGTGACCACGCTGCACTAATGCATATGGAGAGTGGTGCAAGGTGGTGAAAGGGAGGTGGTTGATAGGTCCGGCGAGAGCGTAGTTCCCGCCGCACGGTCGGCTTAAATTGATACTGAAGTTAAAATTGAAATAAACCTCTCCCGTTCAGAAATAAGTTAAGCGTGATCAACAAAATCTGTTAGCGGATATCGCAGGTTTGTATCTTGAAGGAATGGCTACATTTCTCGTGGCAAACGGCCGATTCCGGCGAGCGGTGGAAGAGCAGCCGTCGGAGAGCGCGATGCGTCTCGGGAGATCCGGCGCTTTTGTGACGTCATGTTTAGCTTCACGGGCAAGGCTACAGGGAGGCTGGCGTGGTTGTGAGCTTCGCCACTTGGTGGCGTCAACGCGTTATAACGTGCGAGGGTCCTTAACAACATGGTTGTTCGAGATGCCCGCGGTGACTGGTCAGCTGAGGCGAAAAAAAGTGACCCTCCTCCGCTGCAAAGTCCCCGTTCCCCGTAGGACTTGAATAGGCGCCGGAAGAGAAGGAAAATCCGGTTGGACAAACTTCGACAGGGTTCGCACGCACGCAGCTTGCCGCCGTACTTCCGCAGAGCGACGCTGCTTTTTTACGGGGAACTTTGACGCAATGACATTGGGAAACATCAACCAGGTACAATCTGGTAATCGACTTATTCATTTTAAACGATGTTTTGGCGTCTTTCCGAACAAAACAAATAACAAAAAATTGGTGTCTTCGTGGTGAGGCCAGAACGGGGTTGACATTTAGACAATAAAATAGGCGCTATAATCTCGTTGCAGTACCCCCTTAAGCCGCGGTCACACCACGTCATACAAGAACAGTCTGGAGACATGTTCGAGGCCTAGGCTGCGTATCCCCCCTCTCCCTTATGTAAAGCCCTGAAGGGAGCGATTCAAAATAACGATGAAATAAAATAAAATGAAACCCAAGTCCACTTTAAAAAAAGGGGCAGGAAGGAACCCGGTTGACTCGGAAGAATTAGAGACGGTCCGGTGTATAACCGGAATACGAGACATGCTGCAGTGGACAGAGTAGCAGCATCGTCGGTGGTCGCGAGGAAGGAAGGGGAGGGGGGCTTGCCCCGACAGTGTCGTCAGCGTCGGGCGCGCTGATTGCCGGCCAGTCGAGCAGCGCGGAACCGTGACCAACGACCTTGTTCCGCTCGACAAAGACACTGGCTGCTGCTGCCGGCGTCACCATGCACACAAAAGGCCGCGAGGGTTAGCGACGTATTCGTATACATGGGGGCCGACCGTCGTCGTCTATGAGGAACGACGGAGAGGCAAACCTCGCGAAAATTAACGACGTGTGTTTGCGTGTCCCGTGCTCGGTTTCGGGCCTATGCGAAGCGCAAATTCGTCTGCTTCTTTTGCAGGGGTTGTGGGGACGTCAGAACGCCGAGCTCTGATTGGTTCTCATCGAAGGATAGTGGGTAGACCTCGAAGCAGCTTGCTCTGAGGTCCACCCACTATCCTTCGTTCAGAGCCAATCAGAGCTCGGCGTCTTTCTGACGCACCGCAACGCCTGCAAAAGAAGCAGACGAACTTGCGTTCCGCATAGCGTGGAACGCGGTAGTCGGCATACGAGCCATCCGGGCCAATCCGAAGCTGCGAGCGTTACCACGTGACCCTGTGTTATCGCGCCGACACCTCCACTTCCGAAACCGTGGTCAGATTGCCCATACATTGCATACAAAAGACACGGTGTTGGCTGCGACACGACGAAGAAAGTATCTGCGCACACACGTCTCGCGCGTGTTCCACGCATGTTTGCTTCGTTCCTTTGTACAACATGTCCGCGCAGACAGTTTTCCTACGACCAATGGGTCAGGCGGTCCGTTCGTACGAGGTAGAAACATGCCTCAGACAGAAGAGTTGTTTTAGGGAGCCGTTTTGGTACGGCGTCCTCCGATAAAAGAATCGGGTCGATGATTCCTTGAGAGGAAAGTCAAGGTCAATCAAGGTCGCCATCGGGAAGGGAATGAAAAAGTAGCGACAGTTACGAGTAATTTTAGTGCTTGGAAAGTATAGTCAGATTGTTCTTGCAACTAGTTCCTCATAAATGCAGTCAAATGATTACAAAATTACTCCAAAATGTAATCGATTACGAGTAACTTGATTACTTGTAATGAGTATACCTTACAAGTCTGCAAAGCGCAGGCTGTTTTTTAAGACTAATCATATTTCGATCCTCGTCATTTTGCTCACGTGATGCTTGGCTCTTTCGTCTTCAAAAACAGCTTCAATTTGTTTTTCTTAATTTTTTTTTTTTTTAATTTTCCCGATTTTGATAAAGACCGGGGATTATTTTTTTTGAGAGTTGTACAAGTATTTAGTTGTACAACTCATTACGGAGATTTAGTTACCAGTAAGTGAGTAACATGGTAGTTTTTATCGCGTGGGGTTAAAGTATATTACGTACCCGATTAAATTCTATTCAAAGTATAATTGAGCACATGTTCGCTGTTACGAATCCGTGCTGTATTTTGCCTGTATTCACGTTCGAAAAGCGGTACCTGCGTTCTTGCGCGTCATTCGTTGAGTTCATTACAAGTATATGTTTTTTTTGTTTTTTTTTGTGTGTGTGTTTTTGTTTTTCTGAAACGAGCAGCGCTTGCAAGAACAAAACGTTTGTGCAGAAGAATAAGCAAAGTTTTGACTGCATTTTTACGTTTTTTTTATTCTTTTTTTTTTGTTGCAATGTATGCAATTTATTCCAATATGTTTGTCTCGTAAACAAATGCTGCGAGACTTCGGGTTTTTGTCCGATCGTCTCTAGACCCTAGGAATGAACCTAAAATAAGAATTAGGCATTGTAATAACTTATAACAATACATAATTATATTTTTAGGTTCATTCCTTATAAGGTACAATCGCTCGCTTCGGCACCGGGCGAAATGCAGCGTTAACCTCAAGAAGACGACGCAAAACTTTCCTCGCAAATCGTAAAATCAAAGAAAAACGCCGTTTTCTCCATTTTGCCTTGCTTCGAAATAATTTAGTAACCCAGCTGAATGATTTCCCGATGCTCGATCATTTTAAAACGTTTAGGATGCAGAATATCGGTCACCCACTTTACAGAAACGAACTAAAAAAAAAAGAAAAGAAAAACTTGCAGTTTGAAGTTTGGCTGAGCTATAAACGGGTCAGACGGACTGGTCGGTTTTGGATCAAAACGATGGAAGCAAAATGGCACATAGTGCTCCTCAAAAAGAACTAAGGAGCAAAATAAAAAAATAAAAAACAGAATGATATTAAACAAGTAGCACGCTTTCGAAGGCGTTATTTCTTGCCTTTAGATCTGACAAATCACACACAGACACACATGCATACATACATACAGGGCATATGCAGAGCTCTGGGCGCACAGTTTCCCTGCAAACGGGAGTGACGGACAGCTGCCAAGAATAGAGGCTCTGCGAGAAATCGCGAGGCGCTGAACGATTCGGCGAAGTGTCCGAACGAATTCATTTGTTCGCGGCCGAAGGCTTTCGTTTCTGTATACGCTTCGAGAACTTAGCTGCACGATGGTTCGCATCATCGGACTGGGAGAGGGAGGCATTTTCGTTGGCCGCGAGGTCAAGCAGAATTCCAAGTCCGGTCATTGTAAAAAAAGCTCCAGACAAAAAACAAAACAAAAAAAACACTTTTTTTTTGTTGTGTTTTGCAAATGAACTGCGGCAACAGCCGAGGGCAGCAGCACATATACGCTTTGCTGTACGCTCTGCCGCAGACGTGACGTCACGATGTTCCCGTTATGATTAGCAGGGAAACGCTTTCCGCTAAATTTAGCGGAGAAATTACTCCGCTGTATTTAGCGGGAAAAATGTCGGCGCCTCGTGACGTCCCATATGGCCTCACCCAACTACGTGACGTCACAATCATGTAACGTCCCAGTGGCGCGTGACGTCAAAATGCCACGTGACGTGATGAAGGCCGTGTAGTGCTCGAGTTTCTGACGTCACGAACGGGAGGCTAGCGCCGGGGCAGAGATTGGACGCGAGTGCTGGGTTCAGCGTTCGGCCGGGGTTCGTATCCTCCGCTGATTGGCCGACCACAAGACTCGAAATTCTGCAAGGCAGAAGATCCTCCTCACCGTGGGGGAGGAGGAAATGGGCAACGGTGGACAAGATAGGAGAGGAGGAAGAAGGGAAAAAACGGAAAGCGCAAACTTTCGGGAAATTTTGAATGGAGAAATGGCGGTCAACGGAGCTCTGAATATACAGGTAGAGCTGAATGGCTCCAGGTACCGAAAACGGGAAGATAACGGGCCCTGTTTTTCCATCGAAATTTTCAGAAAATCGCGCAACTTTCGAATGAAAGTGACATTGACGTCTGGTTAGCATCGAAGCGGTATATCGCTTCGAAGGTTCCGCGAAGATGAGATGGCTGAACGAACAATAGAGGGTGAGCTGGTCGGTGATAAAAGCGCTAAAATCGACGAAGAACGATGTGGTGTTCGTCATTCTCCCGCTTGTCCATTGTTTTTTGAGCCCTTTTATCCTTTACGATATTCCCTACCGAAAAAACCAGTATAACTTTTCGCTATCTGGATCGTGGAACTGGAAATCTGTCTGAATTCTATCTGGATTTCAGGTTTTCAGTAAAATGTTCCTTTCTCTGCAATCTGGATTTCTGTTTTCCACGAGCAATTCAAGTTAGATTACCAGTTCATAATCCAGATAGAGAAAACTTAAACTGTGTTTTTTTTTTCGGTAGGGTTACCTTAGAATAAGCGTGCCCATTACATCAATAACGCCCATGCGTTTTTTTTTTTTTTTTTTTCTTCTTTCTACGGTCCACTGGACGGTGGAGCTCATCCGAAATGGGGGCAATTAATTCCTGCGTGTCCCGAGCGAGCAAAAGCTTCTTTCGAAAGTGATCATAACCCGACGAGATGGGGGAAAAAAAATGTTGGTGGCGAAGAAACCGATGCTAGGCTCGGCCTCTTTTGTAGCGCCATCGCGAAATTATATAGCCTTCTTTTTCCTGATATCGAAAGGAGGTTAACTGCCCCGAAGATCTACAAAAGTAACAGCGAAGTTTCCTTGTGTTTTGTTGTTTTTCGTTCTTCTCTCATTTTTTTTTTGTTTGTTTGGTTCGGTCGCTTACTGGAGAAGATCACTTCTCGATTAATTTATAGGGGGCGTGTAATTAGACTATCGACCCCGAACACCGCCAATAGGGACGTTTCTCCGGGCTTTTGCTTCCCCCCAGGGAAGGGCCGATGCCGGTTTTGAGATTTCCAAAATTTACCACGACTGCTTGAAAAGTCAGGAAAGTCACTGTTGGAAAAAAAAAAAAAAATCCGAAAAGAATAGTCGTTTCTTGCTCGCGTTCTTTTCCGCCTAACCTTACTATATTGCACTAACGGGGAAAAAAAAAAAGAACCGCTATTACGTGATTTGGGCATTCCTCTTGCCATTTGACAGCCCATTGTCCCACCAGAAACGATTAAACCTACTTCATTGAACACGTGACTCCAGTGTCTTCTATACAACTCGGGGCGCGATGGTGGCGCCCCAAGCGGAGGGAACCGAACAGCCAATGAGGTCACTCGCTCGCTCCCAGCGCCTTCACCGACAGCGTTGTTGGACGCAGACAGCCCGGAACCACTAGACTCGCATTAGGCCAAGAATGGGCAGTTAAGTCTCGGTCATTATTGCGCCCCCCCCTACCACCGGTAGCGGCGGGGAACAATACCGAAACAATGTAAGGGCAGTTAGAATGACCGCCAACAACCGTCCACGTTGCCGTGCACTCACGGAACGAAAGGTCCTCTCCGTTGCAGCTGGACGATTTACCTTTCGCGTTCTATTGCATCGCTGTCCCGGTTACCGGAAGTGACCGGAGTCTCTTGGGCGTTCGCAACCCTAGGACCTGTCAAGTTTTCCGATTTGCTCGTTTAATTGTTTTTTTTTTATATATATATCTAATATAGCGCAATATCTTGATGTGGTGGGGCGACGTGCTACCGGTGTTACGAGAAGCCCGAGTAGTTTCCGGTTCAACTTTTGGATATGAAGCGGTAACCTTTCCTTGATGACAGATCCTAATTGCTCGTATAAAGTATCCTCACTTTCTTTGGATACTATTTATTTTTGTAGAAGAGTCGACTGTTTTTCTGGGCTTATGTACCGGTAGGAACAATTTGTGGAAGCAATAAAATAAAGCAATTAATCAATTGATTATGCAATGTTCCGTTCGAGTGGTATCTCACTCCACAACGTTACTTGGGAGACGTGCTCGAAAAAAAAACACGTTTTATTAGAGCTGTTTCCGGTAGTGCTAAATTAGCGATTTATCCCTCTGAAATTTGCTTCTGCAGGTTGAGTTCGAGAGCGGTGCAGACCTTCATTGATAAGACTACGATAATTGTTAGTGCAAAGCATTTTCAACGCTGGCCGTTAATGTGTTATGAGATATGTATTGCCGATGAGAACTGCTACACCATTACGGATCTTGCACGCTGTTTAAAATAACCGTTATTGGAGATATTTCATATATATGTATACTTTCTCTAGAAACTATTTATTGAAAGTGAACAGTATTAAATGACCGTTCTTGTAAACTAATTTTTGAGAAGCATTGCTCCGCATTCGCTTTATAAAGAGTAAGGAACAGTATAACGATTCTTCAGGGCATTCGTCACGCGTGTTTAACTCCATCTTGAAACGAGAAACCTTTTCCGAACAGATTCCGGGTACTTGCCAGCATTTACGAACTACTGAAATACGAGTTTGTAAAATGTGCCACTGTATAACAACTGACATTCCTACTAAAGGAAATTGTAGCCAACTGAATGACCATTTCGGTTGTATCAGCGGCATTGTTACAATTCCGGTTCGAACAATGGACCTCTTAAACTACCCCCCAACTGTGACGCAACGAGCAAGATGTAAGATAAGTAGAATACTCACTTTCTTTCTTCGACCCAAGGCTATCCGGAGGAAAGAAAGACACTAGCCTTTTGCGATCTGCGAAGCAGTTGCCCAACGTCAAGGTATTGTGTAATTCGCGTAGTGACACTTCAGGGGCACGTTCACGTTCGTTTAGAAACATCCACCCTTGTCGTATCGAGCGTACGTCCGTATACCCATGGCATTCAAGTCATACGGCCTGCAAGATCGTCTTCTCCTCGCCCACCTCGTGCCTTTGTTTACGCGTCAAATGCGTCCGCGTGCTTTTGTTTGCCTTCGACCTCGAAATGCCGGTGCGCGCTTGGCTGCTTCATCATGGTCCGAAATTATCAGAAAACCACCTATAACTTTTGAATGAGACGACGGTTAGTTCTGAAACGTGTACATGTTGTTCGGAACACTGGCGCTACATTCGAGCGGAGAATGAGCGTTGACAGCGTCTAATTTAATATTACGGTAAAAAAAAAAAAAAAAAACGTGTAATTTTTCTTTATTTTTTTTTTTTTTTTTTGGGGGGGGGGGGGGGGCACGCTGTACAAGCGGATCAGACGGTGAACCATAACACTCATTCTTCCCGAGTGCCTGCACACCCTTCTATTTAGATGAAAACATTTAAAGCGTTCCTGTACGTCGGGGTATCGAATCGAGTACGGCCAGTCGGTCGGTCCTCGAAGAATAGCCTCGCAAGGAAGAATGATTCGTTCTTTAGCTTTCTTATCGGCTAATGCGGCAATTTCATTGGTTGCGGAGCTGGTAAATGATGCACGTGGAACGCGATCCAGGCATTCACAGTCGCACTTAATTGTCTGCAGAACATCACACTTCGCGCACGCGTCCTCAGCCTAACGACTCAGCTGTTTTTTTTTTACCCGGGGCGTAAACGCTGGAAAGACATATATATAGATATACTTATATATATATATATATATATATACAACCGGATCAGGCAGTGAACAATAAGACACATTCCGCATAGATGAAAACACTCCCGTCCGTCGATCCCTCGAAGGATGCGGGGGGTATCGAATCGGGCACGCTCGGCCGACGCTCGAAGAATGGTCGACGAATGGCTTCTCGGAACGAAGAATATGGCCTCCAGACAAGGTGGCGGTCGTTACCTACACACACGGGAGTGTGTGTGCGTGTGCGGCGCGGCTCCATATTCGGCGCGCTTTCCGCCCAAGTGAACCACATCGAAGAATAGAAGCAACTTGTGCCCTTCTTTTCTTTCAGCTTTTTTTTTTTTTTTTTTTTTTTTTTTTGGGGGGGGGGGGGGATTTCCTCGCTAATTTACTCAAGCGGCAAGGAGCATTCTGAGAGTGTATATAGTTGCACGATCTGCACGTGCTGGCGTCTGCAGCAGCAACTGTTTTAAAGCAAAAAGCTTAAAACAAATTTAATCTTGCACGCGCGTTCGTCGACGCCTTATTTGGGTTATTTACTTGGAATCTTTTCTACGTGGAAGCCGAACGTGAGTAGCGCGTATAGACAGAGCCATGTGTAGAGATGGAGAGTTTGGTCAATGGGAGGCGCGGGCAGAGCCAGGGCGTGCACCAGACGCAGAAAGAGGGCTTGACATGCTCTCTTGGCCAACCAGAAGCTGAAAAGAATCCCTTAGCGGTGGTAGCGAGAAACAAATTTAATCGTAGGTGTAGGGTTTTAATAAGCACGTAAGAGTTAAATGGAGTAGCCTTTCATGGTCGAAAATAGGGTGCACGTGATGTTTCGATCATGATCATGCAGAAAGATGTAAGAAACGAATGTGCCGCTCGAACTCTGTTTGGCTCGGACAGAGTTTGACCGCTCGGACGGCAGATTCCGGGCCCTCGGCGCCTGGCGCACGGTCGTTTTGCTAGTCGCACTCTTCGATTTTGGATGACCGTGAATGAAACATCACGTGCACCATATTTTCAATCACCGAGAGTCACTCCGACGCACTTATTAAGTTTGTTTCTCGCGACCACCGCCAGGGTACTATTTCCGGCTTCTGATTGGCCACATTCGAATTTGGGAAGACGCCCTGGAACACGCCCGGCACGCTTTCAGCCAATGGCGTCTTCTCGTTTGCGTCCGATACTTTCCAATGAATGGCCAAACTATCTGTACATACGGCTACACTCCCGTCACCAGAAAGTTTTAGAATAGGGAGGGCCCCAAGGAAAAGGGTTCACCATCGCGCAGGCGCCGAACCCTAACTGCTTTTTTGGGGGTTTAGCGCTGCCGCCTAAGGCCCCCAAGGCAAACATGCCGGCGCCCTGCATCGCTCGCTTCGGAAGAAATCCGTCACGGTCGCTGCACTATATTAGGCACGTTCGGCGGCAATGAATAGTGGAGCAGGGTTCCGCCTCGCTTAAATCGAAAAGTAGGAGTGATGATCTCGCCCTGTAATAAGGGCGAGGTCATCGAATGAGATCGTCTTCTCATTCTGGACGTCCTTAGGCCCGAAGAGACGCGGGTCATTGTTGACATGGCAGCGTCTCGCGAATCTAGAGGATTGTCTTGACTCGATCTCGCACCGCTCTATTTGTGCTGCCGCGTATAGATGGCACCCGATATATACTAGGTCTTCTAAGTTCGACCAGCTCAGCCCCCGATCATATGGGGCCCCCTATTCGAGAACTCCCTATACTCTTTGATGCTTGGGTAATTTATCAATAGGTCCATACAGACGCTCCTCTCAAACGACGCGTCGTCGCTCCATTGAAAATGAGACGAGCATATTTTAAACTCGTTATTAACATTTTTTGTATAGTGTGTGTGTAAGTTTTCTGCACATCTCCTTTCTACATTTTCAAAGAAACAAACAAACACGCACACTAATAGCGAGTTCGTTTCACACGCACTGGTACCGTTCGAGTTCTCTCAGAATACATCGCACTCGCAGAGTGTTGCACGGAGAACTGGGGCCCTAATCTGGACACTTGGCGAAAAATTCGGCGAGAAATCTGGCGGCTGTGATTGGCCGACGCCGCACTTGACCTTGGCATCGGCCAATCATAGCCGTCAGATTTCTCGCCGACTTTTTCGCCAAGTGTCCAGATTAGGGCCCCTGGACTCAAACGAACTCGCCAAATGCACCGAGTGCAGAAGACTGATGCTGCCGCCATCAATGTTGTAGAAAAGGTACCGACCTCAAACCGAAACTAGCGCCTTTCTGTTCGGAGTGATGGGTGGGAATGCGAGAGTGCAGTCGCTACCAACGTTTATCTAAAAACGTTGGTCGCTGCAACCTGTAGTTTATAGTTTCGATCACTTCAAGCAACTCGGCTGTCGTAGGGATAGTTACAGACGGCGTAAATTTCCGCAACCAGCTGTCTACAAAGCAGCTGGTTGCGATCTTTCAATTCTTATAACCGTTTACACTGAAGAAAACTGATGATGCTGTCCGAGCAGAAGCTTGATCCGTTTGAGCATATGGTGTTTTGGGTGAACCACTGAAAGGGTACGGCTTAAAACTAGACTGTTGGAATATCCAGCAAAACTCTTCGTGGGACTTTCGATTTCGATCGCCGTTACAGGTGGATCGGATATAGCCTTGGTGAGGGCGTCGAGAACGAGAGCTTTCTCAAACGAAATACGACGGGGCAAGTTAGCTGACGTAGGTAAATGTTAAACATGATGATGTTGCCCAAGCCTCGGGTAATAGTCACTATGTTCAGCTTTCTCTGATGCTTATTGGGCAGTCAGAGGCTTCTGCTGGGGGAGCTTTGTCGACAAATGTTAAATTTTTCACCCGCACACGGATGGTGATAAACATCTCGGGGGCCGCTGATGCATTTGTTCTGAGCATTTCTTTACACACTGGTATATTTCAACGCCTGTACGGCTACAGAGCGACTTAAAGTAAACCTTCAATTTCTTCCTTCATGAAGTAGCAAACGCTCACAATTCAAGCTCACGTTTGATTCCGTTGCCCGCGCGCGACGCGATTTCTATCAGAAAATCTACTCTTTTTTTTTTTCTTTTCGGTTCCGCGACACATCGTAGGAGACGGGCCCTCGTCGTCTGCTCCCGCTCCTCGCCAGCCTCCCTCGCCGGAGTGAGGCAAGGCGCGATTGCATTTTGACGCACTCTTGATTTTCTCGGTGCAGCGACTGCATGCACGCGTGGAGTGCCGCCGCTGAAACGAACTCTGAGAGCGCAACCACTCGTGGAGTGCCGGCCGAAACGAACTCGCTTTACGCCGCGAGTGGGCACGCGTGGGCACGAGTGCCGTGAAACGAACTCTCTATAAGAAGCATAATAATTTGATACCTTTGTGCAGACGTCGGAAGGTATTCTAACAGTATACATTAAGAATAGACTTTTGGGTGTGTAAAATAGACTTTTAGGGCGCCAGGACTATAGGTCGGCGGCAGTATATACCAGATTTAATGTGCGCGGACGACTCACTATTGAAACATCGAAGTGAAGCTTGAGTGTTGTACGTGCCAGACCATGCGATGGGCATCTGCAGCCAACACCACCTACAATAAGCTGAAGCCTGTGCACTAGAGTGTTGACGTCATCACAGTGAGATCGAGCGCAGACGCTGATTCGGACAAGATTGCCGCGTTCAGCGTTCGGCCCGGGCCTCGTCATAGCCTCCGCTATACTGACAAAGCCTGGCAGATCGCCACGAGAAGCGGCCTCCGAAATGGAAAAGGTGGAGCGGCAGACAACGGATGAGAGGAGAGCCACGTGACTGGCGCCCCGCTGCGGAGAGACGCCGAAACACACTTCTCTCGGGCGAACAAGTGTGTTTCGGGTCCTCGCCAGCTTCAAAAGCTGTGCGCTGACGTCCAGGTGCCCCGAGAAATGACTCTTTGATGCTCTCTGCTACCAGATCCTCGCACTCCAAATCTGCGACCGGGCACTCTATGGTCCCGTCGTCGAACTGCCAGGCTTTGTGAGTAGAGAGGAGGCTATGGCCTCGTGCCCAATCAACGACTCAAAGGACCATCGACATTGGGCTCGAATTCAATTGCCTAGTTGGTGCTATCCGTCTGCGATGTCGTTCCGTGGAGGAGGAGGCGGAGGTTGTTCGCAGACCCTGATTATTCGAGGTGGTCTTCATCTGGCACGGCCCAGCGGAGGACTGGGGAATAATTTCGACCACCTGGGGAATCCTTTGATGTGCATGCCGAAATCTCCGTTACACGGCGCCTGCTCCGCAAGATTGCGGCCGGGCCCCTCGGCCGGGATTCGAACCCGCCAGGAATCCGTAGGCCGGCGCTTGCCTCGGAATCACTAATAAAACGCAAGGCATACTGAAAGTATCTTTGGGTATTGGAAGTATGTTTAAGGTCACTGAAAATATACTTCAAGCGTACTTTTAACGTACTTTTTGTTTTCTGTTTTTTTTTTTTTTTTTTTTTTTTACCGAGGGTTAGTATTTTGTACGCTCAGGTTTTATTTCTTGCCTATTCCAGTGACGGCATAGTTGCCAGGCCAAACATCGACGCGGATATAAGACGATGTTTACACGTAACATATCGTATAACACCCTTCATTTCGGTTTTCCGAATCCGGCATATTTTGTTGACGACATTCAATCAACGTACGTAAACCCAAAGATCGTCGGTGCAGCCACGAGGGATATTCAGCCAGCACAGAGCAATCATATATAGCACTGGAATTTGAACGTACAATTAACGCGTCCCCAATCTTGTCTGTGCTTGATCACACCATTAGGACATTGAAATGCTGATCGAAATATCTTTGTTCATGTTGTAGGTGACTTTAAACCTGCAGCGACGCCGACCCGTTATCTACCCAATGCAATTGACATCAGTTGAGGCAAAATCGTTTCGCGTGCACCTGAGTCACATTAAGCGAAGAGGTCACACAATCCGGATTTGCGTTACCACGTACAGTAACACGAGTAGCCACAGACAATGGCTAAAGAAAATACAGGAAACATCTTGTTCGAGAGTTTTTTTTTTTTTTTTTTTTTCGCTACAACAGCGCGGCTTCTTTGTCAACTTTGCCGAACGACACAAAACAGCTCAAACTCGCTCACATAGCCGACTGGAACGCATGCAAAGAAACTGACACTTTCCCGACGCCTTCGCAAACAACTCCGCGCGGTCTCGAAAAGAATAATAGACGCCTGCTCCGACTTGCAAACAGCGGGGTCGTAAAGAAAGCCAAGCCGTCGCGACGTTCGCCTTTCGTTTTCGTCATTCCGACCACTTGTTTATTTTATCCGAGTTTGCGCGTTGTTGACGGCCTCCTCTGTGGAATGCGGCCCCTTTGCATCTCGTTCCACTTTCCCACGGTCTTAAAAAACGGCGGCGAAAACTCGCTTAGTGTAGACAGCTCCGTTTTGCATATCGAGTCCCTCCATCTTGTCTGCGAGGAAGATAGCGACGCAACTTTTGTCCAAGGAGCGTTCCTTCGGGTATAGCGCAGACACGATCCTGTTTGTGTAGACCGCGGGAGGAGCATTTTCGAGTATTGTGACACGCGTAATTGCAGCGGGTTCTGCGGGGTGAGCGAAAGTGTTTGATACCGCTGCTTCGGTTAATAGCTCTCTTGTATATAGCAGCTCTTACTTGTGGTGTGTTTAGTTGTTGTTCTTGCTGTTGTTGTGGCTTTCTCGCAGTATTATTGTTCGCTGCTGTTCTGGATGTTGCTGCTGCTGAGTTTCGACGTCTTCGCCGTGGATACAAGCGCGCGCAAATTCATTCACGGAGTCCTTTGTCTTCAATCGTAATGACGCCCCTCTGTTTCTACTACACATGTACCATACAGTACAAGGGAGGAATTTCCTCCCCTCTACCGGAAGTAGAAAGTGGTGAAAAAGAGATCGCCAGTGCCGCCTGCCACACTGGAACCAGAAGTAGTGCAGTATAGAAGAGCTAGTGCCAGCAGTAGAAACCGGTTTTGAAGATAACCGGTTATCCGGTTATTCGAATTAACGAATTATTCGAAGTTGAAAGCCGGATAACCGGATATTCGAATAACCGAATAAGCTTCTCAGTTATTCGGTTCTGAAATTATCTGAATATTCGATTATTCAATATTCATTATTGGAATCGAGATTGTTCGGCCATTAATTATTTAGCCCTTTAGCTTTACGCCTTTTGGGTTTCCCTGTTGTGTCCTCATGTTTTGAAAATCAACGGGACTAAAAAGAGAAAATAAGTGTTGCATTTTGGACAGGATGGTTATTCTCATGTCAGTACTCAAAAGCTTGATCTTGGTCTCCGGTGGAAAAAAAAAGAACATCTTTTACAGCGGTGGCAGCTCTTCGTGACCCGTGCCCCGGTTTCGCAACGGCGTGAGCGTAAACATACATAAAGCTTCCCCGCTAAGTTTGACGGGAAACTTAATGTATGTGACCTGACATCACGGGACCTACGAATTCAGGATCCCCACTAAATTTAGCGGAAAGTTTTACGTCAAGTGACCTATGCTTCAACTCAGCTTCCTCGCTAAATTTCGCAGAAAAATTTACGTCATGTTACCTATGCACAAATTTAGTTTCCCCGCTAAATTTACCGAAAAAATTGTTGTCACGTGACCTGGCGTCGTAAGACCTACAGACTATTCAGATTCCCCGCTAAATTTGGCGGAAAAATTGACGTCCCGTGACCTTTGCACTCATTCTGTTTCCCCGCTATATTTGGTGGGAAAATTGATGTCTCATGACATTAAGTCACGTGGCTTTCAGAGAAATTCAGGTTCCCAGCTAAATTTATCGGAAAAATCGTCATCGTGTGACCTATGCATCAATTCAGTTCCCCCGCTAGATTTAACGGGAAACTTGTTGTCACGTGACCTGACGTCGGGGGACCTACAGACTATTCAGATGTCTCGATAAATTTGGCGGGGAAACTGAATTATTGTATAAATCATGGGACGTAAATTTTTTTGCTAAATTTAGCCAGGAAACTGATTTAGTTTGTAGGTCCCGTGACGTCAGGTCACGAGACATCAAATTTTCTGCCAATTTTAGCGGGTAAAATGAATAGGTGTATAAGTCATGTGATACCAATTGTTCCACTAAATTTAGCAAGGAAACTGAATTGGTTTCTAAATCCTGTGACGTCAGGTCACGTTACATAAAATTTCCCACCAAATATGGCGGGGAATCTGAATTAATATATAAATCTGGGGGTTCAAACTTTCCACTAATTATGGCGGGGAAACTGAATTCGTGTATAGGTCATGGGGCGACAATTGTCCCCCTGAATTTAGCGGGGTAACTGCGAATTTAAGAGGCCGGAAAGCTCCGCGAAATCGGGGGGGGGGGGGGGGGGGGGGGGCTAAAGAATGCTAACGCAACAAAAAGAATCTATCTGCTTAGTTTTTATTTACCATAAATACAGGGCGCGAAATGCTGTTTCATGTACTGGTCATCACGATACATAAAATAAAACCGAATAACCGATTAACCGGACCACCGGTTTGCCAAACCGGATATTCGTATTCGAAAATCCGGTGAACCGGATAACCGGCTTTCAAAACCGGATTCGCTCTCCTCCGGTTTAACCGGATAACCGGTTTGACGGATATTTTCATGCACTAGAAGCTACGCTGTCCTTACGCTCTCAAGCGGTCAAGCCACTTATACACTTCTTCTACAGACGTCACATCAGCAAGTGTTTTAGAGGCCTTGCTGCTAAGCACGTCCCTTCTGAAGCATGCGTTGCGCATCATCGATTTTTTTTTTCGGCAAGAACATGTATGTATGACTGAAGTTGGGGAGAGTGACTATATCGCCATTGCCTTATCTGCTTGCTAGCTGGACACAAGCAGATACTAACATACTGATGACCAAAACCTCGCAAGGTGATTGGTGGATCTGCCTCTGTTGCCATGGTAATCGCCATTTTGGTCTTTTTTTTTCACATCTTCTTCGAAAGGGTCGTCCTGAACCAGTCGTGTCAGGATTGCCATGAAGCTTCATCGTATACTGAAAGTATTCTTCGCCAGTATAAGCGTCCTTGGCACTGTGTATGCCATAATGGTATCGATCACGCGCATCTTCTCATATCTATTACAATGATATTGTTTTTTTTTTTTTTTTGCTTATATCGAGACAGGACAATTATGTTTCATTGCCGCCAAGCACCGACCCCGGATGTGGTGGCAATGCGAAGATGTGCACTTGTTTCGCCCGTGTGTGGATAGGAAAATCTTGGTGTAAAAGAAACGTCTGTATGAAAGAAACCTGTAGTCACCGCGAGTTTAGATTGGCTCACCAAAACTGGAGAGGTAAAAAAAAAAGACTTAATTCTACGAACCAAAATGGTGACCAAACGGGGAGCTTGGCGCTACATTCCCAGGATCCGGTTACTTTAGCTATGACCACCGGCCTGACGAGACGACGCCACGTGGAAGCCATGTAAATATCTGACCAGGTGAAGCGCCTTGCTGAAAGTCGTCCACCGCGTAACACGGAGATTAGATTAGAAGAGTTCGTACTTCCGCCTATAAAACGTTTTTTTTTTTTTGTTTTTTTTTATGAGACCGCTTGGTTATTGGGGACCCACCTCAAAGTTATCTCGCACACAAGTTTGAGCGAATTCAAAATCAAGCGCAAAGATTCGTGATAAGCGACGGCCCCTGTACAGGTTGTACTGTAATGAAACCCAGATTAGGTTGTAACCTACTTGAACAAGAATGAAGGTGCTTACGATTGCAATTTTTTTTACGGTACATATCATGCACATACAGGCATCGAAAGAGGTCTCTACATCCTGCCACCACATCATCTGTCATTAACGTTGGATCGTTCTAAAAAAAAGTGGAAGAATATCGTTATCATGCAGACTTTTTTTCCTTTTTTTCGTTTTCGTTCAAACTGACCTTGATAGGAATTGCCGGAAGTAGTTGATTATGTTGCCGATGCTGATCGTTTTTACGCCCTATTACAGAGGTATTTTTGATGTAGTGAACCACGTTAATTTTTTTTTTGCTCGTTAATGGGTATGTATGATTGGA
This sequence comes from Ixodes persulcatus, assembly GCA_013358835.2. NCBI lineage: Eukaryota > Metazoa > Arthropoda > Arachnida > Ixodida > Ixodidae > Ixodes > Ixodes persulcatus. Next base: position 144,995 of record JABSTQ010009429.1, read on the forward strand.
GTTTTCACTCCTTTACCCCATGCATAACGCTTAACGGCGCAGCAGGTTTACGTGTAAATAATAAAAAAAAATCAAATAAATTAAATTAATAACCTTGAGACGGAAGTGCATTCTAGCTGCCTCATATGTCGCTACGTCAGAGAACATTTCGACCAATCTGTGTGCTTTTGAAGCAATCTTACGAGGGAGTATTGAAAGAATGGGGTAGCTGACATCACAGCCACATGACCTCGGGCGGGAATTTCAAACAACCCACGCTTGACGTCCAAACGTGACGTCACGCGTGGAATGAAAGTGATTTAAGCGTGACATTTCCGCACGTCTCAAATGATTTCACTTTATAACGCAATTCATTTGCCTTAAAGGAAAAAATTGAAGAATTTTAAGCAGTGGCGGGATTGGGACCCACGACCCTTCGGTTGCGAGCCAGACACGGTTGCGAGCCAGATTAGGTTCTGAGACACATCAACCGAGTTTCGGCTGACACGGAAAAAAATAACAGGATCTTATCTCAGATAGTGCCTCTATACAGGAAGCCAATCGGGGTCATCCCCTAAAGCCTTATACGTCTATTTTAGCTGCCTGATACTTTGTGTAAAGTATAATGGCACACTGGTCGAACGCCCAAGTCAGCATATCGCCCTGCCATGCGGCACTTCCATATGCTGTTTCGATCCCCACCCCTGCCCGTTTTGATCTAGATGAGCATTGTACCGGCGTGCGGTCGTGTATCACTACTGCGTGGTGCACGTTAAAGACCCCAGGCTAGCGGTTGTACTGCACTGGCTACATTTCCCATGCACAGCTGGGAGACAAATCGCCCGTTGAGGCAGACAAAGTTCTATACACACACCCCAATTTTGTATCCATATGCTGTGCAGCGCAAGAAGCGCAATTAAATCATACGGCACACAATGTGTATTATCTGTCGGAAGAAAACGTATTCCGTGCGCGGTTATGGGAAGCTCGTTCTTAAGAGTGCGCTGCAAGACATCCCATTAAAGACAGCATCCCAGCAACACAGGAAGACATGGTCTGTGGTCTCGGGCTGTTTGCACAAAAAACAATTCACGGTTTAGGGCACAAGCACGCCCTTCTCATGGAGCCACGTTTTAACGGAAAAAGTGCCGCTACGAAGCTGAAAAAGAAAAAAAAAGGGTTTTGTGTTCGCAGGGACCATCGTTTTTTTCACTCAACTAAGTACATCGTTACCAAGTAGTGCACACTCTGACGTACGTAGATGGAGGCCGGGCAAGACAGCTCGATCAAATCTCCCGTCAATCTTTTTCGCGAAACATTACCCAGATATTCCAAGGAAAACCTTGCGGCTAGGAATTCGTAAGCAGCGACTACTTTGCACGCCTGGGGAACGAGCGGGTGTTTATATGTGTATCTACCGCGTTCCCCTCCGAAAGGCCAAGCCTAAGTGTCCTCCTGTAATTTTATATCGTCGATCCATTTCCTCTCGAAAATTAGCTCTGCTCCAATAACGTGTTTACCCATGTTGCACTATTCTATTTTTTTTTTTTTTTATGGAGTATTGCTTCGAATAAATATTTGTTTCTCAGCCGTTTCTCATATATATCAGCCGGAATGGCAATACATACTACCACTACTAGGCTTCCAGTGCGAGCTCTTTGCTCAAGGAGGCACCTCGGCTGCACGAACACTCGCTCAACAGGATCAACTGCCATAGAGAAAGCTATGAGCTTGGACTTCTAGCTGTCAGACAATACCTTGAAAATACGAGTATTTTTTAACGCTGCTATAAAAACCGCCAGGAAAACAAAAACTGCCACATGAAGAGGTAGTTTTTCTATGCCTGTTGAGCCTAGTGAATTGTAAGACAGGGCAAGGACGGTGTGCTTGCGCTCGTTCTATTGAAAACTGCCAGTATGTTGGTGTGGTGGTGTTTTAAATTTACTTATAACTTGAGGCGATGGACCCAAAGTGGATTCATATGAAACCTAAAAATGGCAAAACGGTGAGCTTACAAACAAGAAGAAAGCACAAGGTTCCTTGCCTAGAAAATACCTGGGGTGTCGCTGGCACAGTCGGCTGCTTTGAAACGTGAAACACCACTGTTGCTTGGATTTTTTTAGTTTTTTTTTTTCTTCCAAGGAATCAAAACTGTGTATGCCCCCTCACCCCCGCCCCCCCCTCCCCCGTTGGCCCTCGCCATTTCTGGGGTGGGCTATCTGGCCCCCACACTCGAATGAATTTGAGCCCTCTGACCTAAATAATAATGCCGTATAGTGCTAAATTGTTTTTACGCCGGTTTATTCTGGCTGGACATGCATTGCGCAACAAACACAAACAAACGACTGGCAGTTTTTTTTCTTTTTTTTTGTCTTTAAAGGGCCTCTGACACGCCAAAAAAATTCAAAGTGCCCGCCAGTTACCTGTGACGTAACAATGTACCTCAAGGTGTCGGGGCGGTCAGAAGGGAGGCATCGACCTACGTCACTAAAAGTGGGTTCGCCGGAAGTCACGTGAGTGCTCTCCACAACCGTGCCTAAGTTGTTTTTTTTTTTTTTTTTTTTTTTCCACGAGCGATTGTAGAAAACGAAGTTTCAGTTCCACTAGCTTTTTATCACTGCACCGTTGGTTAGTTTGCGTGCTGTAAAAGTTGAGGACGAAGAGTCAGTGGATTGACGTGATGGAGGTCAATGATGAAAGCGTTGCGAGTACAAGCCAGTGTACGAGTGCATGCCATCAGTCCGATGGTACAGAGCCATACTGGGCACAAAACAAGCTATCGAGCTTCGAAAAAAAATTTTAGAACGCTCGCAGAAATTAGGATTGCTAGCATACGAGACACCGAGGTTGTCGAATCATGGGATACTCTCCAGGCTGAAGATGCCTGCCGTCTAGAGAATACGAACTGGTGAGTGTACCAAGTACAGGTAAACGTCGAGCATAAAGTACGTGTTTTGTCTAGAACATGAGTAGAACTTGTTTACTAGGTTCACTGACTCCTCTTCTTCTACCTTTACAGCAACATTAGGCGATGAAAAGCAAATAAAATAAACCTTGTCTGCTTGGATTGCTCGCGGAAGATGCAAAGACTAAACAAAAAAAAAAATATTACACGCGTTCGCGGTAAGCACGAGGAGTGATACAACTCACGTGACTTCCGGCGATGCCTCCCTTCTGACCGCCCCGACATTTTGCGGTACATTGTTACGTCACAGGGCACTGGCGGGCACTTTGAATTGGGCTTCGTAGTTCTATATTTTTATTAAAAAAAAACTACGCAACTCTAAAGTGAAACAGTTTTCGGTGATGTCCTGATGCACCATTTTAACGCCTAGCATGAAAAAAAAATTTTTTTTGGCGTGTCAGAGGTCTTTTAAGAATTTAAAATGCTATAAAAAGCACTTGTAAATTACACTTTCCTGATTTATTACAAGACCCGAATTTAAGCTTCAAGGTTTCGGCTCATGAAGTTCACTCCGTGCAAATTCATGCCGAGATGAAGTTATGCCACTGCTTCAAAAAATGCGAGAATATAAAGACACTCCTCGTTCAGTGGTTTTTCTTCTTTTGTTTTCTGCAAGCTACGAAAAACGGGCACTTCCGTATGGGTAAAGCACACATAAAACAAAACAAAAAAACACGTGCTGTTTATAGCGTCACACATCGTAAAACCTGAGTCTGCGGAAAGACAAGAGAGAGGGAAAAAAAGCGGGTCAAATGCAAACAGCAATTCGTGCCACTTTCGTATTAATTAGTTTTATAGTTTTTTTTTATTGTTATTATCATTTTCACTAGCCTCGGATCTTCTATTATGAGACTTCCGGACCTTGTTTCTTTATGTTTTTGTATGGCCGGTGAAAACGCAAAAAGTTATGAGTGAGAGGAAAAAAAGAAACAGTCACGCTCGTACCGAATTCATTTTGGGTCGCTTCGACAGCGCCAGAACCCGAACGAAATCAAGTTTTTCTAAAGAAGTACCGCACACTGCGCAACACCTTTAGTGCAAACACCACACCAGCGATTTTTTTTTTTCTAACGTAATTTCGAAAGAATATTACTGTCCGGCACCAAATGTTTCCTCCTCGGTTAGTATAGTAAGTAAGCACTTTCCGCCATGCATAGTAGTTTAGATGACAGCCTTTAGGAGGCAGTAAGACCCGCTCTTATACAACACACTCGCAACACGATGAGAAAATTGTCTGAGCCTCAAGCATGCTCAGAGCGCGTTTGCTTCCTACACATGTGCGCTTCGAAAATGTCTGCAGACCGTTTGGCATGACCAATGTGACGCCACAGTGGTGTGGTCATACAAGGAGTAAACATGCCTAAGACAGTCTGTCTCCATAATTTCTTTTGCATAATCTATAGTGTGAGCGCGGCTTTAGTTTTTTAGGAGAGAAGCAGGAAAAAACCGGCTGTATAACTCTATAATGGGCGGTTCAGCTTGCGGCAACTATAGCCTAGAAACCAAAGGTATATGGTTCCTCCCCTCGCCCTTCCAAGCTTTCCCTCTGCATTTCTGTAACTATTACCAGGCGGTGTAAAATATCGCCCGGACAATCTTTAAAAAAGAATGGGAGAAAAAAAAAAAAAAACTTTCAGCCTTTCCACTTTGGTGAAGAAGGAAGACCAGCGGAGCTGTACAATAGAAAGTAATGGCCGGCCGCAAGTCGGCAAGCCAGAGGGGAAAGGCTGCCACCATCTATGAGCGACGGCGGCAATCAGATACGTGGCTTGCCGCCGTCGCTCATAGATGGCGGTAGGTGTCCAGAGTTCGATGTCTTCATTTCTTTGCGGGGGACACGATCCTGGGGAAACTAGCTTTTAACAGCTCCGCTGTAAAAAGAACAACTACAAACAGCGCCCTAAAAACATCATTGTTGCCTCTTGCTCGAAGATCGATTTGAAATTAGTGGAAACGCTTTTTCTCTCCTCCAGAAATGTTAAAACACACACACACACACACACACAGTCCCGAGACAGAGAAAATTGATGTCACACGTGCTTTCTGACACCTGAAGCTCGGGAAGTCGCACGTTCGAATCGTGACGCGTGAATTGCGGGCTGCTGTGCACAAGGCAACAAAATGGCGGCGTCCACGAGACAATCCAGGAGTGTCGACACTCTGAAGCGTAAAGCCTATTCAATGACTTTAGCCGATCCATTCCCACTGCAGCCACCATTTTGAAAAGATGAAAAAAAAAATGCAAACACCTTAGTCCTACGTAGAATTGGTTCGAATCACGCATGCGCGTTTTGGTTCAGTTCGTATGTATGTGCGTATCCGAGTATGCTTGTTAGAATCCGTGCTGTAGTTGGGTCGTAAATCGTCGTGCACGTAAAATACGTGCGACGGTCCGTGTGGTTGGTGCTCTAATTACGGGCTACGTGACCACATGACGTGACGTCACGTCTCGTGACGGAGTGTCACGTAACACAGTGACTCAACGTTGCTCGTGGCGTGATACGAACCGAGCAATACTTATGGCAATACAATGCATCTTTTCGTAACATAACGCTAGGGAGGTCAGAACAAGCTATAGCCATCATAACACAATCCGCGTAAAAAAAAGTAACATTTAAAAAAAAACATTAATACTCCCAAATGTTTTTTTTTTTTCTCTTTTGCCAGGCGATTTGTTATGGTGTCAGAAAACTACCCAATCAATATTTCGCTACAATGTCACGTATATTTTTAATGAAGCAAAAAAAAAAAAACGCAACTGCTCGAAACCGAAACCGAAACTGGACTGTGGAGGAACAAGAAATATAGAGGAAAAAGATACCGGAAATCACGTGGCTGTTCATTTTTTTTTTTTTTTTCAGTCAACGTATTTGCAGTTTTCAAGAAGCCACAAAAAATGGGTATACTTTTTTTGTCGAATTTCAGCATTGAATGTGTGCCTTCGATGACTCACAACTTTGATTGTCATCTTTGGTGGTGGTGTCTAAACCATAGAAAACGGCACGTGACCACGGAGAAGAGAGTGAGCGAGACTCAAACCTGCCAGTTCTCGATAGGCGGTTTTTGCTCGGAAAGAAACGGAATTTCGAGCCGAAAATTCTGTACTGGGTAGTTGGGCTCTCATATGTCACGTACAACTAAAAACCTCGGCGAGCATAAATACTCTGTCAGTGTCTCTTTAATATGCAGATAGAATATATTTTAAACGAAATTTGAAAATACCCACTTAGAAATTACCGAGTACCAAACTTCCCTTATAGCGTCCCAGCAGTGCCCATGTCGAAAGAAACAATCGCGAAGCAAGAACCGTGAATTAGCATAAGAAGCCATGCCTTCCGTTTCTTAATGTGTCCGTGACTGCATACGACCATAGAGAATGGTGTGACTGGGGCTAGCTGGTGGGCGTCCATTAAAAATCTTACCCGATTAATCGCCACACTTCAATAGATTAATTAATCGATTCATCGGTTTCGTTCATTCCGATGCGTAATAGTTAAAAAAAGCAAAAATTGCATATTGCGCATTTGCCAACTTTGTTATCAAGGGCGAAAACTGTAGTTTGTTTTAGGTCATAGTTTCACATAAAGTTCGCCTCGTCCACGTCTGCTTGGTAAAAGCGTTGAATTCTTACTTTTTTTGTTTGTTCGTCAAATTTTAACCGATTAACCGGTTAGAAAAATTAATCGAGATTAAAGCAATAATCGATTAATCAGTGGAGTAATCGGTTAAGTGCCCAGATCTAGTTGTGACCCAAACCAAACCCAAACCAAATCAAACTAAACCAAACCAAAACCGAAAACAAAACAAAACCAAAGCCAAAACCATACCAAACCAAAACCTAAATTAAAACCAAACCAAAACAAAATCAAACCAAACCAAACCAAAACAAAACAAGACTTTCATTTCAAACTGCGCACCAGAAAATAAATGTCTTCACTGTATATATGTATGTGTGTTGTGTTTGTGCGTGCGTGCGTGCGTGCGTGCGTGTGCGTGCGTGCGTGCGTGTTTCTTTTATACCATTGTTGGGCCGATGCATTTTAGTAACTTTTCAACAACCAGGCGTGAAATCGCCGCTTTTGCGCGTTGATAATTTAGCGTGTGCCTCGTTGAGCGCGTATAAAAAAAAAAGTGTTTTGAAACCCCAGTTGCAATCACAGACGGAAGACGGAGCAACTTTTGTGATGCATGATAACCGCGTCCGCATCAAGTGCGTCAGAGCGAACTAGGTTTGTTGTTCGTGACCTCACGTACTCACACAATTGAAAGACTCTGACCCACGCCTTCGCAGCAATCTATATAAGTGCCTGGTTACAACCATCCGGGAAAAAAGCTTTTGCCGTTTTATTTTCTTGGCATCCTACTCTGCTTCGCGTAATTTTGGAGTATCCGGCACGAGCTCTCTCTCGAGAGAGTACGATAATGGCTATGAATAGAAAATGATCGCCGAGAAAGACATCCTAGCATACAGACTAAATCTTAGGGAACTGTACTCGTATAGAAGACCGATTCGCCGGCAATTTCGCTGCCCCATTTGTTTCGTGGGAGCACGCGGATGCTGTAAAAAGAGGGGCCGTAGTCCACCGTGAAACAAAAGAAAACAAAAAACGGGTGATTATTGTACTTATTATAACGCGATTTGCGGCGTAATTGGCGCGATGAGAGGCTATGAATAGGATGATCACCGAGGAAGACGTCCGAGTATACAGAGTGAATCTTAAAGGAGCACTCAAGTGCTTTCTGGAGAAGCTTGTTTTTGATTGCATATCCTTCGTTGGTCTTTAGCCAATAAAAATGACCAGTTCTAGATGGCAGGACGTCCTACCAAACTCGCAGCAATAGAAATACACAGGCACTATTGTCTCTTGGGGGAGGGGGGGGGGCATTTTCGGGTCCTTACCACCTCCATAAAATTTCACCAATGAAAACAGTTAATTGCGTGACTTGGAGGTCTCCAAAGGGGTCCATTATCGTACAAACATCAGTCTCCAGACACTCTCTGAGACGTGTGTCCTCTTTGTATACGACGGCCCTCTCACATGGTGTGCAGACGTGTTCGAAGCATGTAGAAAAGAAACCCGCTTAATTCGAACACGGCTTAATTCGAACATGGTTGAGGCGTGCCCGCAGACACTTGCATGCAGACACTCATCATGTCTGCAGCGCATTTTTTTATGATGTATACGGGCAGTGGGACTGAGGCTTTATGAAACTGTATATATTATAGATATACCACTGATTCGCGGGCAGTTTTGCTGTCTTATTTATTTCGTGGTGTCGGGACGCGTATAGGTGATCAAGAGGAGGAGTTGCCGTAGTCCACCGTGCAGCAAAAGCGAACAAAGAACGGGCGATTATTATGTTTATTATAACGCGATTTGCGGAGCAATCGGCGCAATTAATGGCTCTGAATAGGATGATAGCCGAGGAAGACATCCTAGTATACATGATTGAACCTATATGGGACTGTTTATACCACTGACTCGGGGGCAATTTTGTTGTCTGGTTTATTTCGTGGGGAACGATGGGGCGCGCCGCGTGAGTGATCGAAAACAAAAGTCCGTAGTTAACCGTAATAAAAAAACAAAAACACGAATGATTATTATTATTATTATTATAACGTCATTGCCGGGCAATTGGACCGCTGATTCCTATAATTTTAACTTGTATGCTCTCGGCAGCGAACGCGCTGTTGGTATCATTCGGTGGACGCTATTATTTTTAGGACGTACCTTTCCAGACTCCCTGCTTCGCTTCAGGAACCAAAAGACGTTCCTTGTGCCACGAAAGAAAATGACGAGAAAACATAAAGGAGGAAAAGGAACCAGGAAATTAAAGAAACGAATAGATCGCCCACCACAGGGAAAGTATCGTGGGAGTTCGCGCTCGCTGCTTTATATATACTATATCAGGATCCGATATATATACTATATCCGGATTGCGTGTATGCTATATTCAGATTGCTCGGCAATCCGGATAACGCGGCAACCCCGATAGCGCATCGTTCGCACGTTTGCAAGTTAACGTTGTTGGGATTATTATGCACGCAGTGTTTTACGGGTAGAAGAATCACGCCGGCGCAGACTATATAGGACCGATCTATACTATATCCGCATTGCGTACACAATATTCGGATTGTTTATGCTGTATCCGGATTTGATGTGTACTGTATCCGGATATACTGCGTACGATATCCGAAGTGTATGGCGCTATATTCGGATAGCGCATCGTTCGCACGTTTGCCGGTTAGCGCTGTTGGGACTGTACGCGTGTGCAGTGCTGTATATACGGGTGGGAAACGGGTTGAGGAATCATCCAGGCCCATCTCTGTTTGAGACCGACTTATCATTATCATTTTTGTATTATCAGGTAGCCTGTTCTTCCTGTGACCAACCAAACAAGAAAAAAAAAACGCTCCAGTTTTTTTTTTGTTTGTTTGGGGGGGGGGGGGTGGAAGTAGGAAGCCATAAACCGTTCGATATAAATAGAGTGAAAGGGCGCGCGACCTGGAAAATATACTGGGCGTAAATTCCTCGACGCAAGGTTTAAATCTAAGGGAGTCGCGCACGGCAAGGAAAAAGTCCGTTTGTGTCAAAAATCTTCCAAGTAATATATATATATATATATATATATATATATATATATATATATATATAGAACAGTTTCGAAGCTTCAGTACCACACAGTATGCAATGAAAGCTTGAATTCAGGGCGAAATAAAAAATTAATAAAATCATAATCAGGACAATTTTTAGAATAGGACTATTTATAATAAGGCGTTCAGTCCTATTGGAAGAAAAAAAAAGTAATATAATTTGTCAAAAAATACAAACACCAGAACTTATATATATCATAGCGTGTATACGTTCTTATATTGTCTTATACATTCTGATATGTTAATTAATATTTATTTTTTTTTCTAGGGAAGCGTTAAGGCACTTATACAGGATTATAAAATCTTGCGCTTCTGTTCCCTTAAAGAAAACTGTGGTGCTTTTCTGTTTAAAGGCTGTTTAAAAAAATGAAAGCCGTTTACAACTCCCCGTAAGGCCGAATTAGAGCGCAGCTCTTGAGGAGGAGGGGAAGGCACGGGGGAGGGCACGTGACCTCGGGGGGGGGGGTGTCACGTGACCTCGAGGGGTGGGGGCGGAGAAAATTTTCGGCTAAATTTAGCGGGGAAAGTTTTCCGCTAGATTTAGCGGGGAAACTTTTCCGCTAAATGTAGCGGGGAAAATTTTCCGCTAAATTTAGCGGGGAAAATTTTCCGCAAGATCTAGCGGGGAAAATTTTCCGCTAGAATTAGCGGGAAACATTTTCCTCGCTAAATTTAGCGGAAAATTTTCTCCGCTAAATCTAGAGAAAAATTTTCCCGCTAAATCTAGCGGAAAATTTTCCCCGCTAAATCTAGCGGAAAATATTCCCCGCTAAATTTAGCAGAAAATTTTCCCCGCTAAATCTAGCGGAAAATTTTCCCCGCTAAATTTAGCGGGGAAAATTTTCTGCTAAATTTAGCGGGGAAAATTTTTCGCTACATTTAGCGGGGAAAATTTTCCGCTAGATTTAGCGGGGAAAATTTTCCGCTAGATTTAGCGGCAAACTTTTTCCGATAAATTTAGCGGGGAACATTTTCCGCTAAATTTAGCGGGGAAATTTACACATCATGCACCGCGCGGTTACGCCGACGGCGACGCCGCTCAAGCCGGAAACGGGCGCCTATACTTCGTTTCAGCTTCGGTCCGAGCGCGACCGATGGAATGAGCCGAAGGGCCAATCAAACAGCGAAGAGGCACAACGTCATGGCGTGCTCTCTGCAGTTGATAGGACCAGCGGGTATTCGCCGTCTCTCTGTGCGTGCTCCTACGCCGGCTAGTCTTATCAAGCGCAGAGAGCACGCCATGACGTTGCACTTTTCGCGCTGTTTGATTGGCCCTTCGGTTCATACCATCGTCCGCGCTCGGACCGAAGGTGAAACGAAGTATAAGAGCTGCGCTCTAAAAGTTATCAGAAAATATAAATGTCAACAGCTTTTCATCTGACTTTATCTTTTCTGTCGACTTTCTTTTGAATGTTGGCCCGCTTTTAGAGCGCAGCTCTTAGGCGCCCGTTTCCGGCTTGAGCGGCGTCGCCGTCGCCGTCGGCGTAACCGCAGGGTGCATGATGGGTAAATTTCCCCGCTAAATTTATCGAGAAATTTTTCCCGCTGAATTTTGCGGAAAAATTTTCCCGCTAAATCTAGTGGAAAATTTTCCCCGCTAAATCTAGCGGAAAATTTTCCCCGCTAAATTTAGCGGAAAAATTTTCCCGCTAAATCTAGCGGAAAACTTTCCCCGCTAAATCTAGCGGAAAATTTTCCCCGCTAAATTTAGCGGAAAATTTTCCCCGCTAAATCTAGCGGAAAATTTTTAATGCTAAATCTAGCAGAAAATTTTCCCCGCTAAATTTAGCGGAAAATGTTTCCCGCTAAATCTAGCCGAAAATTTTCCCCGCTAGATTTAGCGTTAAATTTTCTCCGCCCCCCACCCCTCGAGGTCACGTGACACCCAGGCCAAGTGACCCCCCCCCCGAGTTCACGTGACCCCAGCCACCACCCCCCCGTGCCTTCCCCTCCTCCTCAAGAGCTGCGCTCTATTTCGGCGTTACAGGGAGTTGTAAACGGCTTTCATTTGTAATAAAACTAACGGACTTTCTGTCGCCCCCAGGATGCTTTTAGAGCGCAGCTCTTAGGCGCCCGTTTCCGCCTTGAGCGGCGTCGGCGTCGCCGTCGGCGTCGGCGTAACCGCGCGGTGCATTATGGGTAAATTTTTCCGAAGGGACCCGAGGTCCTCCCGAAGGAACCCGGGGTCGTCCCGAAGGAACCCGAGGTCCTTCCGGAGGACCTCGGGTCCCTTCGGGACGACCTCGGGAGGACCTCGGGTTTCTTCGGGAGGACTTCGGGTTCCTTCGGGAGGACCACGGGATGACCTCGGGTTCCTTCGGGAGTTGCATGCAACAGGTTGCGGGACGACCTCGGGAGGACCTCAGGTTTCTTCGGGAGGACCTCGGGAGGACTTCGGGTTCCTTCGGGAGGACCTCGGTTTCCTTCGGGAGTTGCATGCAACAGGTTGCATGCAACCTGGTGACGTCATTGGCATCCGCATCGCCATCATCACTGATGACGTCATCAGTGACGTCACTGATGACGTCATCGGCATCCGCATCGTCATCATCATCATTGATGACGTCATCTGTGACGTCACTGATGACGTCATTGGCATCCGCATCGTCATCATCACTGATGACGTCATCAGTGACGTCACCGATGATGTCACCGATGACGTCATCGTCAAGGTCACATGACCCCCGGGGTCACGTGACCTCCCCGAGGTCACATGACCCCCCCTTCAGTACCCTTCCCTCCTCCTCCTCCTCAAGAGCTGCGCTCTAATTCGGCGTTACAAGGAGTTGTAAACGGCTTTCATTTTTTTCTGTAGCTTTTCAATCGAAAAGCTGTAGCTTTTCAATCGAAAAGCTACAGCTTTTCAATGAAAAAACTACAGCCATTTAAAGGGAAAAAATCTTTAGACCTTAACTATTCATGCAACAAAGTTTCAGATGCTTACTGCGGCTTTCCACTCTCTTCCAACTTAGCTGCCTCAGAATAACGTAAAAAAAGAGAGACACGTGCATTTTTTAATATATTTTGTTACGGGAAATAAAGTCCCTGTGATATTTAACGAACACCATACATCCAACATATAAACATTAGAGACGAATACAAACACAAACACCACATTCCCTCTGAATGCTCCAAAGCCTTATATAACCTACATTTTGGAGGTAATCATTTGGCCGGTGACCACCTCAGCACTTATTAAAGTTCCAAGTATTCGATCTCGGTCTCGGGAGCCCGTCAAAGGGGAAACAGTGTTTCGAAGTTTGCGGACGATATATCTTACTAAAAAGCATTGGTCGAACTAATAATAATTCGGCGCGGTCGCTAAAGCATCCACAAAATGGTTCCTAGAAAAAAAAATGTTATTGCTTCTCTGCATAGCACCACTCAAGACGAAGCGAGTCAAGGCAGTGGCTCCACTTTAAAATGGTTATTTTACTCTTCTATTTACAAGTTTACCAGTTTAATAGGGTCAATAAAGTCACTGTAGTGACTTCCAAAGTGAGAACGTCAGGGCGTGTCTATCGAACGCCTGCCTTCCTTCGTGGATTGACTGTGTCGTGGATTGACTGCGTCAGGAAGTCAGCAGAAAGAAATCATCGTAAACTTAATAGAAAGTCAACAGGCTTTTTTTTTTACTCAGGCTGAAGAAAATCACCACAAAAGTTTCAACAGAAAATCAACAAACTTTCTGTTGACCATGTCAACAAGAAGTCAAAGAAAAAAAAAGTAATCAGAGTCAACAATAAGTCAACATGTTTTCAATGAAAAGTCAAAAATCATTTTTATAGGGGTTATACGACCTTATATGTTTCTTACCTCGATACACCCATCGGCCTAAATATCCCTCGGAATGAAAAGAGCAGAAAAATCAAAAAGTGCCTGGGGGCATTTTGAATTCTACGTTCGTTTGCACAGCAAAGACACACGCACACACGCGCACCTTTGAGCTTGACACGAATTCTAAGAAGAAGAACGAAACAACAACGAGAAAAACAAAAATGGACACAGAAAACAAAATAGGTCAGCGAAACCACGAGGAATCTAGAGATCATCGCTTCAGCAACCACGAGGAGGATTAATAGGATTAACGGTGTATGCTAACTGCGGATAATGAATGTCCACGAGTAATTTACATCGGAGGCAGGCATTCCGAGCGCAGTCGCCGCTTCTCAAGGACGGAGTCTAGCAAACAAAAAAAAAAACGAAATTATTTAGTTTTTTTTTACGTATTGGATTTGATGATTTGATTATTCGTTGAAGCACTATATTACGTGGTTTCTAGCCGGCTCATGATCGGTCCTGAGGGTCCGGAGCTTTCCGTATTGGCACCCTGCGCGAACAAAAGCGTCGCTGTGGCACGATTGACCCAAACACTCGCTAAAACATTTTTAGTTGGAATAATATAGTTTTTTTTATTTACTTTTAATCAGGAGGTTGGCTAGAAGGCGCCCCTGCGTACGGGCTATAGACCCATCTGCTAGCCGTGCACACCTCCTGCGCCATCTAGCTAGTTTAACAGGCAACGACACCACCTCCGTGTGTCGCCAGGAGAATGAATTTGTGTATATTGCAGCTAAGACGTCGAATCATTTTAATGGGTGCTTTTATATATATATATATAAGAAGAAATGTAACTAAATAAATTGATATTTCGGCCACAAAGAGGGTTTAGTTGCCCGCTGGGTGCATACTTCATTAGCGTATAATGGTTGTTTATATGTGCACAACGAACAACGAAAGGACAGCGAAACGCAACCCAACATCGCACTCAACAAGCGTCTCAACTAGCTCGCAGTTAATTATTCGGCACGTGCTCATTAAGCGTTTAACCGGTAAAAGTTTCCCTCTTATTGCGCATCTGCTTGCTAATGCCTGCCCTAAGCCCAGACGCCGTCGTACGAAGACGTGACATAGAAACAGAATTAAGTTTCATACCGATAAAAAGAAAGAAAAAAAGTTAAAATATTTTGAAGCGAAAATAAACAGAGTGGATGTAATTCCACATAAAATGCCTGCTTTTAGTAGAGCAGTAACTCATTTCTGAACGTTGTTCTAAACATAGGTTAAGAACATGTATATTCTGTCGGCTGTTTAACATCCAGTTATCAAGCAGACTACAGCGCGCACGACAATTGCGGCTTAAATGAAAATAAGTGTTACCCACGACGATATCTATCTAATCGCCTTCTATTTTTCCATTTTATCTCCTTCGTTCTTGAATCCTTCTTGCTAGCACTGAAAAAAAAAAAAAAAACGCACTGAAAACAAAGCTATTAGGTAAACATCTTATCTGCGAAATTATATATACGTCCAAACCCAGCATCAACTTATAGGTCAGTGCATTTTGATACCTGGGCATCTTACATTGTTTTGCAGCGTAAAACGAAAGAGAATACGAGTGCACAGAACGTTATAAAGATGCCTTATCAAACAACGTCGAACACGGCTTACGTTTCGGGTGTTCCTTCGAGCGTGAACCCTCGTTGATCGTTATCTCAAAAACTGCGTATGCGGACTGCCGAAGCAGACGAGCAAAGTAGACACATTAGCAGACGATGAAAGGTACGCTTCAGTCTGTTCCTTACACTTTCCGTTCTAAAAATAGAATAACGGATTTGCAAACATGGCGTTCAAAGACAAAGCTCTTCTTTTTTTTTTCTTTTTTTCTTTTTGAATGCGATGTTTACTTTTGATTTAACACCATGCCTACGCTTTACATTTCGTGCATAGACGAACACACTGTCTACAAACAAGCCCGCGTGTGCCCACTGCGCGTGCGCAAAGACCCTATTCGAGTGAGAGGAAGCGTCTGCGCTTGCGCAGTACCGACACCAGCGCCACCGGGAGTGGCTTGACGTCATAGAGTTGAGTTGGTGCACGCTAGAGCCACTCAAAGAGGTAACGCTTTAATCTTGATCTTAGAGGGGTCATGAAACGATATCGGGTTGGAATGTTCGTGACTTTGCAGAGGCGTACTGGTCTATAGTCTGGTCCAAGTATACTCGCACGAATCGCCACTGAATCAGAAGCTTCTTTGTCGCGGTGAAAGTGCGAGGACGAAGACATTCTTTCAGTGTCTCCTGCGCAAAGCTTGATGCAGTAATTGTGGGATCGAAACCATTCGCATGACGACAGTCGAGCGCTGGGATTGGACACGACAACCGCGTAAGCACTCAATTTCGGCTCGTAACGATCAATGCCTCGGCGGACACTCGGGTAGTGGTTCGGGTCCAACCACTGCGGGGATGAGAATAGCCGAACTCTTAACAATGCCTGGAGCTCAGCACGCGTTTTCTACTTTGCCGACTCTAGCGAGTGGCTAAGATTAACGTTGGCGGCATGGGATAGGCACAAGGCCGCGTGGGTGCTTGTTCTGGTTCCGGGTTGAGGGGTTGAACGATGCTCATATTTCTCGAATATAAGTATGGCGACTGCCTTACCTATAGAAAAAAAAAATTAGGGCAAGTTTTTCTTTTTCAGTTTTAACGCGATAGCGTTTGGGAGCTCGTGTCCCAGGAAATGCGGTGTCGGCGTCGGTGGGACCAAAAAATCCCATAATGCAACCCGCGCAGCGTCGTGTGACGTCACGTGTGGCGTTACACGCGGCCGCGACGTCATGACCCTATCGACCCGCTACATTTGGCGGGAAACTTTAGCGGAAAATATTACCGCTAAATTTAGCGCAAAAACTTTCCAGACAAGTTTAGCGGAGATGTTTCCCGGCAAATTTAGCCGAACATTTTCCGCTAAATTTAACGGGTCGATAGGGGCATGACATCACAGCCACGTGTGAAGTCACGTGACATGACGTAACACGTGACGTCACGTGACACGCGACGCCACCGACTAGACCACGCACACACGCTTTGCACGGCTTGGGAACGAGCGCCCGGGTTCACGTGACAACGCTTTCGGAACGGGGCCCGATAACGCTATTGCGTTCCACTCTTAAAGGCGAAGCTTAAGCGTCCCCCCCCCTCCCTCTCTTGTTTTTAACGTTAGATAGTGATTCTAAGTAGTTTTTTGGGAAAGTAGAAAAGTCGTTTCACGGCCCTTTAATAATAACAGCGCTCATACATCACGACGACAGACCGATCTGCGAACCCGCCTCGAGTATGTTAGAAACATGTTTCCTTCGTACATGAGTGTGCTTCGAACTTGTCTGCAGCCAGTTGTTGTACGACAGATGGGACAGAACCCGTCGTACAAGGACACGCCCCAGACCGTGTATGCAGACTGTCTTTTGTGTAATCGGTTAGCGACGTACGTGACCGCGGCTTTAGAGTAACGACCAAGGACGTCGCGAACCCGCCGAGGTTCGAGGTCGCGACCAGATTCGAAACTCGTATCGAAAAGTTCGACAAAGGTTCGAGTGCAGTTCAACTATCATGCGCATGCGCGAAAATTAAAAAAAAAAAAACAAGAGTGGACGCCACAACTAAAAATATTAAAATCACCTACGTTTGCTTTTATGTTGGGGAAAACGTTCGTAATTTTATAAAACCTAAATGAACTACTTTAGGAAACATTTTTTTCCCTCAAAATTGATTTGTATATATATATATATATATGTGTGTGTGTGTGTGTGTGTGTGTGTGTGTGTGCGTGTGCGTGCGTGTGCGTGTGCGTGTGTGTGTGTGCGCGCGCGCGCGTGTGTGTGTGTGTGTGTGTGTGTGTGTGTGTGTGTGTGTGTGTGTGTGTGTGTGTGTGTGTGTGTGTGTGTGTGTGTGTGTGTGTGTAAGTCGAACTTACCAATCGAACCTCGAGTTCGAGCAAAGTTTGCGACATCCCCTAAATTCTGTCTGAGGCATTCCTAACTTCAGTTTCAGGCATTCCAAAGTCTGCATATATCAACATTGAATCAGATTCTAGGTGCAAAAGAAAAACATACGAAAAGAAAACAACAACGTAACGTTAAGGGACAAACATTTGTAACGCCTAGAAACGAAAATTAAGATCTGTCCGAAATACACTGATATATATATATATTCCGAATATACATGCGAGAGAAAGTATTCCCTGTATCGCTGGACGAATCTTAGCGGCGCGTGAGGGCTTATCTTTCTGCAGTGATGTTTTTTTTTTTTTGTTTCTCTTCGCGGTTCGCGATGTAGATAGTTTCAAGGTGAAGCGAATTGTAATTTAGGGCCGTAGATTCGACTCCATCGTAAAATAATCAGGTGGGTACATCCTTTAGGAGGGATTGTGCAGCTAGCGGTATATCGAGCGGCTTGTGGGGGGGGGGGGGGGGGGGGGGGGGGGGGGGGGGGGGGGGGCTTATGTCGACGTGGAGATACGCACACTCGACCTGTTAGAGCACATCTGTCAAACATCGCGTGGGATGGACGACGGGGCCACAGGCGTTGAAGATTGGAGGGGTGAGACAACAAACAAAAGCAACAGTGGGGAAATACAAACTAGTTAAACAACGGGGAATACACGATTTGGTACGATCAAACAAAAAAACAAAAAACATCAGTAAACAATCGATGCAAGTGATGCAGGTAGATGATTCCGTTCACTCGAAACTCTAGGGTAAAATTACGGTATGCCAAAATATTTGTTATAATAACAAAATACAACGCATGATATGCATTTTTTTTTATGCTCCGACGGGGGCTGGGGTATGGAATACATTGCAGATATCTAATGCATAACAATAGGGAGTTTTCGTAAACCGCGATTCCCCCTCCGCTAAGCCCTCCGCAACGAAGAAGCCGCTACTGCGCCTGCTGGCCCATGGCCTTGATTGTAGAGTCGTATCATCGTCTGTGTACCTTGAATTATTTCATTTTCGCACAAGCCAACGAACACTATTTTTTATATATATATAATTAACATTAAATATGTCACGGCGGGTCCCTCTTTTACTTCATAGTTTTTTTTTTTTTTCTTTACCAACATTATGATTTTATATTTCACTCGCCACTCCTCCATATTTGTAGAAACACCGACGAACGGGTTAACAGCATTCCTGTCACAGCCACAACGCTTTTGCTTTTATTTCCTTCTTAAAAAGCGAAGAAGAAAAAAAAACGTTGACTTGACGTCCCGTACGAAATTCCCTCCCAACTGACCCGTTGATTAAATAAGCAATCGTCGTCAACGCGTATACTGGAAAACATGAACCTCGTCTTTTTATTAGTAGTATTATTATTATAAACCAACACCTTCGCTTTTTTTTTATTATCATACAAGCTCCTTGTTGTTTTTTTTATTATTTATTGTTAAACAAGCGCCTTAACTTTTTTTTTTTTATCGAACAAACGCTTTGGCGGAGGCCTATACGAACCGGTTACGCAATGTTGACACCGATTTCAGCGAACTCGCGTTGGAAGACGGGAATCTACATCGCACTCTCGCTTCGGACGACGCGTCGCTGCGGCGCATATATAGCAAGGACGTCACGTGCGCCGAAGGCCCGTCCTGCATCTAATCGACGCGCCAAGGGGGACGGCGCCAAGACCGGGCTGAGATCACGCGTTCGAAATGAAAC
The DNA here is from genome assembly GCA_013358835.2 of Ixodes persulcatus. Taxonomy (NCBI): domain Eukaryota; kingdom Metazoa; phylum Arthropoda; class Arachnida; order Ixodida; family Ixodidae; genus Ixodes; species Ixodes persulcatus. The sequence continues at coordinate 164,090 of JABSTQ010009429.1, forward strand.
ATGTCGGACAGATGTAACACTCAATCTCAAAAACAAAAACAAAAAGAAGAGAGTTTCTCTCGGCAGAACGCAAGTTGCAGGGCAGTGTAAGTGACGGCAGACCAGAGCGATGAACATACCCCCGTCAGACGGGATGTGTCATCTCGATTAAACTGAGGTGTCCATTCGGCTGAAGCCCCAATTCGGCTTAAAGTTGCGATTCGGCTGGACTGCTCCAGTTCGGCTGGATACCCAGTTCGGCTGAAAGTTTCAATACGGCTGGACGCTTCAATACCGCTGTATACCCCGATTCGGCTTAGAGTTTCAATATGGCTGGACGCTCCAATTCGGCTGAAAGTTTCAATACAGCTGGACGCTTCAAATACCACTGTATATCCAGTTCGGCTTAAAGTTTCAACTTGGCTGGACGCTCCAATTCGACTGGGTACCCGGTTCGGTGGGATGTTTCAATTCGGCTCGACGTTCTTGACACTTGTCTGCAGTTACGCTTGACCGAAGTTACCACACTTGTGTACTCTTGGGGAAACTTTCTGTGGCTATGTGGTCAAAGCTGCGCACGCGCACTCTTCACTATTTCCCGAAAACAGTCCGAATGTATAGTGCGGTAACAATGGCCAAGTGTGACTGCAGTTAAAGGTGACGTAAGTGCGGTCAAGGGTGACCTGTAACAAGCTTAGGTTAGGTTAGGAAGTTATGAAATAAACCCCGTTTGTACCTTAAAAGGGCACTCAAGCGCTTTTTGTGGGGGCTCGTTTTTGATGACATAATGTTTTGTCGGACTTTATAAAAATGACCCTAGTTCTAGATGGCAAGATATCCTAGTAATTTCACAGCAATAAAAATGCACGGCCACTATTTTCTCTTGTGTGTGTGTGTGTGTGGGGGGGGGGGGGGGCTTTAGCTTCATAGAATTTGACCAATGAAAATAGTTAATCGCGCGGAGATTCCGAACGTTGCTATCTATGGTTGCTCTTTTTGGGCGCGTTGTGCATTATATCTTGACAGAGACGTCAAATCTTTGAGACTAGGGGACCTAATACAGCGATTACTGTTTGAAAGTACCGTCCGACGGCAGTCTCTGGTGTCTGCTCCGAGTCGCAGAAAGAGGGGTGTGTCACCACCTTTGATTAGATTTCTAGTAGAAAAATCGGCCGCCCAGGATTGTAATTTCGGCTTTTTTTAGGGTGTTTAGAGGCCCTGAGAGTGAGTTAATAATAGACCATCTCAGAATCCACTTGAGTGACCCTTTAAGGGTAATCCGGCGGGCATCTTAAAAGCAACAGTTACGGATAAAGTATATGGCTAGGGGTTACTGTCAGTTATATATCCTGGCTGCACGGGGGCCCCCTAACTGCAGTCGAGTCTGACTTCAGTCACACTTTACTGAGGCTAAGGGCACCCGTGGGCCGTAGAGCATAGACCACCCTTTCCCCGAGCATCTTGTCGGGGCGCCGCCATTTTGGTGCTCTGTGCAGAACGAGGGCATGTAGTGATCGTTACAATTTTGAAAATGCTACATACTTCCGATGAGGCGTCAAAAAAGCTCACTCGATATCGCTCTTGCTGTGTCGCAAACTGTTCCAACATTTTTGGAGGAGAAATATGCGTTTCGTGCGATTCGGATAAAGCATGGGATAACCTAGGGTGCCTCAATGTCCTTCTGTTTAGGGTGATGCCACCCTTTGTAGTACCCGATGCCGGCAGCTCGCGCTCATGGGGTAAATTCAAAGAAATCGACGAAAACAAAATGTCGCCATATAGCACAGTCAGCGCCACAAACGCGTGCAGGGACACGCTCTTGCACGCGCTTCTGAACGAAAAAGAAAAATAAACGTGTGGAACAAAATGGCCAGATGCCACCACCCTAAGCAAAGCGCACATGAAGGCACCCTCGGATAACCATATAGGGGGCATTCACGGGCCGCCATATTTGAGGTCACTGTTTAGAGCGCATGCTCAGAACGAGCCCGCATTAATAGCTAGGCTGCCAAGACCGGCAATCTTGATGGTGCGGGGTGCAAGTTGCAAAAGAGCTGTGGAAGCTCGCCATCAGCACGTGCTCAGCATTAGCGCACACAGATATGGCCGCCAGTGAATACGCCCTATACTCGTTGTCACACCAAGAAAAAGAAAAGTTTAATTACGCGCATTATTTGTGCGCTGCGTGATGTAGTCCTTAGAAGATTTGGTTGTCGAAGGAAGGAAACGACGCTTTTGGCGTTTGAAACATGCACCGTCTTGATAAAACAACATAAATCTAAGCTAAGATGCGCCTACATATATAGGGTGTCACAAAAGAAAATTTACACGGTCTTTTTTACCGCAAAAATAAACTAGGCATCGCCGAACGCTCATTCTCCGCCCAAAGGTAGAGCTAGAGGTCACAACCAGATGCCAAAGTTTCAGCCCGATCCGATAACTTAGTCAAAAGTTATAAGCGATTTTCTGAAAATTTCAATGCGAAAATGGAGCCCATTTTTGCCCGTTTTCGGTTTCTGGTGCCATAGAGCCCCATGTGTTCGAAAACGCCGTCGGCCGCCATTTTCCTATTGAAATTTTCAGAAAATCAGTTATAACTTTTGATTAAGTTATCGGATCGGGCTGAAACTTTGGCATCTGGTTGTGACCTCTAGCTCTACCTTTGGGCGGAGAATGAGCGTTCGGCGATGAGTAGTTTAGTTTTTCGGTAAAAAAGAGCGTGTAAATTTTCTTTTGTGACACCCTGTATATTCATTCGACTCATGAAGGGGCAAAGTTGTAGCGTTCTGCGAGAAGCCGGACTTTTTTTTTTTTTTACTGCGGTTTTAGCTGATCACATCGTTATTTCCTAATTAAAAATAAGGTTCCGTGTTTTCAATATATAGCAATAAACCCCGAAAGTTATAACCACCAAACTGCTTTGTATCAAAATAAAAAAGTAAATAAAAAAAAAACGAATTAGGATTGTTTTTGAATAAGAAGAATCCGATCTTCGTGAAAATAAACCTTTCCTAAGTAGTGCGGTTCTTTTTAGGCTAAATTTTGGTTTCTGATTGGCAATCAAGGTTAAAAAAAAAGAATGAAAAAGATCACGATTTTTTTAAAACGTACAGCGAAGCAGACGGGACGGAAGAAAAGACACAAACAATCGCTGAACTTACAACTGAAGTTGTAACAATTTTTAACTAAACCATTTTTGTTTAGTTAAATAAATCAGATCGATTCGATTTCACGAGATTTATTTTATTTAAATTGGATTAATTTGATTTATATCACCGTGGCTAGAAGATAGTGATTACCACTGGATCCATTTTTCAACGTGGCAGAATCAATTCGTTCGATCATTGATAACAATGCGGAAATATAATTACTGCGAATGTAAAGTACAGCTTAATTAGCGACGTTTTATTGCTGTAATTCCAGCCATATTTGAACAAAAACAGCTTCATAGTTTTGGTTGATTATAAAGCTTGATTTATTTTTTTCTTCTTTCGAGTTCTGACTTGATTGCGGTAGGTCATTAGTTTTCTAGTTTTCGTTTTATTCTCTTGCGTCCTGATTGTGTTGCAGTAGGGCGTCACATAGAGCTGACGAACGAAGTGTCAGGTAGAAATCGAGCTTAAAGGAGCGGTGCAACGATATTCAATTGGAATGTTTTTCACTTTACACGAGCTTACTGGCACTAGTGGGACTCAAGGATACTCGCACGCAACGCTACTGGCCAAGAAACTTCTTTGTTGCGGTGTAATTTCAAGGACAAAAGCGATCATTTTCATTCAATCTCTCCTTTGCAAAATTTGATGACGTAACGTGGGGATCGCAGTTTCCCCAATGACGATATTTGAATGCGATTCATAGATTGGACCCGAGCATTGCGTGGGCACTCGTTTTGGGCTCGTGATAATTACTAGCTCGAGAAGCATTCGGGTAGTGGCCCGTGTCCAATCGCTGCAAAGACGACAATAGCCGAGCCATAACAATGTCTGGAACTCAGCGCGTGTCCTGCGCTTTGCCAACCCCAGCGCGTGGCTACGATCAACATTGACGGCATATAATCGGCTCCAGATCACGTGGCCGCTTGTTCTGGCTGCGAGTTGAGGGGGTGAACGCTGCTCGTTTTTCTTTAATTTTTTTTCTATGACAGTGTACGGCATATGTGCCAAGCTAATGGCTTGGCACATTAGCTTTTTATTGATTTTTTACGTAAATCGATTTTTTTCGTAAAAAAAACAAAAAACAAAACAACCTTAACTCGGTAATTTTAGCTTTTGGAAACGTATAATTGATTATAGAAAAGTAGTAACTGAATCACAGCGAAAGCTACAGCAGGAAAAAGTAATTGAAGCGTTAAAACGTTACGATAAAATGTAATTGATTACGAGTAATCAGTTACTTGTAACCCGTTACGTACAAGTCTGGACGCAAGTAGTGAAACCTCACTGGGCCAATGAAAAACACTATTAGACCCCTAAGGTTGCCAAACTTGGGCCAAGACGTGCGCCGCTTTGGCGCACTGCGCCTGGGTTGTTTACAGCTTCATTGTCTTTACCTGGAAAATAATCCAACCTAAACTGTCTGTGTTTTTCTTTCTTTTCCTTCGGTAACAACGCGTTTTGTCACATTTCATATCTCGTCCGTATCGAAACTTTTTTTTTTCGTTTTTTTTTTATTCTTTGAGTTACTCACGTATCTACCCCGAGATCAAATAATCCCTATTAAACACCGTTATTGTTTCCTTACACATTAAAAATAAACACCGAAAGACACACCAAACATGTAGGAAATAATGGATACCGAAGAAACACACCACGAATTTTCGAGAAAAAAGAAACCCTGAAAACACAAAATCCTTTATTGTTTTTTTTTCCCTTCCCCCGCCCTCTCCCCCCCCCCCCCTCCCCCCCGTCCTGCTCCTGCGTCGTTTAGCGCTGTTCCCACCAAATAAGTATGCAGCGCCAACTAGCCCAACTACATGCCTTGTCACAAATCACTCTTCATGAACCGTCACAATTCGGACTATAACTGCGAACCGAAAGTTGCTAAAACGTATAGACATTACTTTGTCTCTTTGCTATTACTTTTTTCACAATAATGAGACTGAGCTTCGTAGCCCCAAAAATGACAATTGAAATTGTTTATTTAGAGGGCGTCGTATAGTTTCGCAGCATAAACGACAGGTCACCGAAAGTCACGTGAGAAAGGTTTCCCTCGGTAAAAGCAGTAACAAACTATACAGTTTTGGGGCTCAAAAGCAAATAAATAATATGCAGATCGTGCGGTCGTAACAAACTGCGCTGCACAATTAACGATCTCGTAAATTAACTCACCACTGGGGAAAATAAGATAATCCATGCGCTACCACGTCACAGGAATGTCAGTAATGGCGCGACTTTTATTATTGAGCGGTATTGCGCAACGCTGCTTGGTCGTCAAGAAGCTGATCTTGAAGAGGAACCATCCAAGTCTCGCGGTGACTGCAGACATTTCGTAAAAAAAAACAACAAAAAAAAAAACATGACACCTCAGCAAGAAAGCAATGTTGCTTTGTTTCTAGAAAACGTTACTTGAAAAGACTGATTCCGTTTAGTGGGAATACAAATATTTTGATGACTTTGCGTCTATAGTGGCTTATACAAAATAAGAACGGCAGAGGGGTATTTCAGTTGCCCCGTCTCCAACACGAACAATTCCTACATTTTACGAAACTTCGGCGTCTTGCGAGCCTTCGAGCGTGCGCGCCTAGTCAGAGCACGACGGACGGCAGCGAGCGCGCTCTGGGAGGCCGGGCATCCGGCAAAAAAACATAATAAACGTTCCGCGCTTCTTGACCTTCCTCAACTTGAAACAAAAAAAACAAAAAAAAAAAGTGTTCCGCAACAGTATTCGCGACGAAAAATAAACAAGAAACGTATTCAGAACTCCAGACAGCAGCTATACCAAAAAGGCAAACAAACAACGAACAAAACGCAGAAAGAAGCAACATACCACACGCTAAATGCTCAATCATTTTGTACGTACCGTCTAGCAACCCTCCTCCCCCGGAATAAACGGCCTCCCACACGAAACCATTTCGGCTGAGATATACGTGAGGATATAGTAGCGTCGCGTCTTCGTACCAGTGTGCCTAGATTTGAGGGTGTCTCCAACTGTTGTCACATGGTTTACGGGTCGTGTTTGCAGTACGGACTGCGAGAAGGTGACGACAGCGTTGATCGTCTGCAAGCGTCTTGGCCTCTCTGCCCGCGCTTTTCCTCCTCGCCGCACGACGACGGCGCAACGCTTGCGCAATGGCGACCGATCTGAGCGGGGAGGAGACGGTCCGCCATTAAATTGCGAAATACTCTCTCCGTGGTCTCAGTCGCTCCCTCTCTTAGATCCATGCTCTCTGCTCTGCACGACGCTCGTCCAGAAGTGGCGGTGGACCGCGACGAAATCACGTGACTCAAGTTCACGTGTACTTTTGAGTGTGCTTGCGTGTGCGTGCGGGAGAGAGAGAGACAGGGGGGGGGGGGGGGGGTCGTCACGGTCCACATGACACCGTTCGGTATATATGATCGTTCTTCTCGTTGCTTCGCCCCAAAACAAACAAGCCCCTAATTAGGCATAACGAGAAGCGCTCAGCGCGCATGTCCCGTGGGCGCTAGCCGTGTATAGCATTCCTCAGCCGCTACGCTAGAAGGCCCAGTTAGCGAGCTAACGGGACGCTAACGGGACGTGTTTAGTTATTTTTCGGTAGTCACGCTGCAAGTTTTAAAAGGCAGAACAAGCCGCTCCCACAGAGCTACGCACCAGCCATAATTGGTGGAATCCTTCTTTCCAGCGTTCGCGCTTCTAAAGTGGAAAGGGTGCTTAGGTGGAGGAGCCTGTCCTACTATACTTCGTCTCACCCTACGATGGACTAAAGGCAAAAGCTACGGACCGCCAGATCCAATCACGAGCCACTTAGAAATCGCGTATTGCGCTTCGATGCGCGTATCAGTGCCCGCGTCTCGGATCACTGATGGCGATGGGCGGACAGTGGTTGGAATCGAAACAGCACTGAGTGACTCAACAATTTTACCTCGCAAAAAAGAGGCTGTTTGCAGTGTCGAAGCCATAGAAATGATGCAGCGTTTTTGGGTTCGGAGCATTATTTGTCCACCCCTAATCAATGCTAGGCATGTCATAGCGCGGAACGTGATTGGACCTGGCGGCCCATGGCTTTGGCCCTTAGTCCATCGTAGGATGAGACAAAGTATAGTCTCAACCTGCAATAGACTACGGCGTCGAACACCGACTACTGATAAAGGCATTATTGAAACGCGGAGAGGATAGTCATTGGTGCATCTTGGTGGGGCCTCAAGCTCATGCTCGTTCGTGGTATCGTATCGAGCAAATTATGCAGAAGAAAAATTTCGGTGCAACTAGATCACCTAACCGACATGCGTCGTGTTTCTGTACGCGTTCTGTCATCACTGAACCAATCGTAAACATATAGAGGCACGATGACTTGCACTTTTGACGCTGTTTGATCGGTATACCATTAGCTCGCAGCGTCGGCATGCGTCTCGACGTAACCTGAAACGAAGTGTAGTTTTTGTTTTTTTCTTTTCGAGTTTTACATTTTTGTTGCATACACCGAATTGGGGAAATAATTCGAACAGGCGCCATAACTTCAGTTGTTAAAAAATGCAGCCTTCACGCTGTGTTTCCTCCCCCCTCTTTGGAACGTTGGGATTTGGGTCGAGGACTCAGAATGCGCGTAAGAAAGACGCTGGCGTCATACTTGCCGTTTTCTTTCTGTTCGCAACATCTCTCGCAACAAAATGTATAAAAATAAGTCAAAGAAAGCGGAAACCACTCGGTGTATAGCGTGCGCGCGAATAACTTGTCGCAGTTTAACCGCCAAAGCAGTGTCAAGCGCAGATCTAGTTTAGGCGCTGGCGTTCCTGTAACCATGAAGCGGTGAAATGAGGGCTCAGAGTTTCCTCTTTGTTGACACTCTAAAATTTATTCTATTTTTAAGGAAGCTGTTTGATACCAAATCCGGGTTTTGTTTTGGGTATAGCCTTACACCCAGCTCAAATTCTGGGTGAAAAATTCACCCACAAGATACCGCATTTTCGGACTATATACCGTAAACGACTAATTTTGCGGGGGCTCAGGGGGATCGGTGGCCGAGTGGGCTAGCGCACACCAGCTCGGAACACGTGGAGCGAAAGCTCGCGCTGCAGAACCCAGGGATCCTGGGAATTCATTCCCCACCCCTGCCCGTTTCGATCTGAATGAGCATCGTGCCGGCGTGCGGTCGTGTATCACTACTGCGTGGTGCACGTTAAAGACCCCAGGCTAGCGGTTGTACTGCACTGGCTAAATTGTTCATCTACAGCGAGTGACTCGTCGCAACATTAAAAAGTGGATGACCAACGACTCGCTGTATAAATATCCACACAACCCCAATTTGCGGGGGCTCAATAGTATTCAGCGATGTATACGTTAAAGCTGAAGTTTTGGAATAATTCGCGGGTTCTGATTTTCGCGACGCGGTGGGATCTCAATATAGATTCCAATCTGTTTACATTTTTCCGGAATTGTTAGCGATACCTATTTCCGCGAATTGTAGGCGATTCGCGAAATTCGCGAAAATTAGGTCATCGCGAAAACTAAGCGGTTTACAGTAGTTCGCATCCGGTGTATGCAGTCTTGCACACGTTACTCGAAGAAAAGTATAATATATTGCAGTTACAATTACTCTCGGTTAAAAGTATTCAATTATAGATTACTGGAAAGTAATAGGAGAGCGTGCTGGTTGAACGTATTGAAAGGTTTCTGAACGCGAGTACGGACAAAGGAGAAAAACGACAGACACAGGCGGCGTTCGACTCGCAACAACCCTAGCCTCCTATATACTGACAAAGCCTGGCAGATCACCACGAGAAGCGGCCACCGAAATGGAAAAGGTGGAGCGGAGAGGAGAGAGCCACGTGACTGGCGGCCCGCTGTGGCGAGATGCGAGGACCCGAAAGTGTGTTTCGGGTCCTCGCCGCTGCATAAGCTGTGCGCTGACGTCCAGGTTCCCCGAGAAATATACTCTGTGCTACCAGATCCTCGCGCTCCAAATGTGCGATCGGGCACTCTATGGCTCCGTCGCCGAACTGCCAGGCTTTTTCCACCACTTCGGCGAGGTCGAACGACGTCCGTGCCTGTCGTGTTTCTGCCTGTTTGTCCTTTGTCCGTACTTGCTTTCAGAAAAATTTCAATATATTACTCGATCACTTAAAAGGAAAGCAATTGACCGTTATTTGAAAAAAGAAATAACCGTTACTTTTTCGATTACTTCAGATTTCCAAAACACACAGCTTTTTCTGCCGGTTTGAGAACGGGCATTTCGTGTTGTCCATTATTGGATTAGAATCACCGAACTATAAACTACTTATCTTCTTAGTCCACCAATTTCGGTAATCCATCGTGCCCTCGGAGACTTGGCTTGAGGATTTCTTGGTAGGAAACTTGTGCAAACAAAGGGAGGCGCCATTTGGAAAGGGAATGAATAATAATAGCGCTTACCATTAATCTTAGTACTTCCAAAAGTGACCAAATTACTTTTGCGACTACTTCCTAATAGGAGTAATCAAATGATTACGGAATTACTCCAAACAGCATTGCGTTCTGTACAAGTCTAGGTGTATAGTTCGCAAGGGCACCTTTACAGCGATTATTATGTTGCAATAGAAATAGAAGGCCGAGTGAAAAAGTGAATAACCCCAGCAAGACAGAGTGCAACTTTTCTGTTTGACCCAAATAAAAAACATAATTCCGCGTGTTTCATTTCTTCTCTTTTTAAATAATGATTGAGTACGCTAATTCATTACTCTTCAATGTCCTTGCGGGTTCCGAACGACTGCCCCTTACGGTACCGCGCAGACGTCTGGAAAGAGTCCAGCCAGCCCAGCAAGGCGGCCCTACGCAACACCTCGCAGAAAACAAGGCCTAACGCTAGCTTTGTCGACGTCACCGACCGAAGGGCAGCGCGAAGCACTTAGATGAGGCACAGACTTGTACACGTTACCAAAAAACAAAGAAATTTAAAAACGTTACTCGTTACCGATTCTCAAAATGAATGCGTTACGTTACCTCCAAAGTAACGAGTTACTTTTCCCGTTACTTTGACGGCCAAATACACAACTGCTTTTGTTTCATGGTTTATTGCCTTCTTTTCGTTGCACTTAAGCGGTAGGCCTAAGGCCGGTTCACACATGCAGCGAAGCGCTGATGTAGCGCCGCTCACGTTTCGTCAGCTGCTTATCGTCTGTCATGAGCAACAGGTTTGACGGTGCGATACAGAGCTGCATGAAAGCTCCCGTCAGCACGCGCTTAGCGCGAGGTCAGCGCTATGCTCGTAGCGCTCCGCTACATGTGTGAACAGGCCTTTAAGCTTCCTTTCTAAGTTTTCGTTAGTTATGTTTCCCCGCTTGCCTGAAAATACATCTCCGACGACGCTGAAGAGTCGGTCTATGCTGACGCGCTCGAAAGAACGCGCAGTGTTGTGCTTCAGGAAGATCTGGTAAATCTGGGATCCCCCTTTTTCTTTTGTCTTCTCTACTTCTAAAGTTCCAAGTTGACAGTGGGTTCTGTGTCTTCCCGCGCTGGCAAGCTCCGGGTTTACATTCGGTCTGTACACGACTCCAGGAGATTCGACCAACGAACCTTGTTCTGTTAGCCGTGTGAAGGACATTCCCAGCTCTAGAGTTCGATTCAGCGATTGACGTTGCTATACTCTCATACTGTTTAGTCGTTTTTTTGGGTGGCCCATTTGCCTTTGTGGCAATAAACGCATACTGTGCTCTGTGCTCCGTGCTGGCCTTCGGTCGGTGACGTTGACAAAGCCGGCACTAAGCCTTGTAATCTGGGAGGCGTTGCTGGACGTCCTGCCGCGATCTCGCTCTCGCCAAGAACTCGCGAACACGCGTCGTAGAATGGTGATCACGCGTTCTCGTATAGACCGTCAGGCCTCGCCCAAGAGAGGCGTGTAAAATTTTGGACGCTCGACGGTCGGAACTGAGAGGAAGGAGATCGTGCGACCCACTTACCAGGTAGAGTTTACTCCGCGCGTCGAAAGCAGAAATTTAACCGTGCACAAAAAAGTATTCTTGAGATTTATGCAGTCACACCAAAAAGCTCATTCTTAACTTCACTATCACTGTATCCGAACTATTCGCGACTCCAGCGACCTATAGGGGGCGCCACCACAAAACAAACATGGCGGCTGAGTCCAGGTCGCGTCGGCTCGGCCGGGCCGCCTGAACGGGTGGCGCATTCAATTTAACAGATTTTATTTTCTTTAATGACCAATTTTAAAGGTATTTGAACTGCGACGGTTAAGTGTAGCCGGTGCACATAAACTTGCAGAGCATAGTTTTGGTTTCCCGGTGTTTTTTGTTCTTTTCATGTCAAACTTTTGTATCGGAGATTTCGTTCGAAACCGAAACTATGGGCTCCGGAGTGACGGTAATAGACTCTAATCAGTTTTGATCAGCTGAGGAAAGCGGCGATGACTACAGAATTGTTCCACCGAGAGTAATTTTCAGCTAACTCGGATGCCTCGACCATGCGACTTATCTGTCCGCGAAATCAAGCTTTTGTGCGTATCCGCGTTTAAGAAACAGCTCCACTCGTCTGCTCGGTCAACAACACGGGCTGCAGGAAAATTACAAAAATTAAGCAAGCACTTCTTGAGCCAAGGAGCATTATAACCCGCTGGCGCCCCACTAAGCAGCTGATACTCATATTTCGATTCAGGTTTTAGTAGCAATCGAGAAGTCATTTTGACGAGCGGGTCATGAATTATATTACGTACTATGTTCCACTAAAGCGATGTTAGTATATTCTTCGGGTTGAAATATTAGCTCAGTTGACTAGCTATTAAGTGAACTGCTGAATAAAAGTATATTTGACAGACAGAAAGATACTACTTGAACTCAGCCAAATGGTTCTAGCCGGTAGCACGGAGTCGAATGCGGACAAACTGAAGAGAGTCTTCATCGGAGATTCGTGCAGAACCACTCTGCATTGAACTTGACTTCGAATTCTCAACAGAGAAAATTAGTATTTTTTGTGGCCGGTCAACATGAGCAATGTAGACGTATATTGCTGCTGGCTTCAACGGGGGTATAATATAAATATTAGTGGCGCGATAGATCATAATGCCGTGACAGCTTCTAACTTTTCGAGACGCGTCCATCCACCTTTTGAAAGCAGACAATTTCCCTCATTAATTGTACGCAGCGAGCAGGTTTACCGGAATCAAGTAATTGCGAAATCAGCCCAACTCCTTCGGTGTGCTCCAGAGGCTTTTTCGGCGAAAAGCAGCCAACATGAATAGCCAACGCACCAGCCGGAATGGGTGGCTCAAACTTGAAGCTAATCGAACACAACCAAACTCAAGAAAAGCAGCTATCAAACCTTCTCATTCACTTGACTGCAACATTGGTGTTCCCTCCAGCGAAAAACCTAGTCTGTCGTCCTCAGTCCACTGTTCTACATCCTTATAAAGAAACCACTTATCAGTTACCAAGTAGTCGTCACTTTGAATGTGATTCGAGACAGACAAGAAATCAAAACTTTTTTCCGTGATTCCTCCCCATCCAAGAAATCGAAAGCACGCGACCGTGTTTTGTGGAGTAAACGGGCTTTCAAACACGCGATGGAAGGAAACAATCTACTGAGGCTTCACCACACTAATGAACACTCAGGCAAGCTTAAGAAATTTTCGGACCTTCGTAAAATTACATTGTTCGCCACCGCGCCGACAACCCGTGTCCACGAAAGCCACCAGAGACGCGGAGGGGCGCAAAGCGACCTGTTCCGGCCGGTTCCCCGTTTTCCCGCTTGGTGGCGTCCGTTTTGCTGGAGTCGCGAATGTTAAGAGTTGATATGAAGCTCCTCCCACCCCTTTCCACTTTAGCGAAGCAAACGCGGGAGAGGAGATCGCCTCCTCTCTAGCACTCGTTCTGCTAAAGTGAGAAGGAGTGGGAGGGGCTTCCCGTGACCTCTTTGCTTGTAACTGTAAATGTAGAGCGAAAGCTACGGCCCCTCCGAGCCAATCAGAGTGGCAGACGAGAAGCACGTGACAATTAACCTTTTTTCAAAGGGGCGAAAGCGTAAGCCCACGGGTTGGATGGAGTAGGGAGCCTTCCCTAGGATGGAGAAGAGGAAAAGGAGGAACTTGTCTCTCCCTCTCTCGTGTGTTCTGCAGACGTCGCTGTTGTCGACCTCGGAGCACTAAAAAATTGCACCAAGACGGCTTTTTTCTCTCCCTCTCTCCCACGTCCGTGTCTTCGAGACCACAGGACGCAGCTAGTCCGATATACTTTAGTCACGTGTCTCCTTCATGAGGCGCTAATCGGCCGACGAGGACGGTTGACTTTGTCATTTCCTAAGTTTGCGTCGTTATGATCAAGTCGAGGTTAGCTCCGCGTGAGTAAAAATAGAAGCGTCGCTGTCGTCGAAGTTCGACCAAGTTCTACTGTTTCGAACTTCCAGCGTGACGTTCGACAAAAGTTCGACTCGAACTTCGTCGCACTTCGCAAACGCTTCGAAGGTTTCCCGAACCCCGAGGTTCGACGTCGAACTTCGGGTTCGACAAAAGTTCGCGACACCCCTAAGTGTAACCTTCATAAGTGCAGGGGCGATCCCCTGCCATTGAAAATCTTTGAATTGCCCCAGCATACAAGGCGATGGAGCGGACCACGGGGACTCGATTGAAGTCTGGTCTCACGCGTGCTTTCGTTGTGTCTGTACCAGCTCTTTTCTGAGCATCTGACTTTAGGGTGGCTCTTGTTGCTTGTACGTACACGTGTTGCTCCTAAAATACATCTTTAGGATGCTGCTGGGATGGGCAGCACCTTATTATCCCCATATACCTTACACTCCCCATACATCATACGAAAGACAGGGTGGTCCTTGCAGACAAGATGAGAGAAGACTCGTGTTGCTTTTTTTTTATCTGTGTTGCTTTTTTATATTCTTTTCTATTTTTCCAGAAAATGTACATGCCCATTCGTATCATAGTTCCATGATGGATTGATAGTATTTTAAAATAAATAAATAAATAAATGATATGGGGACAGGCCTTGAGCACGTTCGAAGAGTCAGGTGCTCGACGTCGATTGGTTAACGGGAAGGTCATGTGACCAGGGGTGGAATAAGGAGGCGAGGTAAGCGAGCAGGCGAGGTGGGAGAGGAGTGCGAGAAGGATCTGGAAGATCGCCAGGTTTACCATTTCGAGTGTGCACGTGCCACGCGTTAAATTATTTGACGAGGAGCGCCGCGAACGTGGGTGTCTGGCTAAACAGACAAGACGTGTTTGCTACCCGATGATATGAACGTTTGCGACACTAGAACGCTCCAGGTATGCAACACAATTGCCTAGCAATTCGCCATGCATCGTGTTGTATTGTATTCTTGGTTTCAAACATACCCACAAAAAAAAAGGGTCTGAGGGACATAGGGCAAAAGAAAACAAGAGGGCCCTAGCACCCGGTTACAGCACGCACAAATTAAAAAAAAAAGATACACAAAAAAAAAGTAGCTCACGAGTTTCCATGGTACATCGGACACATACTCAATCTAATGCGCGTGGGCCTGTTTTCGAACCAGCAGAAAAACAAAAATCGTCATTTTGAAATACTGAAGTAATCTAAGAAGTAACGGGTTAATGTTTCAAGTAAAACGGCCAATTACCTTTTTTCGCGAGTAATCGAAAAATATAAGTAAATATTTTTTTAACCAGGGGTAATTGTAATTGCAATGGGTTACTTTTTTTTTTTCGAATAACGCGTACACGTTATTCGAAAAAAAGGGGCGATGCAACGATTATTGTAGTTTGCGCAAATACCGCTTAGAACGGATCTCTGACGTTAATGACCTGTGGAATACCCGTTCGTTTTTCACCACACGCAATCTAAGTCGCAGAAAAAAAATAAAGAAAAACGAGCAGAGTTTACCCCCTCAACTCGCAGCCAGAACAAGCGGCCACGTGATCTGGAGCCGATTATATGCCGCCAATGTTGACCATGGCCATGCGCTGGGGTTGGCAAGGCACAGGACACGCGCTGAGTTCCAGATATTGTTATGGTTCGGCTGTTGTCGTCATTGCAGCGATTGGACACAGGACACTACCCGAATGCTTCTCGAGCTATAGATTATCACGAGCCCAAATCGAGTGTCCACGCCATGCTCGGGTCCAATCTATGAGCCGCATTCAAATATCGTCACTGGGCGGTACTGCTACCGCCCAGCTACGTCATCAAGTTTTGCGAAGGAGAGATTGAATGAAAACACTCGGTTTTCTCCTCGAAATTACAGCTCAACAAAGGATTTTCTTGGTCAGTGGCGTTGCGTGCGAGTATCCTTGAGTCCCACTAGTGCCAGTAAGCTCGTGTAAAGTGAAAAACATTCCAATTGAATATCGTTGCAACGCCCCTTTAAGACTGCTTCGTACCTTCGATAACGCTTCGGTATCTGGTGAGCTTCGAGCACGAACGCGGAGTCAAAGCAGGACAAATAGCGGTGAGGACATGCAGAAGGCCGGGCGTCCGAAAAGCACTCTGCCGTTCTAACTCTGCCAGTGGCTATATGTGAGGAGCGAGCAAAAGGGGGTAAGAAGAACTAATAGTAGAGTTGATAAGAAAAAAAAAAAAAATCGGATGAAGAGCGTTCCCCGCTTTACCATGACCCTGTAGGTAAATATTTTGGTGTGGCCTCGATTTACTTTCGGTGTCGTTAACCGAGACAACCACTTTCCAATAATGGGAATGCCGAAGCTAACTAAGGGCGGGCGCCCCCCCCCCCCCCCCCCCCCCCCCAACCAACCACTTTTCGCACTATGCAGTGCTGGCTCCCCAATCTTATATACTAACCCATCCGATATGGCATGCTAACGGGCGCAGTACAATGAAGGTATTCATCGCGACAGAGCCAGACCCCATTGGTTGTTCCCGACCGGCCTATAAGTATATTATTAGAAAGAAAAAAAATTACTGAAATTCGACCACTCCAAGAGACAAGAAACAAAAAGCGACAACAGTATCTTGACTGTTAATTGCTTATCAATCAAACGCAATAGGATTGTATACCAACGCGCCGGAGGACCATTGTCGCATCAATCACTCGCTCATAACCGCTCATAACTACTAGCAGGTATAGGCAAATTGGCCATCCGTACATTAACGCAAATGGTAAGTCCAGAAGTGACACCAAATTTTACGTCATAAACAGCTTTCTCTCGGCGTTTTCAGAAATCTCGATGGTCAAGAGAGCTGGGGTGATCGTACACACGCTGAAACGTTTTACACCCTCAAGTGTCTAAATCAGCTAGACCCAGGACTAACTTCCTAAGGGGGATGCAGGAACAGCTTTAGACTGCTGGTGAACAGCGTACGAATAGAATGCTAGCCATCTTAGCAGCCCTCTGTGGCTATCATTTTACGAGCAACAATTTGTAGCAACAACCACCGCATGCAGTTCTTGCATGTATAGAGAAGCGGTCAATATGGGCGCAGTAATTCAGGCACGGAGGGAGGAATCATGACCTTGATTGACCGCTCCCCTCGCCTTATGTACCCGACAATTCAAAGACGCCCATTCGACGCAGGGTATCGTCTTTGCTGTGGCAGAGGGCACAAGTACGTTGCCTTATTCTCGCCAATGTATCACGTGACACCTAATATCTAACTCCAAGGAATGTATCGTCAACTAAAAAGAATTGGTAGAAGCAAACATTATTCGACATTGTTGTCGAAACATCCTCCGCTAAAGCTGTTTTTAAAGGGCGAACAATCTTCGAAAAGGCTGTTCGTCTCGCTTTGCTGTAGCACACTTTTTCCACACCCTTTTCACACCCTCCAAAAAAAGGGCGCTGAAAGGGTGCATAGTCATGGGTGTAACTTCCTCGGTCAGGCCCTTTACACCCTTAAGGGCGTAAAAATTATTTGTGTGCACACTACAACTTTTTTACCGCTAAGGGTGCGAATCGGCGTGTTTTATATATATATATATATATATATATATATATATATATATATATATATATATATATATATATATATATATATATATATATATATATATATATATATATATGGTGAACCAAACTAAAATAATAAGCCGGGTACGGCTCGTCGTCAGTGGAAATGACTTCTAATTTGAATCGCTTGTCTCTCGGTGCGAACCTCATACACTTTGTCTAGATCCACACCAGGACGTCACATCCGCTTTCATCCCCAACGCGTGACAAACTTATACAGCATCCCGTCATCGACGCGCCAAGCCGATAGAGAATCATCCGACTGAAAAAAAAAAAAAAAGTTCCGTAACGGATTACATTCACGAGAGGATGGCGTTCGGCTTCGCGGTCCTTGCGGACCCTGACAGCACTGCCGTCGCATGACACCCACCCCTCCCCGCACAGTTTCGGGCATCAGAAACCTCATGTTTAAAACAACGTCACGGAGTCAAGAAAATAAAAATAAAAACACAAAATGGCGGCGATCGCGCGCCTGTGACGCCGCGACCAGAGAAGCGTGTGCTGTATGTGTTCCTCCGCGCAAGCTGATGCGACTAGCGATGCGTCCAACTGCGACTCCGCGGGGAACTCAGCCGCTGAACGTGACAAAAGGCCAAGCGTCGCTGAACAGCGCTGCCTACCGCGGTGGTGGGTTGGAGGGTGTTATTTTTTAGCGCGGCGGTGCAGGCGTCGGTTTTTTTGGCGGTGGCGACGGCGGCGGCGGTGGTGACGCGGCGCCGCTGACCGACTTTCCATTGTCGTGCGTCGCCGTCGCCGCTGTCGTCGTAGAGGACGTTGACCGGTGATGTATTCCTCCGCCGGGTGGCCGAGCGGTCGCCCGACCCTCCTCCGCTGCGGTATCTAGGCCGACGCATTGAGTGTTTTTTTTTTTTTTTCGGCGTGTGTGTGCGTGTGTGTGACGCGTGGTCGGTGTTTTGGCGAAACTTCGAAGCGGGCCCTGACTTCCTTTCTCGCTTTGCCGAGTCTATTTTGGAGGGAAGCAAAGACGGGATGAGAAAAAAAAATAAAAAAATAAAGCGGAGAATTCTTTTTGGTGCCGATTGTCCGGCCAAAACGAGGCAAAGAATGGGACTTGGGCAGGACTTGAAGAAAGGAACGTTCAGAGGCTTCTGATTGGACGACGAAGGGCCGTTTTTCACAGCCTTCGTGCCACAAAAACGTGTCTTTGTAAAGATTTTTTCTTGCTTTTTTGATGAATGATTTGAACGCAGAACTACTAAAAGACGTATATCTTCAAGTTTAGACTCAAGTCCGAATAAGTTTGATGCATGTGCAACTAAAATGTGATACAAGTTCGGACGTAAATTTGGGCAGGAGCCTCGATGCACGTTTGATAGGTCTAAGTGAAATATTACACAAACGAGTTGGGGACATGTTCAGCTTCGAATGAAATATGTAATACAACTTTGAGTATAGAACATGCAGTGTCGATAGAAGTTTCACGGAGCTTGTTGGTTTACGCGCATTATTGAGTATGTGTCCAATGTTCCGTTAATACTCAAGAGCGATTTGTTTTCGTTTTTTGCTTTGTTTCGTCGTTTTTCCTGTGTGCGTGCTGTAACCTATGCACCTCTGACATTTTTTTTTTTTTTTGGAACCAAGAATACAATACAAAACTATATATGGCAAATTGCCAAGTGTTGCATACGTGAAACGCTCTACCATCACAAACTTTTATTATCATCGTTTAGCAGCAAGTCTAGCCTCTTCAGCCAGACGCCCACGTTCACGGCGCTCTTCGTCAAATAATTTAACGTGCGGCATGTGTACACTTCAAATGATAAACCTGGTGATCTTCCACAACCTTCTAACCCTCTCCTCGTCGCCTAACTCTCCTCCTCGCTCCACCCCTGATCACATGACCTCCCCGTTAAACCAATCAGCGTCTAGCACCTCACTCCTCTCCCACCCGTCAACCAATGAGTGTCGAGACTCGCGGCCACGCTTTCATCCAGGCTTCAGTTTTGGGCTTCACGAAATGCCAAAAACCTATTACACCTTTTCCACAACGGCGCAGCCATCTTGAATGTCGTCACTTCTGGTATGCATGAAAACATCGTTTTGAATTCTCCACGCCGCTGGAAGGCGTTCACGAAAAAATGCGTGATTGTCAGACATTCTTGTTTTTGCATCACCTATATTTTCTCGAATATTCCGGGTTGAAATCTGTCATTATGTTTTCTTCCCGCATACCAGATACGGAACTCACGTGACTGAGAGCGAAAGGAAACAAGAAAAACGTCTATCCTTTATCTCAGGAGTTGCGCACAGCAAAGGCAAAGGCATAGGCGCGGGCCCATGGCTTTCAGATTTGCTTTGAAAGAAAGAAAATTCGAAAGTCACGTGGTCGCGCCTGCGGTTTTGCCTCTGCTGCACGCATCCCATGGGAGGGGGTATATAGCCAAAGAACGCTCCACGTTAAGAGTATGGACACGGGTAATCCCCAGCGCGAGGCACTTTCCGCCATTGTGATGCCCCAGACATTGCGCGCGGAGAGCTGAGAAAGCCACGGGGTGCCGTCGCGTGATCCTAAACGCGCAGTACGTCCGATTACACGCCCGTACGAGAGCGCTTTCAAATTGCTCCTATACTGTTGCCGGAACTGACGGCCGTAACGTTCCGGACCCTTTCCCTTCCCGCTTTTTTTTGTTTTTTTTTGTTTCCTTTTCCTTCGACGCTAAGAACAACATCAGATTGCTGCGCGTTCGCTACATTCCGCGCTGCTGCTTGCGAAATGCGGTCTCGAGATAATTATGACGGAAGGCAGCGTTCTGACAGCCCCAGCGGCTATCGGCAGCAAGTGCCACTTGCTTACATGCAGGTTCTTCCGTTGCCCGTTGGTAATGTTCCGGCATATAAGACGCATTTGGTACGCCTTCGAGCAGAAAGTTCGTTGTTTGGGAAAGCCTTTATAAAACAATAGATATACTTACGCCACGGCGACATTATACTATATCAATGTGGGCCTAAATCACTGACAGTCAGTCTTGTAGATGTTACTAAACAAAAAGTAATTAATTACAATTACAATTACTCTTGGTTAAAAGTGTTCAATTGGATTACTTGATTAGTTAAGAAGAAAAGTAATAGATCATTTGCTAAACCAGCCAAGCGCCCCGGCCCGCACTCGAAGAATCGTGGGAAGGGTGTTCCTTCAGTTCCCTAGTGATCGGTAATTTCGACCAATCAGGTGCGTACACACTTTTGAGTGTAATCCGAAATCATCCTAATGAGCGACGTGTGGATTGCAGATACCTGTCATATCACTTTTTACATTTCTCCTCATTTTCAGCGTTTTTCACACTGCATGCGATCCACCCTTCAACCTGACTGAGCTGCAGAATTTTTTTACATTGTTATCGTTCTCGTGATTGCTGTTTTAGCAGGAATTGCTTAAAAAGCCGAGAATTCCCAACAACCAAAAACGGGTTTTGGCTCGGAGTCAGCGGGGCTGTTTATGGCATTTTTTAGCGTTTCTAAGTTAATACTAGCGTCTTTGAAGCTGTACGAGAGATAATATTGTAAAAAATTTCTGCAGCTCAGCCAGGTTGAAAAGTGGATTGCATGTACACAGTATAAAAAATGCTGACATTGACGAGAAATTTGAAAAAGTGATATCAGATCTCTTTGCAATCTACACGAGGCTTATTCAGGATAACTACGGATTACACACACACAAAAAAAGTTTAATCATCGAATTGATTGAAATTACCGATCACTATAGGGAACTCAGAACCACCGTTCCCATAATCCTTCGCGTGTGCAGGCTGGATAGGGCGCTTGGGGTATTTAGCAAATGGTCTATTGGAATTTCTTCAGATTTTCGAACCAACAGATTTTTCTCTGCCGGTTTGGACACAGGGTCTTTCGTACTGTTTAGGATTGGTCTAAAATGACCGAATTACAAGCTACAATTATCGCCTTAATTAACCAATTTTCGGCAAACCATGCATCCTGCTGCCGGACGCTTGGTTCGAGGATTCCTGAGGTAGGAAACTTGTTCGAACAAAGGGCGCCGTTTCGGAAGGAGAGAAAATAGTAGTAACGGTTGCAGATAATTGTAGTACTTCCAAAAGTAATCAGGTTACTCTCACGATTATACTTCCTAATAAACGTATTTAAATGGATTACAAAAATTACTCCGAGTGTAATCGATTACGAGCAATTTGATTGCTTGTATAGTGAGTATACCGTTCAAGTCTGCCGGCAGTTTGAGAAACGCAGTGCACAACTCATTATCTTCACGCTCCGTGATTGGTTATTTAGAGATATGATCGGTTAATTCGGAAATCTGATTGGTTGCACAGCAATAATGATTTGTTTGGGGACCCGCCCCCGGATACCTTAAACTGCCGGTGACAAAAGAAGAAGCATAGCACCTGACCGTGACCGCTAATACCTTGCTAACATCGTCCTAAAAAATCCCTCACAAAACAAAAATCGATCGCAGACACGTTACAGACGTCTAGGATGACTACGTAACAGGGACATGCTGTGGGAAGAGATGACGACCGTAGGCACATAACAGAGTGTGTTTTAAGGCAAGTTGTAAGTAAGATAACAGTAGGGGACTGCTATACGACGGAGGCTATAGGCGAGGCATACAGGCCGGTTGGCATCGAACACTCGAAAGCAAAGGTAGAGTCCCTACACCTGCCGTTCACCAGGCCTTCGTCCGGTGTACGCGGTCGCATCATCGAGTAGGTCCTTATGCAACGAGAGACTTCGTGGAATTAGAATGATATTGTATCTTCTAGCTGGAGAACAGCGTTCTTACATCGCTAGGTGTACAGCTTCAGATCCATTCCTGCGGTGCGAAACAACAACAAAGCACAATCTAAACCCCGAGAAGAGGAAAATAAAAATTGTCTCCGTGTTTTAGACGACACGATGTTTCATAACCGTCTCGCCTGTGTACTTTCTTTTCAATTTCAAATAGGGGGCTCGTCCCGTTGTAGGTTAAACAATATCATAAAGGTAACGGGAAGCTTCCTCCCATTACCTTTTCTGAGCTCCAGAATGCAAGCCATGTGGGGAAGTTAACGTACCATGATAGCATACACACATAAAACAAGCTAAGTGTTCTACTTCCAAACTAACCTATCCCGTAGGAGGGGGTAATGAACCAGGCATTAAATATGCCTCGTGACTCCATCGACAGTTCAACTGGAACAATAAGCCCAGCATACAGAAGTTAAACATCCAGACTGGCAATGTTTTCTCATTGCATGATTGGGAAGGTATATCAATCGCCACGACGTTTTTCTAGCTCCATTTCAATGCGTTGCACATTTCGTCAATAACATTTATCCTGAATACGTGTTGTAATGTTCTTTTTTCATCTTTTTTTTTTTTTTTTACGTAGTGGAAAAGTGTTAACTATATTGAGAAAACAACAAACCCATTATTTTTCAGACTCGTAATTCTGCCGTTACTTCTGGGGTAAATAAATTACATTTTTATGCAAACGGACGCAGTTATACATGTACAGCCGCTCAGAAACGTGTTTCTTATAATTAAAAAAACTGCGACAACTTGGCTTTTTGTAGACACGCTAATATACTAGCATGTCCACACAGAACAAATATGTTTGTACACCCTAAACTAGGGTGTGTCCTTATACCCGAGGATATAGGGAGGGTGTGCATGTTCACCGTGAAAATGGGTGTATGCATGCATGCACCCGTTCTTGGGGTGTGCAGATGCATGCACACTTGGAGTGAATTATATGGTACAAGTCACTTACACCCCTGGGGGTGTAATATTACAGCCTACTTTCTTAGAGTGTACCAGAAGACAACTACACACGTTTGATTTCTCAAGTCGGGGTAACATCCCACCAGACGGAATATCAAAAAAAAAAAAAATCTAAATTATATCTGTCCAAAGAATCTTGAACATCTCGGACATTTGGTACCGATTGCACTTGTGTTATATACAAATTCGATGTGCACTCAGTCCTGCACGTTTATTAGACACGCCTGTCACGTGACCCATCGAATATCAAGACCCGCTGGACACAAGGACCATAAGCGGCGCAGTTACATGATCACTGTATAGTGTATACCTCGAAAACGGGGTCACCTTTTGCCCTAAAGAGCTCTCGGGGTACGGCGCTTGCACGGCACCGTAACACGGAAAACCGCCGAATGAGCCGCCATGCTGTTTCACTCAACCACCGGAAGACAATGGACCGTTTACCGAAGCTCGCCTGGCAACTTTGGGAGCTGCCATTAATGGGCCCCGTAGGTACGTGCTTAGCGGGCAGCACACGCATTGGCTTGAAACGCTTTGGGGCTCGAGAGTGCGTGAGAGTTATTCCTTTGGCTACCGCATATTGGGGACGCGGTTTTTCGGGGTCCGCGTCGCGGCTCCTAGGTGGCGCTTGTTGTTTTTGAAGGCCGAAGAGTGTAATCGGTGGATCACGTCTGAACCTTGGTCTCTTTTAGGCGGACCTATATTGGTAAAGCACTTTTTGATGACATTTTTTTTTTTCAAAACGAATTTTAGAGGGCGGTCATTATAAGCAAGTTTTTAAAGGTGTCGTAATATTAGCGGTCAGCAAAATGGCTGCCATGAAAACGCCTCCCTAAGTCATCAGAACGGTTCAAAATTCGAATGATTCAATACGTTTTATTTTTCTACTTATATTTGTCATTTAAAAACTGAGGTAAACGTCAGCCATACCGACTTATAGATAAATATTTTAATCAGTGATATAAGCGCATGGCTTCGATTAGAAACTTGCAGAATTTTGCGGGAGAAAAATAGGTCACCTCTAGAAACATTTCTTTACGTGCCTGCGACATTTTAGCGTATACCCCAAGACAACCCAATTGGAATATACCACGAAAGTTTCGGTTGTCTGTTGACTTTACCTTAGGACTAACAGCCAGTAGGGCACCGAGGCCAAAATGGCGCGGTAAAAACTTACTGTGTGTGTTTTAAAGAGACATGAACGCACTGACACATTAGCATTTTTGGCTCAATGGCTCGTTCGGGGGTTTAATATTATGCCCAAAAGTTTTATAACTCAAAACATAAGCCTTTTGTAATATTAAATAAATATATTGGCTCGCATTTTGTGTGTCACAATGTACCACGATGCACCACGATTTCCAAAAGCCTGGAGTATGTATGCAGCTACCTATGTACCCTTCGAGCGCAGCAAATGTACAGTCATAAGTCATTAAAGTCTCAAAATTGACCAGCCTAATAAAACAAAAAAGGTGCAATGTCATCGCATAGAATCGTAGACGCTACTTAGTACCAACCTTGTTGCCTTTCCGGGACAAACCGGCAGTTTCCCACGCTTTTGGAGGCTGTAACCCAAAAAAACTTTCACTAGCTGTGCTCGGAATCGTCAATCAGTTTACGCGTAAAGAAATCGTGTTCGCTTATTCGTGAGAAACGCAATATCGTCGAACATACACGCCGAGTGGTTTCTGCTGCGTGGTTTTGGCTTCGGCTGGACGACAAATATCGTGTTGCAAACTGCTTGTCATGCAGAGCGTGTGACCCATTAGCATTAAGGAGTTCCTCGTTTTCCACGCCCTGCTAGGGCATGCGCAGGGCGCTATTCTGCGTTTTTGTACGCTGCACGACACGGTTGGCGCGAACACAAAATTTTAAACGATTCAACCACACCTTAGCGTTGCTCACAACTCAAGAAACACGGGGTGTGACGAGTTCCGAGCATTTCATAATAATAATAATAATAATAAATCTTTTTTATTTCCATCGATTGTGATGGTGGGACCCGCGGACAAAAAGCTGCAATATGCAGCTTGACTGGTCCTCGGGCCCCTATACAATGGTCAGCAGCAACGGAACGGAAATAAAAATAAAAAATACTACACAAAAAGCAACAATTGAAAGATACATAACTACGCACTTGCCTGTTTTATGAAGCAAATAGACAAACACAAATAGTAGCAAAAATTTACGAAAAGCCACAAGCCAATCATATTGCGGGGCTAGACGACAAGAACGCCAAAGAACAATAAGACCTTTTGCACAAATCGGGTGCATTCAAATTAATTTTAGAGATATTAATAAATCTTGGTATAGTATTGGAATATTTGGAAAGACTATTCGAACAGCTCGGATAAACGAAGGAATTGCGTCCCATTTCGCGCTCGCGTGTACGGCTTAAATTTGACGCGACCGTTACATTGTGTTTTGCGTTCAAGGTTGGGTTTTAAAACGCATTAGCGGGAACGGTTCTTCGTTTCGTTAAGCTCGACGACCGCGCAAATTGAACGGCGACAGGATAACGAATTGCTCCCCGGGAACAAGTTTATTATCCTAACGGTGCTCTGCCTTCCGAGACTACGGTGGAATATAAATGAATGTTAATGCGGCCGTCGCAATTCTGGTTCAGACCGTTTCTTAACGCATCATATTACCGAGGTGAAACCGTTGAGGGAAGCGGTAAACGTTTCTAACAGGGTTTACTTACTGAAACTGTTTGGCTAAGTTTATTCTCAAAGCTGGCATTTGTGTAACGATCAATATAAACTGTGAATCGTCTTTTTCGAGTGATCCGACTGCAAAAAAGTCGTATTTCAGCCCGACACTGCACATTATGATTATCTATAGCGGTAGATGTTTTATCGCTCAACAGAGATACTGCAGAACTATACCGCACGGTAGAGGTATACCACCGCGATAGGTCTACCGTACGGTGTAGTTCTGTCTTACGCTACCGTAGGTTTAGTGTATAACAATCGTTTAACGAAGGGTCGAACAATTCCGGAAATACGGTAGTTTTGTGGTATAATTACCGTAATAAAACCGTTAAAAAGAAACGGAAGCGATAGTTTTACCCTGGTACTTAAAATAATGTAATAAAATCATAGTACAATTCTTAAGATATACGGTAGATATCCCGTGGTTTTACCACAGAATTACCGTAAAACAGCTTTGGAGTTACCGTGTGTCCTACCCAACCCAAACACGCGGTCTGTAGTCCCAGTGTCCATGTTAGTGCCATAGAGTTACCAAACTGCCCAAGTCTCAGTCTTTGGGAGGTGACATTGTAAATGAATCATGTATTTCTACACTAGCTAAACTAAATTAGCAGACAATTCAAGAAGCTTCGTTAGTGTTGAAGTGACTCTAAGGAATAAAAGGAAGAAGATCGAATAAACAAAGGACATTGTAATGTGGTGATCATTTTTAAACCTCTACAAGCTAAAAAAATATCTATCTATCTATCTATATATATATATATATATATATATATATTGCCACTGGGACGTCTCGTTTTATAAAAGTAAAAGAAAGGCTTTGAAGGCTACAGTCTGTAGAAAGGCTTTGAAAGGCTACAGTCTGTAGAGTTTAGATCACCTGCTCAAATTCCACGGGCTGATGATGACCTGCAACTGTCAGTTGAGGGTATTTTGGCTTTGTTGCTTGACTTAAAAACTTCTAAATCCATGGGGCCGGACGAAATTCCAAATTCTTTTCTAAAGCGATATGCAGAATGGACGGCAATGTATCTACACTTAATTTTTAAAAAGTCGATTTTGACTAGCACTGTTCCCTCTGACTGGAAGCTCAGTAAGATAATTCCAATACTGAAAAGTGGAGATGCTAAGTCAGTATGCAATTACAGGCCCATCGCGCTAACGTCGACATCGTGCAAAGTTCTTGAGCATATTGTTTCTAAACATATCCGGCAATTTCTTTTATCGAATCATGTTCTCAGCCAGTACCAGCACGGCTTCCGTAAGGGGCTGTCAACGGTTACGCAACTAGTAGAAACCATTCATCACTTTTGTGAGGTATCGGATCGTAAGGGACAAACGGACATCATATTTTTAGATTTTAAGAAGGCATTCGACAAAGTTAATCATAGAAAACTCTTAATAAAATTGATTTCCATCTTGGGAGATAATAAGATTGTTCGGTGGATTGAGGCCTTTCTAAATAATCGTCGACAGTTTGTAAGTATTGAAGGGGTTAGCTCGGACGAATGTGATGTGAACTCGGGTGTTCCACAGGGTTCTGTCCTGGGTCCCTTACTGTTCTTGGTTTTTGTTAATGACCTTATCGAAGATTCACCCGTAAAAGCCAGATTATTTGCCGACGATTGTGTTATTTATACTGAAGTAAAGTCCGTTAATGATCAAATTATGCTAAATGAATATTTGTCTCAGATCAATGAATGGTGTGTTAAGTGGCAAATGTCGATAAACTTAGACAAGACAGTATGTATGACGATCACTCATAAACGACAGCCGTTAGAATATGTGTATATGCTGCACGGAAAAGCATTAAGCCGAGTGTCAGAGTTTAGATACCTTGGTCTTACAATAACCTCAAACCTAAGTTGGACACCGCACGTTAGCAACATAATCGGAAAAGCTAATAAAAGACTAGGATATATTAGGCGCTCTCTTAAACTCGCTTCCTCGGAAACAAAACTCACAGCATACAAGATGCTAATAAGGCCTCTATTAGAATACGCATGTGAAGTCTGGGACCCGCATGTTAAATATCTCGTATCAAATCTGGAGCAAGTTCAACGGCGTGCGTTACGTTTTGTTTTTTCTAGCTATAGACGGCTGGACTCTGTGTCACCTCTTTATAAAAGGGCAAATGTACCCCTCCTTCAAGTGCGCAGGAAGCAGAAGCGGCTTAATCTTTTTTATAACATAATGAATAACCTGGTTCTAGTAAATAAGCAACAGTATATTAATGAGAGCATGTCGCGTATAACCCGCAACAAGCATGCTTGGCATGTGGAAGAACGGAAGTTTTCCAAGGACTGTCTTAGGTATTCGTTCTTTTTGCAAACAGCCCGAGAATGGAACAAGCTACCGGCACATGTCGTGACCGCTGAAACTCGAGAAGAGTTTAGTTCCCTTGTTTCAGAGATTTCTAACAGCAGTACCTAGAGTTGTCGTTTCATCGTGGTGTTGAATACGTGTTATTAATCTGTGCATTTTGAACGCGTGTATTTTTTTTTTTTTTTTTTTGTGTTGTGCAAATCCACTCCTATCTTGGTCCTGTGTAGGACCGATAGTATTTCAAATAAATAAATAAATAAATAAATAAATAAATAATTACGCATAAACGAAAAAGCAAACGATCGAACACCGACCTTCCACAGAAAGCGGCCGTAAAAGTTTCAGATTATTTTTCGCGTGTTACTAAGGAGGCGTCAAACTGTTTGTGGATACTGAAAATAAACGAATGAACAAATGAATGAAAAAC
Organism: Ixodes persulcatus; assembly: GCA_013358835.2. NCBI lineage: Eukaryota > Metazoa > Arthropoda > Arachnida > Ixodida > Ixodidae > Ixodes > Ixodes persulcatus. The sequence continues at coordinate 192,357 of JABSTQ010009429.1, forward strand.
TGAACAGGAGCCAAAGATCACCGTTATACGAAGGCGGTGCCGTTCTTTCCAGCCCTTTGCCCGTTTTAAAAATGTAATCTTATATTAAAAAAAAAAAACGAAAATAAAATAAAAACACGCAGCCTTGAAATTCCTGGAAGATAAGACTACTTCAGCGGGAAAAATAGAATTCCAATGGTTATAAAATAAATAAAATTAAAAAAAAAAAATCGGAAGAAGTTTGTTGCGTAAAGTGTGAACGGAATTAAGTATTCGCGACAGCGCATCGGAAGATTGCGCGGGGCACACGCCAAGAGATCCGCTCTTATCCAGATGATGAAAGCAGACAGCACGTTGGCATGATGGCATGATAGGCTCGTATCTTGATACACAACTCGTGCCATTTATGTGACGTCATAACGAGGTGTTGGCTGCGCGACAAAACATGCACAAATGCTCGTTAAAAAAAAAAAGTATTTTTAGTTGCAGTGGATACAGCTTGTGGAGGCAAATAAACTTGTTTGCAAACAGCAGTACGAGGTTGGGTCCCTGACACGTAAGGAATTGTAATTTCGTGAAATACGAGCGAGTTTAGAGCCTTACATTACAGTTCTACCCGCGTAAGGTGTAATGCAAGCGTTTGTATCGTGAAATCTATCTTCCACGAAGTATAGGGAGCGCGATTGTCGGTACCATATATTTAGGGTGATAAATTCGAACAAAAAATCCGAAAAAAAAAAAACACACGCCGGTAAATGTTTCGTCAATTCAGGTGCATCCAAAAGACTATGAATTTCGAAATGAGAAGCAAGAAAGACGTTATTTTACCAATAAACTTCGTAAGAGCACATGGCCACTGGTCCTTAGGAGATTCACCTCAGTTTCCTTTGAAATCTCGTAACAAAATGGGTTCGCCCTTTAGCTCGTCAAGGTTCCTTCGGGAGAACGGGTCAAGGTATTCGGACTTTATTTTATTTTTTTTTTTTTTAAATTGGGAACACAGTAAAATAAACCACGAATTTAAGAGAATTGGGAATCTTACAAAAATAAACTCCGAAAAATATCCCCCGAATTTCACGAGAAATAAACTTCGAGAACGCGGAATCTTACACATATCGAGGAAAGTTGCGAAAAGTTGCAGGCAGTTTAAAAGGAACGCAAGTTGTTTTCATGTTCACGCTCATTGCCCCCGCCCCCCCCCCCCCCTCCCCGCCTTGGCAATATTAATATCCCAACATTCATGCATTATAGGGAACTGGTGAGGGAATTGATTTGTCACGCGACGTATATTTTCCCGGCAAATTTAGCGGGGAAACTGAATGGTTGTATAGGCCACGGGACGTCGGCTCACGTGACGTCGATTTCCCCCGCTAAATTTAGCGGGCAATTCGGATTGGCGTCCGGGTCACAAGACGCGAATTTTCCCGCTAAATTTAGCGGATAACTGAATTGGTGTATTGGTCACGTGACGCCAATTTCCCCCCTAAATTTAGCGGGGAAACTGATTTTATGTTTTTTTTGCCACAAGACGTAAATTTTACCGCTAAATTTAGCGGGGAAACCGAGTTGACGGATAGTTCACGTGCCGTCGACTTCCCCCCCCCCTTCCCCACACACACACACACACAAGTGTATAAGTCACGTGACATTACTTTCCCCGCTAAATTTAGCAGAAAATGCGCAAACAAGCGGGCAATTTTTTTTTTTTTTTTTTTGGGGGGGGGGGGGGGGGGGGTTGTTAGAGAGAAAAGCATGTCATGTTTTAAAAAGATTGGCGCGGGTAAATGTTTTGTCAGTGTCCCACTTAAACTCCCAGGATAGCGACACTGCGTCGGCATAAACCGCGCCTCCGCGGACGGCGCAGACACAACTTCCGCTTCGGCAACATCCATACCACGCGCCATATTTGACCAACGATCTCAACAAAACAAAATCCCATCGCAAGCTCTATTTCAGTCCCCGCGTCGATCACTATATGCGGGAGAACGTCGGCATATCCTTTCAGACGTATCATCATCGCGTCACCATGCAGGACGCGTGTTCGCGCCCCCAACAACAGAAAAAAGGAAGAGAGAAAAAAAAAAAAAAGAAGAAGACAACATTCGAGCCACGTACTTTGTATCCTATTTCCAGACGAGGAACGGAGTCTCGTATTATACGAGCGGCAAAAAAAATAAATAAATAAAAAGAATTCCCGTTTCCACTTGCGAATGCCGACGGCGTGTGTATACGCCCTTTCCTAGCGTGCCCGCTCAAAAGCGCGTGCAGGCTCGGGAAGACGATCGTCAAGCGTTTCGGATGTCCAGCAGGAAAAGAAAAACCTTCGTTCCTAAAACAACCGTTTGGTACGAGACACAAAAACAAAACAAAAAAACAAGTTACACGTTCGTGTTTAGAGAGCGTAAAGCCGCAACTATGCGGAGAACATGCAAGTTCGTCTGCTTCTTTAGCGGGAGTTGTGGTGACGTCAGAAAGACGCCGAGCTCTGATTGGCTCTGATGGAAGGATAGTGGATAGACCTCCAAGCCATACTTGCTTTGAGGTCTACCCACTATCCCTACAGTCAGAGCCAATCAGAGCTTGGCGTCTTTTGTGACGTCACCGCAACTCCTGTGCAAGAAGCAGACGACTTGCTCTCCCATGTTTTGCTTCGTACATATGCATGCATGCTTCGAATACGTCTGTGGTCTGTTTCTTGTATGATGTTGGATGGATGGATGGATGTCATGGCTATACCCTTTGTAACGGGCGGTAGCTTGCGCCACGTAGCCCGAGTGTAAACAGAGAAACACGTACTATAGCAGTGTGACCAAGGTTGTCTGCCTTTGAGGTATGGCGACACTGTGGGCTTACGCTGTATAGATGAGAAATTTAGCCGGTGCACAGGACGTCTGCTATAGGGCTGTGCGGTTGACGTTTAGCCGCGCACATGCAGCGCCACTCCTCCCCCTGGCGATACGCGCCCATACTTGTTAGCAGCACGAGGAGCAGACGACGCGGGAGGCTGGTGCGCTTATAGTGCTGGCCTCGCGCTTCGTAAAGTAATGTACCGAATGCAAAAGGTACTCAAATTACACAGCATCGTATTAAACAGAAAGGTATCTGTCTAACGAAACGTTTTATTTGGTTCCTAGAAGGTGATTCAAGAAAGATCTCCACAAGCATATGAATTGCCAGCTGTGCGGAGGACAGGGTTAATTATTGTTTCTCTATCTTGACGCATGATTCAGTAATGCAGCTACGCATACTTGTCACGTTAATAGGGACTTTTCGTAGATCACACGCGAGAGTTTTCCGTTGCTTGGGGGAGCCTCACTTTGAGGGCAGAGTGAGCTGACGCCCATGGAGCCCGCAATCCGACGCTGACGTTCTACGATAAGTCCCTATAATGTAATTGCTGCAATGGTTCCCCATGGCTGTCAACAAAAGAAACCCGAGTATGCTGTTACTATTTTTTAAACAAGTTTAAATTTGAGAGTCCAGCTCACTTTGCTTAGCTGCCAATTTTCCATTTTGAAGAATAATTGCGTACTGGGCCGAGAAAACTGGAAATATCAACCGTGGAGAAGACCGAAGGAGGTATCTCTCTTTCACGGTTGATATTTTTAGTTTTTTCGCCCCATTCTCGTGCAGTTCATCCAAATTGTTAATATATACCTTAGGTCGCCTGCGCTCTCACAGTAATTTATACCCATTTCGTTCCACGTTGCTTACATGTTACAAGAGAAGTCGAGTAAGCAGCGAAAGACATGAGGGCAAATGAGGCAGATAATCGTAGCCCGTATTGCGCACTGTCTTGAGCGCAAAGTTGATAAGAGATTTACACTGACGGCTGTACTCTAGTTGTTGTTTTTGTTGCATATTATTAAAAGAATATAGTTAACCTACAACAGGCATAATTACTTTCCAAGGAACTCTGAAACATTAGGCCTCAGGACATTCCTTGGCTGAAGAATAAGAGTGCGTTGGCAACGTTAGATGTATAAATTGAAAGCACCATAAAGAGGACGAGGACAGGGCACGTCACAAAGGCCAATAACTAAACACTCAGAACTGAAATTTAAAATTAAATAATGTTTTCCCGCAGAGAGAGTGAAGTAATATTGACGTTCCTTTCCTGGCACAAAGACTCAAGATATATCAAGTTTAATTGTGCCTAAACAGCAAACAAAACAAATAGTGGCGCAAAAGATCTTATTAGTAGTCAACCACAACACTGTTCAAAATTATCATTCTGCGGTCACGTAAAAAATAAGTTAAAGAAAAGGCCACGCTTTACGACGCAAATGCAAGTCGATTGGATATCACTTGCTTCACTAAAAAAAATTATAAGTGGCTTAAAGACGCAGGTACAGGAAGTGCGATTCTACCGCTTTGACGGCAGCGGCAGATGCGCGCAAACACAGCAAGATGTCGCGGCGTGTAGTAAAAGTTTTATTTCTTTTTATCTTGTCGTTTGACCCGCTCAGAATACGTGGGAACAGATGAGCAGTGGCCTTATTGGCGTCTCGTTTCGGTCTTTTATTAGAACTTGACCCAGTGTTGCGATCAGGCTGTGCATGCCTCGTCGTTACCTCCATTCAGATAGATTAGAACAGGCGCGGCATGCTGCCAGCAGTCGGTAACTCCGAGTTTCTAAGAGCACTGACCTGAGTTCAAGGAGTGTATGCGACAGCCGACAGCGCAGCTGTGCGCGAAAAGACAATATAAACAATAATGCATCCTTATCTTATCTTTGTCCGAATAGCCCTGACTTTGAAGAGCGAGCGAAACCATAAAGAAAAAGAGCATTTATTTTGAGGCGGATGTTATAGGCGACGCTGTCTTGCACTTGCGAGACACACTTCGCAGACGACAAATCTTCTTATGCCTGGATTCTTTCCTCCACCCCCGAGACCTGACGTACCGGAAACCTTTCTTTGCGGAGATTCGCCTCCGTAAAAAAAATGATCCGTTTTACAACAGACAGAAAGCCTGAACGTGGAGCTCGCCATTGCAACTGGCAGCGCCATGGGACGAGCGAACGGCTAATTAGGACGAATTTGCGCCACGGCGCGGCGCCACTGGCATCGCCCCAGCGCGCCCCCTGGCCCAGCCGATCGGTCCCATAGCCTGGGGTCCTTCAATGCGCGCATCACGCTATGGGGATAATACACGAAAAACACAGCCTACTCTTCGTAAAATTCGAGGTGTGTTTCTTTTCTATTTATTTTCATTGAGGTATAAACTTTTTACGTATACCAAAGACGTCGATGTTGGTGCTTATTCGTGATAACAAGGCATTACACACCATAAAAAAAAGCCTGCCAATCACCGCAACTTACGGAGGCAGCTCAGCGAATGACGATGCCGAAACATATGTTTAGACCAAAAAACGCAGCCTGAGTTGTGACATTAAGCAATGCAAAACGTCACGCTTGCATTGCCTAATGTCACAACTCAGACTGCGTTTTTTGGTTTAAACATATGTTTCGGCATTATCAATCGCTGAGCTGCCTCCGTGAGTTGCGGTGATTGGCTCTCCGAGTGTTGTGAGGGAAAGTAGACGCACGGGCTCTTTATAGAGTGCAGTTACGTATCTCTAATATTGACACATTCAATGCCCCCCCCCTCCCCCCCCCCCCCCCCCCGAAAAAAAAAAATAAAAAAGAATTTTCTATTATAACGTGAGTCGTTTATGATTATAACAACAAGACAAAAATACTCTTTTTTTTTATTCACATTGTTTCCAAATGTTAAACGGGGACCATATTTACGAGACGCGATTGTATCAGACCCGAGAAACGTGCTCATTATATATTTTTAAACCAAATTGTTGTTGTTATTGTTGTTTCATCTGCCTTATATCAGGGTAAAGTACGGGGAATTTTTTATCGACTCTAAAGAAGAAAATGTTGAAATATGCGGATAAATGAACCGCATCTGTAAATACACGATCGAATGGTAATAAATATTATGAGAAAATCCCTCGGTGGACTTGAAGCGGTTTTGGAGCGCTCTTTCGCTGGTATCTTCTGGGGCGTGCAAGCGCGCGCTAGCGTCTACTTTTTTGAAAAGCACGAACGCTTTTGGGTCGCTGCAAATCCGCCGAGGGAATTCCACATTTAAAAGCCGTCGATTGGCAAAGACTTTGGCGGCTCGGGAATTTCTATATTTTATTCCCATTTAATGGTGCGATTCGTTTACTTACATATTTCGACCATATCAGAATAAATATACTGTTCCTTTTCCTTTGAACGTTACCGTTTCAACCGTGCAGACTAATATCGGCGTGGCTATTCGATCATTGCTAGCCGCATCATTACTAAAAACAGCATGATATGAAGAATGCAATGTAACAGCTTTCTGGAAAATCGCCTTTTCTGGGTGTCATTTGTCGCAATATTCTTTTGGGAGAGCGAAGCTGGTCAAATCCTTGTTTGCCCTTAGGCACACCTTGGTCAGTGCAGAGCGTGTGCTTTTGTTTTGTACACTAGGATTTGGTGCACACCACTTCTGCTATGGCCCGAGTAACCCGACCCAAATTACCGAATAAATATTTACAATCCATAAACAAAACAAATATATTAATCACCATGTTGCCGATAGTCATTAGTCAGCGCAATACGTCATTAGCATATTATTGATCCTCTTTGTATTCTACCAGTAAACACTCCGTAACCAGTGCTCGCCTAATGATTGCTTGTGGTGTAACAATTACATGCATTTGTGATCACTCTGTGCTAAACTACATGCTATGACTAGGTCCCATAACTAGCCTTTCGAACTATGAGAATTCTGTCTGTGGTCACAATTTTCATCAATAATAAACTTCTTCAACCAGTAGTTAACACCATTAAATCGGCCTGTGACATAGCTTAAACGAATCGATTTTTACCACCAGACAAATAAGTGCATTATTGTATTTACAATTCCCTTTAAACTCCAACCACCTCTTCCCAAACTGGCCGCGACTGCCATTCTTTCTGAAACTAAATGTATTCATTCATTTACAGTGTACTTTCACGTGAACTATCCAAGTTTTTGTGACAAATTGCTTCGAAGGAAATCAAACATATTCCCTTAAAAATTCAGTTAAAATATTTGACATGCAAATTCCGCGCTCAATATGCAGAGGAAAAACCTTCTAGATAGCAAATTCTAGACGATATCTTTTATACATAACCGTCTAACAGGTAGGTGCATAGACACAAATGTTAAATCAATACTCGCATAGAATGTCATGTACTCATGTTCTGCGATTTTCATTACAATTTGCAGGTGTGTACGCCATGTCTTATTACGATTAACACCACCCTGGGAGCGTAATACGATGGGGATGATATCACTCTAAAATAATTTTGAGGTCCGCGACAATAAATAAAATACTAACAAGGTACGATTTAACATTACTTCGTCAATATTGCAACATTAGTTTACTTATTGTCGTGCAAACATTTTGGCTTTCTAAATCATTACGTGTAGGTTTCAGTTATTTATGGCAACACATTTTTTTTCCCTCTTAGATATTTCAACTAAAACATCCGATTTTAGGGCCTTGAGAAAACCTTATCGGAATGCGTTAAATATTTCTACTCGATGACTTGGAAGCTTGAATTCAGGGCTTTCGAGATCTAAAATATTGGAATAATTTGTATAAAATATATAGCGGCAGAAAATAAACGAAGTTCCCGCAATTTATATATAGTTTAATTCATCCGCGTACACATCGGAATTTCTATAGACGATCATAGGTTGTCAATTTATTAAAAAAACTGTCATAATATACGCTGATAACTTCGTTATATTTACACAACATCAAAGGAAAACCTAGGCAACGATAAATCGCTTGAGGCCATGAGCAACAATTAATTAGTTAATATTGGGAGATTCTGACCCTTTGGGCTTGCCGCGGAGTGGTTTTAGTACAAATCTAACTAGAGCAGTTTTGATATTCACACCATATTTGCATTAGCTAGAACGAAAACTGTGTACCCCCATATGAATAATACAGCTTTTTCTTTTTTTTAATATGTGGCAGGGAGATAGTTCGTGGTGACTCTCTTTGCATTGTACTGCATGTTTTATAAGTGAGTAAGAAAAGTATTTAGGTCTATTCACGGCAACCTTACCTTTTTAAGGATCTCCAAAATCTCAGACGACAGCTGAATATTTCTAATGTCAGGTCTATTGCATATAGCAAATCGATGATTTGCGATTTCGGTAATTAAGAAAACCTCTTCCTACGAGCACATCCTATAATCCCGCCGGAAACCGAGATTTTTGTTTTTTCGAGTAGACACAAATTGTTCAAAAACTAACACCTGTCACCTATCAATGGCGATTGTCGGCGTATCAGACACATCGCGTCGAAAACATCGCGTAGATTCCAAAAAGTCTTCTTTTTTTCTTCAAGGTCCATGGAAGTTTATAGAAGAATGTGGAAGCTTCCAAACTCAAACTTTTCAACAGTACCCGATTTATTAAAAGAACACGTTTCCTCATTTACTCCGTGCCAAGAAAATCTCCATATGAGCACGTGCCAACGCGAACGAGGAGCCGTGTTCTTGCATCTAGTTTGAGAACGACCCTGTGCCGAATCACTTATGCTCTAAATACCGGTACGTTTATAGAGCACATAACCAACACTGCAAGTTGCATTGAACGCGAAAGAGTCATCAAAACTAGCAAGAAACGACTCACCGAACTGTCAGCGACGTGTGCTATCCAAGCCGGCACCCAATCCAAGCAAATGCAGACGACACACTGCTGCCGGGTTTCGTCTGCTCGCTCGCGTCGAAGCTCACGTGACCTGGCGGAAGCGGTGGCGCTGCGGTCGCTCGCTTTCTTTTTTTGTTTACGTCATTTTCTTTCACGCGTCGATGGAACGACTGACCTGCCTCTCTTCCCATTTTTGCTGAACCTTTTTCTTTTATTGTGACGTAGTCTCACGGGCCTCTTTGCGAAGGGTCGTGATTTGATACACGACGTTTACGTCACCGTTTTCTGCGTAGTACGACGGAGGTTTCAGTTGCCCGCCGTTTTGTGTGTTTGCGCGCGCCATGCGCTTTTGTGGACTGTCAACAAGTTTGAAGCCGGTTTTCGTGGGGGAACGGCGTGTGCGTTGTTTATAGCCGGCTTGTTTTGTGTTACGGTTCACCGAGGAAAGCCGAGCAGTAAGGCCTATAAACAGCAAAAAAATATATATAAGCAAGAAAGAAAAGCGACCAAATGTTGCTGTTTTTTGTTTTGTTTTTTGGCGGTGTGTCCGCTCCGATGTGCGGACAACGGTAGCAAATCACAGCAACTCCCTTCTCTTGATACATAAAAAAAAAAAAAAATTGAATGGGGATTTGATTGCACGTCCACTAATTCTAGTATTTACAACGAATGCTTAGTTACTTCGCGACTTTTTGCTTGAGATTATTCCTACCAGAGAATAAACCTCCCCAACGTCGACAACCAAGCGGAGAAATGACCTTTGGTCCTAAAGCTCTTCGTGAGTTCGGACTACATTGTAGACTGTTCATACGGCATCTTTGAACTTCGATACCACACGCTAAAATCCTCAGCCAAGAGCAAATGACGCAGAAAGCTGCTTTTTAATTTTCAGTATGGTCTGTCCCAGTGTTGGACATCATATTCGACAAAAATATTGTCGGCTAGTTACCAAATACCTGCTTCATAAAGTGTTTAGAAGGCTATATTCCAGTTACTTTTTCTGCAAAACATCTTGAGTAGAGAACAAATACTTAGAAATGTAATTCGTATGCTTTCGAAGATACTTCCGCATTGCGTGATTTGTATCGACTTCAGTGACCCCCAGAATAATTTATTTCCAGTCAACAGAAGCAAACAAAAACAAAATCGTAGTTTTACTCCTCTGCGGTGTCCCAGTACAACAGCATGTTGGAAGATGATATTTTTAAGACGCCGAAGATCCCATCTTGCGGTGGTCTTGTAATGCGCACCTTGAACGCATCGTCTTACTTAGCGCCATAGTCACATTGTCCGGAGTTCGCGTGACACGAATTTCGAATGCGCAAAAGAGTGAATAACACGGAAGGCTAAGCACGGCACTTGCCGCGCCAATTCATGAGGACCAAAATACTGCACTAGAGCTGACTAAACTCCAAAAAGAAAGGCACAAGAAAACACGGAGAAGCACCGCTGTCTTCCTCGTGGTTGTCTTTTTCAGTTGTTTTTTTTTTTCTGTCGATACAGAAAAGCGGATAACTTTAGGAAGACTCTATATTTGCATTTTGAGAGCTCATCCTGCTCGTAGCTTGTTTTGCGACATCTGTTTTCTTAAGAAAGGGTCGGACTATCACCGTTCCCCGCAGATAGTGTTTCTGAGTATGCCAGATTGGCCAAGGAAACTAATTTTTGCAGGAGTGGAGTCAAACAAAAAAAAAAAAATCACAAAAAGCAACAGCAACAATAAAACAACTCTTGTGTTTTTTTATTGTTGTTTTCTCCCTATTCCCTTCTGTTTTCTCGCCTATTGAAATTGGCCCTGAACTGTTTCGTGGTTGAGTGTTTCCGTCTCAAGTTTGCAGTCCGTTCAACTTTGCGCTGGGGTGTGCCGATTCCTATTCCGGTAAAATATTCCTGCGACAAGTTTCTTTTTTCTTTTCTTTGTTGTTTCGAAGATTGAAAAATGTATTTGAGATAATGAGTGCAAAATACTGAGAAATTTAGTAAAAATAAAGTAGCAAATACTCTCGATCAAACGCACTTGCAAGATACCAAAATACCACCAAAAGTAATTGAAATGCAGTATCTTGAGTGGAGTATCTGAGATTAGCACAAGTCTGGAAGTCTGTCCTTAACTCTCTTTTCTTGCCGGCCATTTGTTGGTCGAGAGAATATTATTCGGACGAACGGAACACTGCACAGTCAAATAGAGACGGAAAAAATTGTTTAACTGCTTTAGATGAATCTGTTGTACCCCCTGCACTTTCTTCGATAGTCTTGTTTGACCAGTCCTCAACCAGGTTGTCCGCAAGTGTCTCATCTACCAGCAAACTAAAGGACTCAACAAAAACGTTTCTTTTTTTATTAATTTTATTCAGTTTACTTTGTCATCTGGACTTTTAGCCAGTTAAAGTTTCCGGAGTTTGACACTGCGTATACTGTCGTTTAAATATCAGAACCAGCACGCAAGACGAAGCGCATTTTGCAGTAAGAACATGTCTGTCTTTTCTGCTGCTATTCGCCGTCATCTGCCTTTTAAAAACCTGCCTCCACTTCTAAGAAGAAGAGTATAAAGTGTGGGGCGTCGCTTATTGTCTTCACGTTCCTTGGTTCGTGATTCGCTCTTGAGAGTTTTCATCGGCCAATGCTAAAATCTCATTGGCTGTGGAGCCATGGAACGTTTGTAACCAGGGTCAGATCAGCGCCACCTTGATAACGTGTTGAAACGCGTGCGGTGCAGCACACCTTGCTTGACGTCACGGCAACGCGAAGCCCCGATTGGACGAGCGAAGGATGACGCCGCTCTCGCGTCCAATCGAAACTCCGCAGTCGTGCGAAGTGTATTGGCGTCCTGTTTCGTGGTGGGTGCTTCTAGCACGCCATGAATGACGTCACGGCAACGCGGACCCCTGATTGGACGAGCGAAGGATGACGCCGCTCTTGCGTCCAATCGAAACTATACGCAGTCGTGCGAAGTGCACTCGCGTTCCGTTTCGTGAAAGATCTTAAGAACATTTAAAAAAAAAAGCAGTTCCTTTGCGCTATCAGAATGGCGGTATGGGTCAGGTAGATTCGACCAGGAAATGTATCGACTTTCGGACTTTCGTCACGCAAAACACTTCAGAAACGTAAAAAAAGAAAAAAAAAGAATCTGGTTATGTCCCAATACTGCACGCAACACACATACCGTGTCTTGTACCCGCTCTTTTTTTAATGTATATATACATTTCTTTTAATTCGGAAAGGATGTAGGAGACGGCTTCGGCCCTTAGGCGTTGCACCCTCCCCCCATTCTGTACGGTGAGGTTCGTTCCTGGACCTTCTTTGGCACAATCGGTGCGTCGTGTCCTCTTTCATTTTTATCTGCTTTTTTTGTTCCCTACCTCGATATCGTTTCCTTCTTGGCTGCCCGGCCGCTAACTCGTTCCGATCGACACGCCAATTTACGGCGTTCTATTTCGGCTTGCCGCATCTCACCTACCAAGGAGGATGTGTGTGCGTGGCCCTCAGGCTTTGTGGGCACGCTCTTCCTCATCTGCGTGTGCGTTCGCGTGCGGACATTTGTGTGCGCGTGCGTGTGTGAAAGTATGTGCGTGTATGTGCATGAATCATGTGCGCGTGTATGCCTCTTTGTGTGTTTGTGTGCTTTCATGGACCCTGTGCACGTGTGCGTTTGTGTATGTGGCTGGGTCACGTGTGTGTGTGTGAGTGAATGATTCGCGTGTATGTTTGTGTGTGTGCACCATGTGCGCGTGTATGTCTCTGTTCATGTGTGTCTGTGCATGGGTAGCGTGCGCGTGTATGTCTGTGTGCGCGTGCGCGAGTGTGTGTGTGTATGTCTGTGTGTGCATAGCCTCCTGTGTGTGTTCGTAACGCGGTGTGTGTGTGCCTGTTCATGGGGTTGTGTATGTATGCGTGTGCGTGTTTATGAGCTTGTATATGTGTGTGTGTGCTTCTTCGCCCACGTACACGTGCGTGAGAGTGCAACCTGTGTATGTGCATCAGTGCGTGTTTTGGTTCACTGTGTGTATACACGCTTATGTGTGCGCTTGTTTGCGGGTATGAAAATGAAAAAAAAAGGAGTGAAAGAGAGAACATGTGTTGGACACTCATCCGTTTAATGGACCCCTTTAGAGAAAGTGTTCTCCACGTTGAAAGCTGCAGAATCCATGAACAATTATGGATGCAGAAAACGCCTGCGAAGTTGGAGCACTATAAGGGTTACTAATTCCACTTATGTGTAGCATCAAACTTTCCGCGGATTCAGTCCTTCCGCCACTCTGAAGTGGTTCAGACCTTCCAAAAATCAGCTCACGCACCCCTCCCCCCAGGAAAGGCTTTAACACTGGCACTGACGTTCCATGTGAGTATGCTGTTCAGTTCTACCGTATTTCTTGCTCGCGTATGCCATTTTTGTGCTAGGTACATGAATACGTCTGGATTTTTTTTTCTTTGCGAAAGGACTTTAATTGTTAAACGTATTACGAGGTTGTTCTTTTTTTTTTTAGACGAGTGGTTTCTGTCAAAAGGGTTCTTTCAAATACCAAAATACCACGAATACCTATTTCCATGTTGTTGCGTGTGCGCGAACCTTTAGCAGCGTGTATTTCTCACCGCCGAATTCGTTTTTGTCGGCCAGAACAAGAACAGACTGACCGGTGGTACGGTACGATGTCGTCGCGTGTGAGCCAGGTATAGACGGATGACGCTTTGCAGCAGCCATTGTAGATTCTACTGCGTCCCCCTCCCTAGCGTGGGCCTTTGTGGAGGCTCGCGTCATCGCCCGATTCATTCGCTCGGCATCAGGATAAGACACGAGAAGGTCAGCAATGGCGGCTCTGATCTGGCGCGTCTGCAGAACGTCTATCGTCTCGGTTAAAGTCACTGGATCCTGGGAAATAGGGCGCCAGGCTCCCCAGATATGGTCGCCATTTCGGTTCATGGAATGAGCAGCTTCTCCTTGACTTCTTCATTCTTTGGCGAGCCGGTCCGAATTCGCCGGTGACGGGTAGGTTCATAGAGACGTTTTCCGAATACTGCGATTTTGTTATACATCACTTTGCGAGGTTTGGTCCTCTGTATGTTATTATACGTTTGTGTCCGGTTAGCGGGCGGGGGAGGCGACGATCTCCTTTCTCAGGATCCAGTGACCTGCAGGACCCGGTGGTTGATGACAACCTTCCGTCCGCAGTACAAAAAGAAAAAAAAAAGCTGCATTTTGGTAGTTTTTATCAAAGTCGTCATTAGTGGAATATATTGTTTGCATCGGTAAACCTAAGTGCAATCGTTCATGAGTACCGAGACCTATACCGCAACATCCGACGAAAAGGCCATCGGTTGTTATATGGTCACAACGGACTTGTACACTCAAAAAAAAAAAAAAAAAAAAAAAAGCCCGTGCGTCTACTTTCCCGCACAACACTCGGAGAGCCAATCACCGCAACTTACGGAGGCAGCTCAGCGAATGACGATGCCGAAACATATGTTTAGACCAAAACATGTAGTCTGAGTTGTGACATTATGCAATGCAAAACGTCACGCTTGCATTGCTTAATGTACCAACTCATACTGCGTTTTTTTGGTCTAAACAGATGTTTCGGCATCTTCATTCACTGAGCTGCCTCCGTGAGTTGCGGTGATTGGCTCTCCGAGTGTTGTGCGGGAAAGTAGACGCACGGGCTCTTTTTAGAGTGTACGGCGCTCATTCCAAGTAATAAAATTACTTCTCACCGATTACTCTTTGTGGCAATTTTGTAATCATTGGATTACATTTTAGTATGGAGCAATCGCAAGAGTAATTTGATTACTTTTAGAAGTACTAAAATTACTTGTATCCATCACTGTCCTTCCCTCCCCTTCGTAATGGTGCCTTTTGTACGTGTTTCCTGCGAAGGACTCCTGCAACCAAGTCTCCGTCAGGAGGACGGTCTACCAAAACGGGTGTATTGAGAAGATGAATAGTTTGGATATCCCTGATTCTAATTCAATACTCAACGGTGCAACACCGGCAGAAAACCCTTTCGTTATGAAAATTTTAAATAATCGAAAAAGTGACCGTTCATTTTTTTTTTAATAACGGTTAATTAATTTTTTTTCTCGAGTGTAATTGAGTTGTCTAATTTAATACTTTTTAAGCGAGGGTAATTGCCATTGTAATCAATTACGTTTTGTTGGCAACGATCGAGCACGGGAGTCAACTTTCCGAGGGGAGGGGGCTGGTCGGTCAGGATGGTGGCGACCGATGATGGTGTTCGCCCGATGGAAGTCCCTCCGGGAAGTCGAATAAAAAAAAAAAAAAAAAAACTAAAAGTTGTTCGATCCCGCTGGACACATTACGACGTTGGTTGGTTTACGATGACCAGTGTGGCCACGTTTATTTTAAAACAAAAACGATAACAAGTCAACAGTAATTTACAAAACTCCAAAAATTACCACCCATACTTTAGCCGCAGTCTCAACAGCCGAATCTTCCTGATCTCAAAAGTCGAATCCCCGAGAATCCTCTCGGCAGCCCTTTTCTAGACTCGTAGGGGCCTCCTTTCCCTCCAGAGATGGACCAATCACTTCAAATTTGCCCATTGTCACGTGGTACACTCTTACCCAATGATCAGCTAGCTGTCAACGTGACCCCCCTCCGACGCTTCAACGGTCAAACCCAAATTCTTTCTAGAGTCGGTCTCTGCAATTTTCCTAGTCTAGCTGGTAACAGCTAAATTATTACCTCGCGCAAAAGGCGACAATTTTACACTAAGCGGCGAAATACACCGGACACAAGCACACCCGCCTAAAAACCACAAGTGCGGACAGAAGTACCTCTCCCCGAGACACGATGTTCCGGCGCCCCAACTGAAACCCAATCCGTTTGTTAACGACCGGGGTCCGACTCGCCTTTGCCGAGCCCCGCGGCTGCTCGAAGCCCCCCGCCCGTGGGGACGGAAGACGCCCAAAAATGCAGACACACACACATAGGCAGATAAAAAAAAAAAAAATGCCGACGCAACTGTAGATAGACTTTTCTTAAAACAAATCTTACTTATTTCAAACCAAATCCTTCGTTACTTAACAACGGGGCACAGATTGGGCACGAATGCTGTGTCAGTGTTCGGCTGACACGAGCCCCGGCCGAAACCTGATGCAGCTTTTCGGCTACGTCAGCCGAGCGGAGAAACGTAAAAAAAAAAAATGAAAAATCATGAGCCCTTCCATTCTGTGAAGGTGGATGACCTGCGAAGCTGTTTAGCACACGACACAGACGTGACATAGAATTTTGAACAAAGCTACGAACACATTTATTGTCTTGATCGGTGGTCATCGTGACGAAAGGTACGACACATGTCGAGGACTATCGCTGCCCCGAGGAGCCGGAGGAAACTAGACACGCGCGACGGGACCGCCACCCGGCAGAAGGAAAGAAACTAGGCACGCAAGCGGCTTGGAATGGCGACAAAGAGAGGGCGGTGCGAGCCCTCCCTGAGTTTTTGTTGACACACACGAAAAATTCACGAAACCCTAGCCGTAAACAGCTTCGCTGTAATTAACGTCATGGTTAGATCTCCTCCTCAATAATGGCGTTTATAATGGGTTCTCTATAACACGTTTTTTTATAGTCAGTTCGCCATAACGAGTTCGCTGAAACGAATTTGTAATAATGAGTGCGCCATAACCGATTCTTCATTGGTCATTTCCTATAGCGTATTCTACGTTGAAAAAATAATAAAAATTAAGATTGTCAGTGATTCGGTGTTCGCGCTAACTGTGCCGCACACTGTAACGACGTGCGTGCTTCTGCGAGCCCCTCCGCAATGCACGTGCGCTCGTCGTACGTGTAGCCGACTCGCGTGCAATTCGACCGTTCCCGAAAATGAACCAGCGTGTGTGTGCGTGTTACAGTTGGCCGCGCACGCTGACCGGCGCCCCGCAAACCCGCCTGTCAATCATCCCGTCTCCGATGTGCGCATTGTGTCCGTCAGTCAGGCCGTAATGGACGACAATGGATACCAGTTTAAGAGCTTTCTGACGGCGGCCAAGCCAGGCGTGACGCTCTCAAAAGTAAGAAAAATGAAGGCGTAACGATCATTATCTTACATCTTTTTTTTTTTCTTCTTCTTCTTCTTGGACAAAGAAACAGAGAGAGAGAGAGAGGAAAAGAAGTTTCTTATTTCCGCGTTTAGGCTCTCCAGTTGCAATTTTGAGCTAGCAAGGCTAGGTCAGTGGCTGTATCGAAGCCACCATTTGCAGTGTAGCCCGAGTTTTCGCGTTAACCTTACTTCGTGCATTTCGTATAGCTTGATTTTTTTTTTTTTTTTAATGAACGGGGCTTTTCTTCAGAAGCGTCTGAATGTGACTCTAGTCTGAAGGAGATCCACAAAATACGCTATAGAGGTATGCGAATACGGAGCGCCACTTCGTCTGCTTCTTTTTCATTTATTTATTTTTTTCCATTACTACTAACCCCATTCGTGGTTGTTGTAGAGTGGTGTGGCAATATTTACGTTTATAAGCTTCAATAAAACCCCGAGAGGGGGCGCACCCAGTTGGGCGCGCCCCCTCTCGGGCGCGCCCAACTGGGACTTGGTTAACGAAGTCCCACAGCCCAGTTGGGCTATGGGACTTGGTTTAAAATTTAACACCAGCAAGTCAGCGGCGGTGGTGTTTTCGGGCTCCCTCGAGACAACTCTCGATAGCCTTCGTCTCGGAGGGTCCGATGTACCAATTCTTAATTCTTACAAGTATTTGGGCATCACAATGTCGAACGACATAGACTACCTGCATGGCCATCACACCCATCTCCGCCAAGCAGCCCTACGAGGAACCAGCATTCTCCGTAAGCAAAGCCTCTGGAGTTGCAACAGGTTCATTGTTTCGCGGGAATTGTGGAAGGCAGTAAGGGCCTGTTCACACATGCAGCGGAGCGCTACAAGCATAGCGCTAACCTCGCGCTAAGCGCGTGCTGACGGAAGTGTTCACCAGCGTTGTATAGCACCATCAAAACTGTTGCTCATGGCACACAATAGGTAGCTGACGACACGTGAGCAGCGCTACATCAGCGCTTCGCTGCATGTGTGAACCGGCCTTAATGGTACCCGGACTAACATTTGCAAATGCAGTGGTGTGTGTCCAGGAGATGTCCGCGTCAATATGGAGCGTAGGCAGAGAGACGTAGGACGCCAGGCACTGGGCTGCCATGGAGCGGTCGCCAACGAGGAAGTGCAGGGTGACCTGGGCTGGTCCTCTTTTGAGGCTCGGGAGGCTTCAAGCAAGATTGCGTATGACGGACGCCTTCGACTTATGGATAGATGCCGTTGGGCGAAGAGACTGTTTATATACACCAACTTGACTGGGCTGCGGACCCGCTGGCAGAAGCGCCTCTATCAGCTTCAACACAAGTACGGCTTCTTCTCGGAGCCTGTTGATGCGTCGACCGAGACAGAGTGGACGTCGGAAGTTAGGAAGAGAGTCCGAGACTGCGAGACCCAACAATGGCTCCAAGACGCCCAAACAAAATCGACGCTGGGGGTGTACCTGGCCAACAAAATTACCATCGCCTCGGAAGTCCGGCTGTACGACAACAGCCCGGGTAGCCGCTTCTTGTTCGAGGCACGTGCCGGGGCACTGCGGATGGTGCCCTATAGGCGTCGTTTCGACACCACTGTTACGTCAACAATGTGTGGGGTGTGTGGGGTAAACGACGAAATGGTGGAGCACATTGTGCTAGACTGCGCGAGACTCAAGCCGTCCCGGTCACAGGACAATGGCCCAAGGCGTCCGAGACCCTTAGCGCTCGCTGAAGCGTTGGGCTTCACTGACAGTGAAATCGGACAATCCACAGCAGTCTGCCCAGCTACGGGGCTGAAAGTAGCCTCCAACGACACAAAAAGGCTTGTTGCAGACACGAAGAGGAGACTGGAGGACTGGTGGCAGAAGATCCACCTCAGGGAGCGTTAAGACACCTACGCTCCCAGGCTTTGGCACAAACCTTGTTAGAGTCCTCCCGATTCAAAGGGAAATAGCCGCATCATCATCATCATCATCATCATCATCATCATCAGCCGACTTATGTCAATCCGCTCGTGTTCCTGCCGGCTGCCGTATCTCTGTCCAAACCGAATTACGACATGGTGTCAGAAGTGAGGTGCGGACAGCCACAAAGGTAGAAGACCAGGGGTGGCCGCGGGAAAAGAGACACAAAGTACGGCCGAAGAGAGCCGAGACATCGCTGAGCTCGCCGGGGGCGTCGGAGAAGGCAAGATGGCGGCAGAAGAGCAACGGCCAGACAAGCCTAACTTCAGTTTCGCGCCACCAACGCAATTCGACTTCAAGCGCCCAGAAGAGTGGACAGCATGGTCCCGCCGCTTCATGAGGTACAGGAGAGTATCACGGCTCATCGAGGAAGACGGGCCGGCTCAAGTGGACGCTTTGATCTACTGCCTGGCCGGAGACGCGGAGGATATACTGGCAGCAACGACGCTGTCGGAGGAAGAGAAGGTGGACTTTGACAAGGTGATCGAGGTGTTCCAAGGCCACTGTGTGGGGAAAAGAAACGTCATATATGAGCGAGCAAGATTTCACCAGCGGAAGCAAGAGTCAGGCGAAACAGTTGAGGCGTTCGTGACGGCCCTGCACAAACTGGTAGCTCACTGCGGTTACGGAGCACTTAAAGACGAATTTGTGCGGGACCGCCTGGTGTTTGGCCTGGAAGACGCGAAACTGTCCGAGACCTTGCAAAGTGACCCAGAGCTCGCCTTAGAGACGGCAGTACGGAAGGCGAGACAGAAAGAAGCCGTACGAAGACAGCAGGCTGTCGTGCGTCAGGAAAACCAAACAGAGGAGCTGTCATCTGTTGACGCTCTGCGGAAAGCTGCCAGCAAAGGCCGTTCCAGTTCCGGGGAGGCAGCCAACGATACCGCGGGACGGAAAAAGTCGCCGCACGGGTCGGCCCACAGTTGTGGGAGATGCGGCGGCCAAGGGTTTCACGAAAGAAACAGCTGCCCAGCGTCCACATCCAAGTGCCACTCCTGCGGCCAGAGATCTCGGCCACTGGCAAAAGATGTGCTACAAGAAATCTCTGCGGGAGGTCACCACAGAAGAGAAAGAGGCTTCACCAGAGAGATGGACACTGGGTGCACTAAAGGTGGGAAAAAACACAGCAGCATGGAGAAAGACGCGAAAAGTTAATGGGAACCCGGTTTGTTTCAAGATAGACACCGGAGCAGATGTCAATGCTGTGCCACCTGGTGAGGTACCAAATGCAACTGCAGTGAGACGCACAACGGTGAGACTGTATGGGGCTGGGGGGCAGTCTCTCAAGGTGCTGGGAATGCTGAAAGCCACGCTCAGTTGTGGGAAAAACAGCATTAGGGAGGAGATGTATGTCGTCGACGGACTAGAAGAACCCCTGCTGGGACGTCGTGCAAGCACAGAACTAAAACTCGTACAGCTCCTGCAGGAAGTGACAGAGGCCCCAAGTATCAAATACAAGGAGAGGTTTCCAGGACTGTTTAATAGACTGGGGGTAATGAAAGGTGACTACAACATCAAGATCAAGGCTGACGCACGCCCAGTGTCACTGAACACGTCCCGTAGAGTACCCTTGGCCCTGTTGGACAAGGTCCGGCTCCAGCTGAAGGAGATGGAGGAAGACGGCATCATCCGAAAAGTGGAAGAGCCGACACCCTTGTGCTCAGCCATGGTAGTGATCCCCAACCCAAACGGGAAGGCCAGGATATGTGTGGACTTGACAAACCTCAACAAGAGTGTAGAGGGGGAGAAGCTTGTCCTTTCATCAGTAGAAGAAACTCTGGGGCGCCTCTCTGGCACGAAGATATTTTCCAAACTAGATGCAAAAGCGGGATTATGGCAAGTAAAACTGGCACAAGAGTCCCAGCTGCTGACGACATTTAAAACCCCCTTTGGCAGGTTTTGTTTCCAAAGGCTTCCCTTTGGCATCTCCTCAGCGCCGGAGCATTTCCAGAGACGCATGAACCAAGTGCTTGAGGGGATACCTGGAGTGTTGTGTCACATGGACGACATGTTGATCACGGGTGCAGATGTCTCGGAGCATCACAAGAGGCTGGAAGAGGTCCTGAAGAGACTGAATGCGGCGGGAATCACCCTTAATGACAAGTGTGAGTTTTCAAAGACGTCGGTGAAGTTCTTGGGACACGTCTTCAGTGAGAAGGGGGTTCAGCCAGACCCGGAAAGAGTGAGAGCAATCGTGGACTTCCCTGCACCGGTCTGTGTTACGGAGATGCGCCAGTTTATTGGCATGGCCAATCAAGTCGGACGGTTTTTGCCAAACCTGTCGGAGAAGCTGAAGCCCATCAGGAATCTCCTCAGGAAAGACACAGAAGGGAACTGGGACATCCAGCAGCAAGGAGCATTTGACCAAGTGAAGGAGGCCATCAAGGAAGCTACAACTCTGACAGTCTACGATCCCGGACAGCAGCTGATAGTGTCAGCAGACGCCTCGTCCTACGGACTAGGTGCAGTGCTGTTGCAAAAAGATGGACAAGGGCTGGTGCGTCCGGTTGCTTTTGCATCCAAAGGTCTGAGTGAGACAGAAGGAAGGTATGCACAAATAGAGAAAGAGGCTTATGCAGTCACGTGGGCATGCGAACGGTTTGAAAAGTTCCTGATAGGAATAAAGTTCCATGTGCAAACAGACCATCGACCCCTTGTCGCACTGTTGGGAGACCGGGAGTTTAATGCTATTCCTGCGCGCATCCAAAGGTTCAAGCTGAGGCTCATGCGCTTCGACTACTCCATAGAGCATGTGCCTGGGAAAGAGTTATGGACGGCAGATGCTCTGTCCAGGTCCCCTGTGGAGCCTCCAGAGAAAATGGAAGAGGAGCTAGAGGCATATGTTTAGCTGGTTACAAGCTCCCTGCCAGCTAAGGGCCAATACCTAGAGGAAGTGCGGGCAGCACAGAACGAAGATCCGGTGTGCTGCAAGCTGAGAGAGTTCTGCACAACGGGCTGGCCGAACAAGACCGACATCCCTCCCGAGATTGCGCCTTACTTCGGGAACAGAAACAGCCTCACGATACAAAGCAACCTCCTGGTGAAGGACAACAGACTGGTAATCCCCAAGTCATTGAGGAAGAATGTGCTGTGCAAGTTGCATGCAGGGCACCAAGGAGTATCCAAGTACCGAAAACGAGCAAGGAGGTCAGTGTGGTGGCCAGGATTGAGCACCGAGTTGCAAGACGTGGTTGCAAACTGCACAAAGTGCATCCAAGAGCGCACGCCAAGAGTGGAACCCATGATAGCCTCGGAGCTTCCGGAATATCCATAGCAACGAGTAGCAGCAGATCTATTTGAACTTACGATAAGGAAAGAGGGACATTTAAGACAAACAGACAAGACAGCCTGTCGTGTCTGTTTGTCTTAAATGTCCCTCTTTCCTTATCGTAAATTAATAGCCAACACGCTCAACCATCTACACTATTTGAACTGAAGGGCAGGAACTATTTGGTAGTAGTTGATTACTACTCCCGGTTCATTGAAGTATGCCTGCTACGCCAAACAACATCAGAGGTGGTTGTGGCCCACCTCAAGTCTGTGTTTTCCCGCCATGGGATACCCGAGGTGTTCAGGTCGGACAATGGACCGCAGTTCACGTCCCAAACTTTTGAAACATTTACAAAGAAGTACCAGATTTGCCACATCAAGAGCAGCCCACACTTTCCCCAGAGCAATGGAGAGGCAGAACGAATGGTATAAGTTGCAAAGGACATCTTAAAGAAGGCCGAAGACCCAGACCTGGCACTTTTAATATACAGAACCAATGCAGGCCCCTGTGGATACAGTCCAGCAGAACTGCTTATGGGACGGCGGCTACGTACAACACTGCCTATCTTACCATCCCAGCTGTTCCCGAAAATGCCCAACCATATGGTTTTTCGGAGAAAGAATAAAGAAGAGAAACGAAAGCAAACCCAAGGGTACTACCAACGGCACCGAGTAAGCTACCGCAAGGAGCTGCCCATAGGAAGTTCGGTGTGGGTCAGAGACCCTGGCACGACGGGACAA
Source organism: Ixodes persulcatus (assembly GCA_013358835.2). NCBI lineage: Eukaryota > Metazoa > Arthropoda > Arachnida > Ixodida > Ixodidae > Ixodes > Ixodes persulcatus. Next base: position 215,043 of record JABSTQ010009429.1, read on the forward strand.
GTAGTGAGCGAAACAAGCAACGCAAGATCGTTCGTGGTAGAGACACCATCCAGACAACTCGTCAGGAGCACCTACCACTTGGTCCCAACAGAAGCCCTAAGAGAGAGTGTGCAGACCCCATCCTTCGAGGACGAAGAACCAACGAACGAACCAGCATGGGGTCCAAATGAAGACCCGGCGACAGCTCTCATGCCAGGGGAAGCTGACGTTGAGTCCAGCACGGAAGAAGAGGAGCCTTGCATACGCACGAGAGCAGGAAGACGAATCGTCCGTCCCTCAAGATTCAGGGACTAGTTTCACCTCCTTTCTGGGGAAAGAGAGATGTGGCAATATTTACGTTTATAAGCTTCAATAAAACCCCGAGAGGGGGCGCACCCAGGCCGGTGCCATTTCCAGTGTTCGTGCGTATGGCGCGTGCTTTGCTCGTTTTCCGGAGCGACGCACACGCGCGTGCTGAGCTGTGGAGATCGCACGCTGGGCTGTGGATTTGTAGACATTGGAAAGGTCTATAGACCTTTCCAATGTTTACAACATCACAGTCCAGCGTGCGATCTTCACAGTCCAGCACGTGCGTGTTCGTGGCTTCGGAAAGCGAGGAAAGCACGCGCCATACGCATGAACACTCAAGATGGCACCGGCCACACGCTCTTTTTTGGAAAGGTCTATAGGCTCCCTACGGGAGCCAGAGTTGCGCGTTTGATTCCACATGCCGCGTGCCGCCCTCGCCGCTATTCGCCGAAATCCGATCGCGTGAGGAGCCGTATCAAGTGTCGTGCAGCAAAGTAGACGTTGCACGCGCCCCGGCTTACGTTCCCCGGCTTTTGATCGCGCCGCGCGCCTCGAACGCGCGGTGCTGCTATTCGCCGAATTCAGTCACGTGAGGAGCTGAATCCACATGCAATGCATGAACGCGCAACTCTGGCTCCAGGAACTCTAGGCGCGCCGACTTATGTCAACCCGCTCGTGTTGTTCCTGCCGGCTGCCGTATCTCTGTCCAAACCGAATTACGACAAGTGGTACAGTTTGAAATACGTTTACGACGTTTGAACTATTCCGACGTCACTACAACCCCTTCTGCTGGGGTTGTGGTAACGTCGGAACGCCGAGCTCTGATTGGCTCTGATTGAAGGATAGTGGGCAGACCTCAAAGCAGCTTACTTTGAGGTCTACCCACTAACTTTTAATCAGGGCCAATCAGAGCTCGACGTTCTGACGTTACCACAACCCCTGCAAAACAAGTAGACCGACTTTCGCTCCGCATAGTGAGATTTCAAGTCCAATTGTCTTCGAATCGAATAGTGCCGAACAATGGCTGAAACGTCGAATATCGAATCCAATACGAATATCAAAAGTTTTATTCGCAATCTTCACAAAATTGTACACAAAAGTCGCACATGAGAGGAAACAAAAATGACCGGAATTTTGCGGGTCTTTTTCTTGCCGGGCACGCGGAACGGCTAACATGAATAAAAGCGGTGTTTTTGACTACACTTAAACGACAAATGTAAGACATAGCTGACTGATGTGTCCACCGATTTACGGGCGGACACTCAGAGTCCTGGAGACAAATGTACGGACATGGCTGAACCGCTCGAATGCGTTGACAGTTCTTGCGCCACCTACCTCTGACATCTGGCTCGACACTGCAGGGAGAGACCGGTTTAATCATCGCTGTTTTTTTTTTGTACTCGGACAACCATTTGTCATATTATGAACGCAACAACCGGGATTAGGTTTATATATACTGTCGAGACCTGGCTGCGGGTGACTCAATTGGTATTTTAATTCAAAATGGTGACGTGCCTGGATTTCGTCGAGCGCATCCGTGAAGCTGTGGGCACGACTGCTTCGTTCGAGGAACACCAGAAACAAACTACTTTTCGTCGGAATGGTTTGTCAGCCAAGGCTGTTGTATGCAGGCTTGATTTAGATCCAACGCGAACCTCTGGGGACATTTTTTGTTTTAATTATTATTATATGAACAGCGTTCGTGAATTGACCCGAATGTTTGCCAACAGTACTAATATTCGATGGGTCGAAATATTCGAGAATCGAATACTAGTAGAAATCCGAAAGTCGAATCGCGAATTATTCGGACAATCGTTATGTGATTCGAATTTGATATTCGAATATTCGCGCACGCCCATGTAGCTTATTCACCATCAAAGCGCGTGTTCAATAAAAAAATACGTTGCTTTACCCAGAAGATTTTGAAATCCTTTATGCCGTTTACTATTCGCAACTCCAGCCCGCCGCTCGCCCTCCCGCGAACGAGCGGAGAATTAGAGGAACGGGGACGGCAGCGGCGGCGGCGGCGCGGAAAAGGCGACAGGGGGCGTTAAAATAAGAATTCTTGTTCTCCGCCTCGCAACTGCGTTGCACGAAGGACCGGGATGTCTACTTTCATTAGGGACTTTTCGTATATCGCATACGCTGCGGATTGCTGGTCTTGTGCATGACCGCCAGCTCAATCTGTGCTCAACGTGACGGCTAACGCTCCCGCTAATAATGTAGAGCTCTAGCGTACGGTCTACGAAAAGTATATTCTTTGCCCTAAGTAGGAGAAAACTGGTCGCGCAACGATATGTCGAGCAATACGTGTCGGGAATGGGTTTGCGTTTTAAGGCCGTAGGAACATGACCATTTATTCCAAGCACTTTCGAAAGATAGAATGCGCGTACTTCCTCTCATGTAATTACAAAGTAAATAAAGAAATGCCCGAAGCTTTTTAAGCGCGTCTGTGTTAGCCAGCCGTTCGTGACGAGAGCTTAGAACGGGCAGTTTTGGCGAGAGGGGCTGCAACGTTTCAAGTAACGCGATACAAAAAAAGTACGGTATAACAAATAATGAATTTTTGGTAAAGCAATAAATAAAACCCCTAAACCCCTAAACACGCCGATTATGGTAATAGGCAGTTTTAGCAGAGCGTTACCGCAGGCTACCGTCGGCTACCGTGAGCACGGCAACGCTCCTGGCACGCGCCGAAAATTGTGCTTCAAACACTCTAAAAAGGCCTGTGCGTCCACATTCACGCACAACACTCGGAGAACCAATCAGCGCAACTTACGGAGGCAGCTCAGCGAATGGCGATGCCGAAACAACTGACGAAAAAACGCAGACTGAGTTGTGACATTAAGCGATGCAAGCGTAACGTTTTGCATTGCTTAATGTCACAGCTCGGACTGCGTTTTTTAGTCTAAACATATGTTTCGGCATCGCCATTCGCTGAGCTGCCTCCGTAAGTTGCGCTGATTGGCTCTTCGAGTGTTGTGCGTGAAAGTAGACGCACAGACTTTTTTTAGAGTAAAGGCGCAGCGCGAGCTTCAGGTTGTAATGCTGCACCGCACGGTAGCCTGCGGTAACAAACTTCCTATCAATAACCATAGAGCAGTTTGATCACTGGTTGCAATACACTAAAACCGAGACGGTGAGCAGCGAGTTGCAAGCCTGTGACACGAAGACATCAATGCCGTGAACGCTGCTGTTGCGGAGCTTGACAGTCACCGTGCGCGGCTCAATTTTTAGTGCACCAATGGCCAGGCAAAGCGCAAACACAATATCTTCATCACCCTCAAAAATATTCTGCCACAAGCAATGACGTGGCCGGTGCGTACAACGCGCTCACCCACCACAAAGCTTCGCAAGTCGAGGTTTCTGCAACTTTTAAATATCAGCATGCTCATTTTCCTAACGCGCATCAACATCTCCGTCACCTGTAATATGATCCTGCCTAACCACTTCGCGTTTGCAGACAAATAAATCATTTTTAGCGCACTGACCAGCGTCAGCGAGCAGACGCACGGGAAACCCTGTAGAATCTATTTCCGTCTCTTCCGCCATCTTGGAGCTACCGCCCCGCCACCTATAGGGCGTTGGAGTTGCGAATACAATTCATTATATGGTTACACAAATTCACAAAAAAAATAGATCCTCGGTAAAATGAAGTCATTTACAGTCTTTAAAAATAGCAAAAGCGAATTCCCACAGTGGTGAAGGTGGCTGAATAATTAAAATAAAGCCCCGACATAGAAAAAAAAAAAAAAATAGATTACCCGAAAACGAGAGGGTGTACATAGACGTGCCTTGATAACTCTTAGATGCGCTACCACGGTCACGACAAGGTAAGATTGCGACACCTTCGTGAGCAAGACGAAAGAGAAACACATTTGTTTCTTTGTTGTTGTTTTTTTTTCGTGCCAGAAGTTTATGTAATCGTGAGAGTTTCTACGGACGAAACATCAAGAGGAAAGTTACCCACGCTCACTGCAGTGAACTTGACGTGCTGCGGGCATACCAAACATGAAATGCAAGCTTCACGCTCCGTTTCCTTTGTCAGCGTGATGTCTTTTTTTGTTCCGTTTTTAATACTAGACATTCCTTCGCATATTTGTCTCTGCGAGGGCACGTCCGCAGAGCGAAGGTTACGAAACAGAACGGAAGAAGAAGAGAGAGAAGGAAAAAATGAATAGCAATGAAACGACTCAAAACTCGCGTCATGGCAGCAAAAAAGCAGGAGGCCATTGCGGACTCTATATACACCTCGTTTCGGCGTGCGACTGACCGCAGAGGGGCGCTACGAGCCATCTCGGCCAATCCAGCGCCGGGAAAGTATCACGTGATCACGCGCCCCAGTCGTGCGTTGCTGCGGTTTCTTTGTTAAGGTCACGTGAGACTCACGCGGCATTGTAATTGGCTCCGGTTGCTCGTAGCGTCCTACGTCACTCATCGCAAGGTGAAACGGAGGATAGCAGGCGACGTCGGATTCCCGAAGTAAAATGCCTCCCAAGAAAAAAGAAAAAAAAAATTGCGAAACGAAACGGAACGACACAAACTAAAAACGAAATCAAAGAAAACGGAGGGGAAAAAAAAATCTGCGATGAAACCAAGGGGTAGGCATAACATAAAAAGATAAATGTCTTGAAAGACAGAAAGCGACGCGATGGGAGGCGCCATTTGCGGTGGCAGTACCTAGAGTGCCTAGATTTCAGAGCGAGAGCAACTCGAACTACGGCGAGCGCTTGCAATTGAATGGCGGACGCCTCCTGGATGGATTGGTCTCTAGCGCGCATGCGTGGCGTGGAGAGGAGGAAAGCGGGCAGGAAGGCAGAGAGACGCTTGCAGACGACCAACGCTTTCGTCCCGTTCTCTCAGCTAATATTGCAAACGCGGCCATCGTATGCGGAGAGCAAGTCGTCTGCTTCTTGCGCAGGAGCTCCGGTGACGTCATAACGACGCCGAGCTCTTATTGGCCAACTAAAAAAAAAATAGTGGGTAGATCTCAATGCTAGATGATTTAAGGTCTACCCACTATTCTTTTTTTAATCAGCCAATAAGAGCTTGGCGTCGCTCTGACGTCTTCCGCAACTCCTGCGCAAGGAGGGGACGACTTGCTCTCCGTATAGGTTCAGACTTGCGCGGTTCTCACTAAAAGGAATCGAATTACTTGTAATTGATTACTTTTTGGAGTAATTTTGTAATCATTCGATTACGTTTATTAGAGAGTAATCGTAAGAGTAATCTGATTGCCTTTGGAATTAATTACTCGTAACCGTCATTATTTTTCCCTCCCCATTTCTAATGGCGCCCTTTGTTTCTACAAGTTTTCTATTAAGAAATCCTCGATACACGTCTCCGACAGGGGGCGTGGTTTACCAAATTTGGTGGATTAAGGAGATAAGTGGTTGATAATTCGGTGAGTTTAATCAAATGATCGAGAGTACGAACTGTGAGACGTTTTCGAACCGGCAGAAACAAATGAGTCGTTTTGAACATCTGCAAGAAATCGAAAATTCGACGGTTTCTTTTTGAGTAACGACCAAATTACCTTTCTTCTCAAGTGATCAACTAATCTCATTGAATACTTTTTAATCGAGAGTAATTGTACTTATAATCCATAACCTTTTTTTTTTTTTTTTTGAGTAACGTCTTTTTGTTGCCTACAACTGAGACACCAGGCGCTCATTGAGTCTGGCTGACTTTCGCCTGTACAAGCATACACACGACATTGTTGTGCGCAAAAGGCCATAAACCACGTGACCTCGATCGCGCGGATGGAAGCACTCTGCTTTTCTAGGCACAGACTAGCCGTACCAGCACCGCGAAAGCAGGCTCGTCGTCCTTTTTGGACGGCTCGCTGTTCAGCATCGAGGCTAATGCTTGAAGCACGCGCGCGCGTCACGTCTTGGGGGGTTCGACGGTCTCTTGGGCTTTGTTGAGTATCGCAGAGCAACGCGTATACCTCCGTCTCGATTCCTTTTCTTTCTTTCTTGGCATCCCTCGAATGCGACTTTGTGTACACGGCTCCGCCCGCCTTCTGCGTCAAACTAGCAACAGACGAAGAAAGTTAAAGATGGCATACCTGTATTCGCAGAGCTTCAGAGAGAATCTCGATGATCGGCTTCAGAACGAAGGTGCATACTTAACACACCTTCCTGACATAGAAAGTACAAGGTAGAAGGCTCCTTCTATATGTCGCTCGGACTTCACAAAATTAGAATTATTTACGCGTAGCAGACGCGAGCTCGAGGGGCTGTTCTATGACGATCGTCCAGGCGACAGCCATTTTGAGAGGCACTAGTGTGTGCCCCCTTTATAGGCCGTGAACGTTGCGAACCACCCAGCGGACGAAAGATATTTAGATGACACATCACTATATAGACCAACACACCCTTTAGAAACGAATCAGAGTTTGCCCCAACCAGGTGATGGGCACTTCGCGTGCGCAGAAACCGGATTCCCGTCAAGTGAATCGTCTGCTCGTGCACCGTGCCGACGGTAGCGCCGCCACAGCGGCGTAACGAACGTAAGCTGCCTAGAAAAACGACAGAAGTTGAGGTGACGTAACTATTATATTAACTATTATTGAAGCTAACGTTGTAACTCGCGAACAGCAAATAGTCGACGAAATAAGCGTCGAGCCCACAGAGGACGTAATCACCAGATGGCAGAAGTTAGAGATGATGCAGTAAGAAACATATACAACTCACACCTGCTGGGCTTTTTACCACTTTCAGCGACGCCACCTCGCGGATTTCAGGCGAACCGCTATGAAGGGTCCGCGGAGGGCGGTCCAGCAAGAAAAAAACGAGCATGTTTTCTGCTTTTCTCAGACGAATCGACATGCAGGGACGCTGTTGTTCCAGTTGTTCCGCTGCGGTATACACAAGCAGACATGGCCTAGTGGAGGAAGGAGCACCAAGGACAAGCACATCAGAGGCCGCGAGACCCGGCTCTCTCGCTATCGATACGTTGGTGAGATTGTTCCCACCAAAATATTGCCCGCCACCAACGGGTCAAAAATGCCTCATTGGTTGATTGCGCTCAAAAACTGTCACGCAACGTCCAATCAGCAGCCGAGAAGGCTCTCGGTCTCACGTTGACCAGAATCGGGCCCCCAGGCACCGCGACGTCGATCAGGGGCATTCAGCTCTGATGCGAAGTGACCTCTCAATGAACTTCGAACACGTGACTTCCGCCCAAATGCTACGCACGCTTGAAGCTTCGTTCGCACGCATCTTCAGAGTCGATCGTACACAGGCCCCCCAGCAACGGTTTCGCGAACACACCCGGTTCCTTTGTTTATCAATACAATTTCCCGCCGTCACAGAGCGCAGTTTAGCACCTTCCTCTGACTCCAACCATGCAGTGAATGTCTGAACCATCTTTGTTTGTGTTTTTGTATGTTTTTCTTCACGTTCCTTGTTTCACTTATAACTTCCGCAGTGTGGTCAGAATGTTGCTCGAGATGAGACGGCCCGCTTTTGTTCGTTGCACTGGATGCCCACGCGGCTGGCAAAACCCTGTTCACGCTCACGTCCTAGCCGTGACCTTGAAAAGCTGCGAAGCTTCGCGCTTCCTCGTTGGAAACATAAAGAGGATCAGTGTTATTCGATCAGCATGTGATGGTATGGTGACTGGAACTAAAATAACTGAATCCTGGGAAAATAGCACCAAGCTCTTGGTCGCCATTTTGGTTCACAGAATCAGCAATTTCTCTTTGACCTCTTCATTCTTGGTGAGCCGATCTAAATTCGCTGGTGCCTTTATAGAGACGTTTCTTGTATATCGATATTTTGACCTTGACACACCGACGAAACAAGCGTATATATCTTCGTACCCTAAACACATACAGTGTCGGTGCTTGAAGGCGTTGGAGAATACTTTTCCTGTCTCGAAGAAAGCAAGAAGATATCATTGCGAGAGATTTGTGGAAATAAGCATGCTTGATAAGTTGATTTCACTTCATTACCTTAAAGTGTCCGAAGGCATTACATGAGGGGGGGGGGGGTACACTTTGAATACGAATCACATAAAATTCAAACAGGTTTTACAAGGTCTTAAGAAAATACAGAAGGAAAGAAATCTTCAGTGAATAGAGTTAAGATAAGTGGAATAATTCCTCGCGAGCACTTTTAAATTGATTACAAGCAGAAATGTTTACCACCCTCTCGGATAGGCCATTGCATTACTTACTAGACAAATTTAGAGGAGACTCGGAGTACTGCTTGGTGCGACATGGCGGAAACTTGATTTTGTTCTGGTGATCGCGCCTGGGAAAAATTCGTTGAGGAGGAAGTAAAAGCTGTCTTTTAAGAAGCGGATTATGGTAGTAAACTCGGTGAAGCAAAACCAATCGCGATATTTTGCGTCTGTTGCATAAAGATACGAGACCATACTTTGTCACACAAGACGTACAAAAAAATATCCCTAAAAAGTTAAAACAAAGCGAACCACTTTGTTTTGAATAGACTCCACATTAATAATAAAGTAATCTTGCCAGGGATTCCAAATGAGGCCAGCGTGTTCTACAGTCGAACGAATGAAGGACCTATAAGCTAACAAGCGAACTTCAGAAGTTGCCAAATTTTTTTTTTCTCAAATAACCGAAGATTCAATTTGCTTTGAAGAACGATGTAATCAATATTCAGGTTCCAATCCTCCAGATTTTTTGTTTGTCTGACACCGAGGTATATATAGTTGCTTACTTTGTCGAGATTAAACTCGTTCATTTCGTAGTCAAAGTTAAATGTTGTTTTCTTCGTAAAAAAAAAAAAAAAATGTCAGTAGATTACTCTTTGAAATGTTGATGCTCATTTTTCAATTCTCGCACCACGACATTAAAACATTTAAGTCACGCTGCTGGGTCGACCTATCATCTTTGGTAATTATGCGCAAATAAATCACGCAGTCGTTTGAAAAAAGGTTATTTTTGAGCAAATAAAATTTGGGAGATCATTAACATACACAGTGCGAAAGACGCTTATACTGGCGAGGAACGCTTTCAGTACCATGATGCTTCATAGCGATCTTGGCGCGAACGGTTCATCAGAACGACCCTTTCGAAGTTTCGAAAATTTGAATGAACCGAAATGGCGATTGCAATGGCAACTAATGACGAATACCCTTGCGAGGTTTGGTCGTTTGTATGTTAGTATTTGTTTGCGTCCGGCTAGCAGGCAGGGAAGGCGCAAGGGCGTTACTTTCCCAGGATCCAGTGACTTTAGAGTCACGTTACCAATACCCTTTAGAGGACAAGGATTGCACCTCATCGTTAGTAAATCCCCAACCCCCCACCCCAGGTGGCAAATATGCCGAAAGTGGTGTCCCAACCGGATTACAAGACACCAAACGGTATTGCTGAGGAAGGTGAGAACGGGCAGTGCACTAACATTGTATATCAAAAAAAAAAAAAAAAGAAAAGGGAAAACGTCAGAAAGATGTGCCTGAACCCCAAGTTTGTCCCGGACCCACCAGAATGTCCATATACCGGGAGGAGGAGGAGCCACCCGATATCGGACACCTTCGGTGGGATCGCGCCCACTTCAGAGAAGAAGTGAAGAAACTACATCCTCGGACGAAACATAGGATCTTGAAGACTCACGGAAGACTCGATAAAGTTGACGGGGTATAATAAAATCCGACGTCAGACATTGCTGAAATCTGAAATCTAGGAGAATACGCAAGCATCGACAAAACCTCCTGACTACACGCTTTCCCGAAACGGGCCGTGCCATAAAGCGCAACCGCATAACACGAACTCATCTCTGTTACGTCACGGCGCGGTGGTGGCGCGTCGGGCGCACTTCCGGTCTAGGGCTGTGGGCGGACGACGCCATGGGGCACGTGCATTCCTGTGTTACTTTGGAAGAAACCGGAGAAAAACCTGCCTTCTCGTCAAAACGCCGCGACTGGGGCTTTACCAAAAGAGTCGGGGAATGTTTGAAGGTCAGTTTTCATGCGTTTTCTGCCTGCTCGGTTCGTCCGAGAACGTGAACAAGGGGCCGTGAAAAAGGAAAAACAGACGCCGTCGGACCACGATTGCTTGGGCGGAAAGCACTTTGGATTGAATTCACGGATACTTGTGGTCGTTGGATTTATTTGTTTTGTTCCAACATGAACGCGGGAAAACCGTGAAGTTGCACGGACCACCTGCGGACTACGTTCAGTGCGTCATCACGTTCAAACGGCCGCCTCATTGTTCGAGCTGTCGTCTGCTCTCTCAAACGTTTCTGCTTGTCGTCTGCTCGTTCAAGCGACAGCGGCCCGTAGACCGAACGTTGACCCGGTAATTGCAATAAGAAGTGCAGACCTCAAAAGACGTTTAAGCTTGAAGGTTGCTTCCGGTAAGTAGGCTCGGTGTAAACCGTCAATATAAGGAGGTGTTGATTACTGTTATTAGTGGCCATCACCGACTTGTTATGCCTGATTCACTCGGTCCCATTCTGCATGCGATTTTCAGTATCGACGTCGACGCCTCAGGTACGGTTCAGGCTTTTGCAGCCCGAGCGACGTCATGACTGTAAACAGCGAGCAGAACCTCACCATGTGAATCAGGCTTTAGCCTCCATTCTGCGGCGTCTACGCAGAATGAATCGCCGCATGTTACATTATTCACGCCGAGTTTTGCGGTGTAACGAGCCTCGTTAATTTCGCTGAGGCCGCTCAAGTAGTCAGACATTGCCAGGAAGACGTAGAATCAACAATTCCAATGCGAAAAAGAGCGCGGGAACTCTCGCCGACACCGAAAACATCCCATTCCAATGGTTTGCTTATGGGCGACGCCGAGCTTCTTGCCCACACCCCCATCGCGCATGCGCGGCGTTGCTGGCGTCCGCTAGGGGCGCTCCGGTTTGTTTGTAAACATGCATAAACGTTTTTCATCCATCCGTCCATCCGAAGCGGCAGACGCGTTCGTCTTGGCGTCGCCGCGTGCTGTAGCGTCGCGCCTTTTGAGAAACGTTGCAAGACGCGCTGTCAACGACGCTGTCGCTAGCAATGCTAGTCTTGGCCGCTGCCAAGTTGCTGCACTCTAAAAAAGGGTGTAAAAGGGTGTATCGTTACACCCTTTGTCCCATATATTACGCCCCAAGACTTCATTTCGACGTACCGAGCCCTATTGTCGAACAGACGGCCCCAAATTTTACGAGGGGCTTGGTAACGGTGCGACATAACTTTTTAAATAGCTAAAGTACGCATCAAAGACCACATAAGGAAAACACAGAGTTTTTACAGTAGGGCCAAGAAAACCCCGATTTTTTTTTTTTTTTTTTTGTAGTCAGTAAAACGTACATTAGCTATTTTAATAAATTGTACCACACGGCTATCAAGCCCCTCGTAAAATTTTGGGCCGTCTGTTCGACTGTAGGGCGCTGTACGTCGAATATAAGTTTTGGGGTGTATTATATGGGACAAAGGGTGTAACGATACACTTTTTTTTCTTAGAGTGTGCTCGTGGAGGCAACAGGTCGATTCCGAGTTTGGAAAAGTTATACTCGCAAAAGCTATGCGTCGGAGCGCAAGTTCGTCTGCTTCTTTTGCAGGGGGTTGCGGTGACGCCAGAACGCCGAGCTCTGATTGGCTCCGATTGAAGAATAGTGGGAATAGTAGAAAATTTCAATCGGAAAATGGCGGCTGACGGAGTTTTCGAATACATGGGGCTCTATGGCACCAGAAACCGAAAACGGGCAAAAATGGGCTCCATTTTCCCATTGAAATGTTCAGAAAAGCACTTATAACTTTTGATTAAGTTATCGGATCGGGCTGAAACTTTGGCATCTGGTTGTGACCTCTAGAGCTACCTTCGGGCGGAGAATGAGCGTTCGGCGATGCCTAGTTTATTTTTGCGGAAATAAAAACCCTGTAAATTTTCTTTTGTGACACCCTGTATGTTTGGCTCGTGCCCGGAACATACCAGGACGTTCCTCGCTAGGCGGCATCTTTGTGCGGAAAACACCTTGGAGTTGTTTACAACTCCAAGGTGTTTTCCACAACAGTCCTTGGAGTTGTTTACTTATGGACAGGGACAGGTGCTAAAGAGGAAAACAGAAAAATGATTGATTGCGTATCAAGAGACATTAGTAAGCTAGGGGAAGGCTCTGAAATAATTATTATGGGAGACATGAATGCCCATATCGAGGGTCTGGATGGGTGTACGGACTCAACTGGAAGCATATTACTAGAACTGTTGGAAAAACATGCACTGTAAAAAATAACCGTCAAATTTACGGCGGTATACGCTAATAAAAACTGCGAGTACGCCGTGAATAGGAATTACTTAAAATGTAAACGAGCAAAAAAGAGCGAGAGGGAAACGCAAAACTTCTTGGAGCAAGAAAACAGAAAGAAAAGACGCGCATCGCTAATTGGTCACCACGCTTGACCTTCGGAAGCAGCCACGGGTGCTGCGGGAACCCAGAGAGGCTCCGCTCGCCCCTTTGCCTCCTTTCTTTGTCCTTCCTTTCAACATGCGACGCCGCGCCAGCCAAGAAAAAGAAACAAAAGAAAACAACAGCTAAGTGCCAACAATAGAGCAACAATGCGACGTGTGAGATTCGCGGAGGAAAGAAAGCGCCCTTGGTTGGGACAACGCGGGAAGAAGTGGAAGAAGCGGACGTTCGGTTCATTTTCCCACCCGTTTCCGCGCCATTTTGTCCTCGTTCGTTCGTGGCATTCCCGGCTATTTGTGCACCTGAAAATTTGAAGCGGAAGGCAACTGGATACTCGAGACAGGTATTTCATTATCAATCTGTTGCTTGCTTGGCAAGGGTAGTGTGTTGGTGGCATAAATTATACAACACCCTAATAAGATGTTTACTTGCAGAATTTGTAGTTTCTGTTCAAGCACGCTTGCTGGTTGCGCAATTCGAGGAGCACGTTTTCAGCTCTCGAATTCTTCCGTGTGTGGACGAAGGATGCTGTCGCCAGTTGCTATGAGTGATGCTCTCAGGTGTCATATTCTGAGAAGACATAGGCATTCGAGCGCCTAAGGGTAAGTTCGGTTTGCTTCGAGGATTTTGGAAAGCTTTCAGTGCACTTTGTCAGCCTGCTTAGAGGAGTGCCGCACAAGGGAGGCTTTGCTAAAACATCTAAAGGGCCACATCACCGACGATATTTTGGGTTCGTGTCCGTGCTCCAACTGTCAGAAGGTATTCGGTGTGAAATCATAGTTCATGGCACATTTAGGGTGACCCGTCCCGCGACTCGCGGGACTGTCCCGCGATGAGGGCTCGTGTCCCGCGTCCCGCAAAAAATATCAAAATCTTCAAAATGTCCCGCATTTCACACTGTTGTAACATCCACTACGCATTTCATGGCGTTGCCGAAGAACGGAGCGAGGGGAAGCCGGCAGGCCGCTGGTAAACGTGTGAATCGCGATGGTACACCATTTTCTTTCCAAGCATTGCGGGAAGCGACCGTCGTTCTTGCAGGACACCTGACGCGCATGCACCGTTGTGGCTCCCTTTCCTTGGTGGAAAAATATTGAAAGAAAAATTGCTCGCCAAATGTCGAAAATAAATTATAGTAATTATTTTCAAACCGAGCTGTGTCAATGCAAAAAACAAATTGTTGTAAAAAAAACTTTTTTTTTAGTGAAGACGATTACACAAGGCAAAAAGACCAACTCACAACGATCAAAACAACAATCTAAGGTTCGAACTTTTGTGTAGGAGCATGTTGGTAAAATAAGAATCGACGGGAAACAAGCCGCAAAATATTTACTCCGTCCTCTTTCCTTTTGATGCATTGAGTTCTGCTGCAGTCGATTTTATGTTTTCACCTTAGACACATTTATTAACATATGTGGCATTAGACCTTAAAATATATCACCGGGAGTAAAAGTTATTTGAGCTTAATTGCCACAATACAATTCGCAGCTGTATAAAATGCTTTCGGACAAAACAGGATATCAAATGTGTTAGCAAAGCCACATTTCGTGGCGTGTGTTGATAAATTTCCTTGAATAGTGTTTTTTCTTGAGGTTTTTTAATCTGAGGCTGGGGCAGAAGGAGGGAAAAAGTTTTGTCCTTCTGCCCCAGTCTTGGGTTAAAAAACATCATATGGTAAACTTACACAAGCTCGACTGCGCACTAAGTTCTTTTCTGCGGTTGCGACATGCAGTCGAAATATAATACCGTTCTTCTCTTACACCCCCCCCCCTTTCTCGGGTCGGCGTGTCCCGCATTTTGATAGCAGGAAGGTGGTCACCCTAGGCACATTTGAACTAGGCGCATTTACGAGAGACGGGTTTATTGGGCGACGTCGCCCAATAAACGTACGTACGGCGCATCGCCTGCAGCCCCGCTTCAGGTTGAGGACCCTTCTACACTGTCGACTTGTGCGGATTCTAATGAAGACGGTGCTGTTAACGTGATGCATTCCCCTGATGATAACTACGACGTGTGAATGTCTGTCTGCGGAAGAAAAAAAAAAACGTAGAATACAATATTGTTTTTTTTTTAATTATTATTTGAAGTTCAACAGAAAGCTTCTTATGCCGGTATCAACCGTTCAAAAAACATTTATGAATTTCAACGTCGGCATCTCTTGTACAAACAATGCATGTTCGGAAAACTTGCTGAAAGCCTTCAAAACGTGCTTGGTTCAGTCGAGGCTACCCGAGTTATGCGTGACATCGAGTACAACGTTATGTACCTGAATACTCCCGTCTTTCTTCCAGAACAGATGAGGTCTGCATATTTGAGGAAGCACTTTCCTTACGTGGAAACAGTGAGTATGTACATGGGACGTAGTCGTGGCCAAAAGGACCGGTTTGCGCCGCATGTCCCCGTTAGAGAGACACTAAAATACCCCCTAGAAAACAAATCTGGACCAGGTATTTACAGAGCCTCAGAACGAATCCCACTTACCCGGTCTTTTGGAGGAATTTTGTGATGGTGCCTCCCACTAAGGCCAGTCAGTAACTGACATGAATCAGGATGCACCACCCATCTCCCCATGCATTGTAGTTCATGGTGAGCATTCACTGATTACTTTCCGAACCCCAAGTCATCAATATTGTCTATAATTTTATAATGATTTTGAACTACAATTATAGTTCTGCAATTTACTACATCAAGTTTCTTTTCTAGGGGAAAGCATCTGCTCAGCCAGCATGTACTCGATCTTCATTGATGGAATAATTGTGATGGACGAAATTCACATGTTCGACCACGCACTGGCTGCACAATTCAGCGCGTACTATGTCTTCAACATTGCGTACACAGAAGAGATTTGCACCACCTTGGAGTCTATTCAAAGGTATTGAGCTCATTTGTGCTTCTTGGCATCATGTGGTGTTTTTTTGTTCGTTTGTGTATTTCATCTGATCTAGCATACATTTCAGCAATTGCTCCAGACGTGAGCTCCTTGTTTTAGAATGTCCATTGCTTGCATCAAAGCTTGTGCAGCGAAAGTTATTGTCAATGCTAGAGCCATGCTATGGTGAGATAGTGTAGAATAAAAAGCAAGTCTGATCATTTTATTTCGTGCTCCCTGTCCTTCGCTTACTCAAATATATTTGGTAGTGTGCGAATACACGCTACCAAATGATATTTTTAATGTGTGGTACTTTTCGTTTAAAATTCAAATATAATTAGCTCTTCATAGCATTGACTCCGTTATAACTTAGGATACGCTATATACTTTAAGAAACGGCTGTACCTGCCTCATGACGCCACCGGCGACTAGTCTTCGTTCAAAAAGACTTAAAATGTGTATTCAAAATAACGAGGCTTTTATTTCCACTTTTAATTTTTACAAAACAAAAAGATAAATCAGTTCCAAGGGCTGCTGTTGCAGCTTTAGATCCAGTAGGGATATATTTTCTGAACTTTTACATTTTCAATATCCCGAAGATGTGGAGGTCTTGTTAAAAGTGGTTCAATTGAATATTGTTACATAATAGCAGTGTGTCCATTCGAAGATGTGCAAGTTGCTTAACATAAAGACAACTAATTTTAGAGCAATTTATTAGTGCAGAGCGAAAAAAAAAAAGCAATGATCTATTTTACTGTTCAGAATTATAATTGTAAGATGCTATAATGTATAATGTGTTGCTTTATAAAAGACTATAGTTGAGAACTGGCAGATATTCCCTTTCGTTCTTTATTTGCAATTTACAACTCATCAAAATATGTAATTAGGTGAATGGCTGTTCGGTCCTTAACCTGGTGTGAGATTGGTAAAAAAAAAGTGTCTATGTGAATTTAGAAGTTCATGTGGGGGAGATTCATTAACCTACAAGACTGAGTGCTAGGCTACTTGGGCATATTCGAAAGATCAGTGCTCCAAAAGCTTTAGTCACTGGCCAGTTTAGGTATTTATTGTCCAATTATTTTTAACTGGCGTATTCTGAGCTGTGGTAGTAAAAAAACTACTTCGTAAATCTGTTCTTACAGATGTTGGGATCAACCCTGAACGAGGAACCCAAATAAAAAACGAGAAATACGTAAGCGTGAAGGTTCTTCAGTGAATCGACGACATGTCGGAATATAAATGAAAATGGAAATAAATATAACATCTTTTTACTTTCTTTTGACAGCACGGGTCAGAAATATTAATGCATCGAGTGCTGTTAGAGCAGCCGTCCTCGCCGCAGACAAAATTGTCTGTGCATGACTGCTTATTCACTTTAGATATGCGCAATTAAAGTCAGTTGAATAGTGCAACACAACAACCCCAAAATACTCGGCCGAGCTTTTTTTTTTTTTTACGCTGTATGGTTTACGCGGTTCAAATGACTATAATGGTGTGGTCCAGTAAGATAGTTTTCAACGTATTACGGTCGCATAAAACTGAACCGTAAAATTTACGGTCAAATACCAGGCAGCTGATGCTGCCAAAATTGTACAGTAAAAATAACGGTGCACTGTAAATCTGGTTAACGATAAACTTAAACGGTGACCGTAGAAATATACGGTCGCCGTTTAAATTGCACCGTAAAAATAACGGTGCACTGCAAATCTGGTTTACCGTAAATTTAAACGGCGACCGTAGATTTCTACGGTCGCCGTTTAAATTTATGGTAAACCAGATTTACAGTGCACCGTTATTTTTACTGTACAAGTTTGGCAGCATTAGCTGCCTGGTATTTGACCGTAAATTTTACGGTCCGTTTTTTACAGTGTGACTTAGTTTTATGTAATACCAGTCAGAAGTGTGACGGGCACATAACGTGGGAAACTGGCAATCTACATTCCACTATAGATTACGTACTCATGTCACACAAAATATATGGTAAGTTACAAGTAATGAAAATAGATGAAGAAGGTTCCAAAAGTCTTGGTAGTGATCACAAACGTATTAAGCTGAATTTTGCCAGAAAAGTAAATGCTGAAACTAGACAACATAATTCAAAGCACACTTTCTGCAGCGACAAAGAGTTGGAAATAGTTGCTGAAAGAATAGAGGAAGCAGTTTCAGGGCAACGGTATACAGATTGGACCTATGAGAGCCTAACTAGGCTTTTTATTCTGGAACTAGACAAAGTTCAGAGTGAACGAAAGGGGAAGCAAGGACATAGACCAAAAAGCTGGTGGGACAAAGAAGTGAAGCATGCGATACAAAAACGTCAGGAAGCCTCTAGAGAACACAGGCATTCTAAGCGTAGTGGGGAGTCAGAAACGGAAGTAAAAGGAGATGGGACACTTTTATAACATGTCGCCGAGAGGCATCCAGTTTGATCAATGCGAAAATTCAGAGAACGGGTGAAGAATGGATGAGTAATGTAAGCAAGAAAGATAGAAACGCAGCCAAGAAGTTTTGGGAGCACTTGAACTCACTCGGTGAAACGACGCAAGCTAGACAGAAGTTCATACTCTCGCATCAGGGAGATCAATTAGAGGGAGATGATGCGATACGATATATAGGAGCAGTGATGGAGGAGAAATTTCGGGAACGGGTACATGTGGAAGATAGGAGAACCGAAGGAAGTAGCAGTCCAGCTTGTGACATCGCGGATTTTGGACAAAGAGAATGGGAAAAGGCGGAACGAAGAGTCCCTAGTGGCACGTCGACAGGCACAGATGGTATCACAATCAAGCTGGTGAAGAATTTGGGTCCTAAATCTAAGGCAAAACTAAGGGAGGTAGTGAGCACTATGATAACGAAAGGAAATATTCCAGATGAATGGAGGCTTAGTAGGATGAGTATGATATATAAGGGAAAGGGAGATAAGTCTGATATTAGGAATTATCGTCCCATAACCGTGACACCAGTTATTTACAGGTTGATAATGCAGATTATAAAGAACAGACTGGAGGGATGGGTAGATTGCGAGGGCATACTGGGCGAGTTGCAGAACGGGTTTCGGACACAAAGAAGGTTGGAGGACAATAGATTTTCTCTAACACAGTGTATAGAAATAGCGCAAAAAGAAAACAGACAGCTCTGGCTGGCATTTCTGGATATCAAGGGTGCCTTTGACAATGTGAACCAAAGGAATCTGTGGGACATAGTGGAGAGCTTAAACCTAGATGAATGACTAACAGCAATATTAAGGAACATTTACAAAGATAATAAGGTGATTATAACATGGGAAGGAAAGGCAACAAGGAAAATAGAGATAGGACGAGGCCTTAGGCAGGGGTGCCCGTTATCGCCTTTGCTGTTTATGTTGAATCTGAGAGGATTGTAAGATAGACTATAAAAAAGTGGGCTTAGATTCGACCTTTCGTACAGTAAGCTAGGCCAAAAAATTCAGCACTCCTTACCGGGATTGATGTATGCGAATGATATCGTACTAATGGCTAACAACAGGATAGATTTGCAGGAATTAATGAGCATCTGAGATAGGGAAGGAGAGGAATTAGGTTTAGAATTCAGTAGTGAAAAATCAGCAGTCATGATTTTTAACAATGATGAAGTTGAGAGGCTGAAGATACATAATATTACGGTTGAGAGAGCTAGCAAATACTTAAGTATCTAGGAGTATGGATATATGATGGTGCAGATTATCTCAGTGAGCATGAAAAGTATATAATAGGTAAGAGCAACAGAAATGCAGCTGTAATGAAAAATAGAGCACTTTGGAATTACAACAGGTATGAGGTGGTGAGAGATTTGGAAAGGGGTCATGGTGCCTGGATTGACTTTTGGAAACGCAGTGCTATGCATGAAATCCGAAGTGCATGCAAGACTAGAAATAAAACAGCGCGGAGTAGGTGGCTGGCTTTGGGGGCACATTGCAAAACGCCAAACCAGGGAGTACAAGGAGATATGGGATGGGCGTCATTTGAGGGCAGGGAAGCTGTGAGCAAGATAGAATTTGAGGATCGGTTGAGGCAAATAGATGGGGAGCAATGGGCACGAAAGGTTTTCAGCTATTTATACATGAGCAGTATAGACACAAAATGGAGACAGCGCACTAGGAAATTAAGAGGAAAGTTTTTAGGCTACAGTGGGGTTCCGGAAGAGAAGGTCTCAGTTAAGAAGAAAGTTAAGGCCACAGAAAGAGATCGGTGGCTAGAGGGAATGCAGACAAAGACGGCCCTGGAAAGCTATAGATTAAACAAAACAGTTATTGCCAAAGAAAGCATTTATGACAATTCCAGGGGAAGCTCATTGTTGTTTGAAGCAAGGACAGCTGTTTTGCGAAACAGGACATACAGAGCGAAGTACCAGGAAATGGATACAGTGTGCGCTGCTTGTGGAGAGGAGGACGAGACGGCTGAGCACTTGATACTCTACTGTAAAGGGCTTCACCCTATGCCTACTGAAGACAACATATATTTAATAAAGTCATTGGGTTTTAGAGGCAGCGAAGGAAAAGTGGATTTCAAGACAGTAGAGATTACCAAGCAAAGATTAAGTGAATGGTGGCAGAAAGCGAGAGAAAACTAGGTATTTTCTTATTAACTGATGGCAAGGGGGTTTTATAGCCTCACCTTCTTTTCAGTGAGGAGTGAATATAGTTTCCACATTTAAATATTCTAAGCTTAAAGGGTAAGACAAAATGGCTAGGTGGCTTAAGCTACCGCCCGATCCAAAGGGCTCAGCCGGATTCATCCATCCATCCATTCACCACGGTAAACACCCCTGAGCAGTGGAGGCTCAAGATAAGTTACAGCAAATGGTAATGTTTTTTGTTGACTTTTTTTTTTTTTTTTACTCGGGCACGAATATTCGAGCTCGCCCTTTACAAAGGGAGCAGCCAGAGGATCATAATTATTATCATCACATCAGCATCAACATCACCACTGGGTGGTGGCGCAAAACATTCATCTATCGTAGAGAGGGTTCCTAGAGGCTTTAATGCCTAATTGTATACCTTATGAACGCAAATACAAGATATTTCTGACAGGTGACACATCTGCCAAAATTACTGAGCTCAACGAGCGGAAAAGCGGTCGAAACTAGCGCTGGAGCCGAAGGACAGCTGTGATAACTTCGCTTTTACGACAGAGACGGCACCAAATGATCGACGTTCGTGACGCCACTTTCAGGCAAACATCTCGTTTCCGCCAATCATAAAACAATAAAAAACGAAGAAAAAAAAACGACTACGACAGCAACTCCACATCTATAACGACACAGCGGAACTTTGAGAACCACACTCTATCTCGACCGGTTCAGTCACATCAGCCTGCTTTCCGCAACACAAACCACAACAGCCAGCAAGCGTACCTATATATAAATCGGAACAAAAGACAACACAACTACAGACGCAAAAACGTCTTGTCTTCGAGACAGCGATACCAATTCTTTGCCTTCGGTAGGCGCATATACCGTTTTCCGCGCACCGATCTGAAAACGAAATGGACAGGCCGTAATGACATAGCCCCAGTTCTTGCAGGTAAAAAAACACCCAGCGAGCACAGCTTCCAAAAAAAGGCAGTCGCTTTCGTTCCGCCGTACACCTTGTCTTCCTGGTCACTTCACTTTTTTTTTTCCCGCAGCGAGGACAGACAGCAACAACAATGATGCAAATGGATATCGAAGGATGCCGGGGCCCAAACGTTCGCGTCTGCGACCTCCTCGACGCGCTGTTCCCTTCACATCAGACTTTCTGATATCGTCACGCGCGTTGGTCAGGACACCTGATATACGTGACAGCGCTTCACGCTTTCAAAAGACTTGCCGCTAAGGAAAACGCTCTACACGGCCCGTTCGCCGTCCAGCACCGCATCCTCTGCCACCTCAGTAGTTATGTATACACGTCTGCAAGTACGGCCTCTGTGCGCCGCCATCTCGAATCTGTATAGTGTGCAGATTATCTGAAAGTACTAAGGCGTGCCCAATGTTGCCAGAACGGCTGTACCCTTCAGAATGGGCGGTATCTTGCGACACCTGGCCTAGAAAAACAAAAATACTAAATGTATGATCCTTCCTTCGCCGTTCTAAGTAAAATTTTCTTTCCGCTCTGCACTTCTATAACTATTGTCAGGCGGTGCAGGACATCGCCAGGATAATCTTTAAAAGTATTGGGCAAAAGAAAAAAACCACCCCCGCTTTTTTTCTTCGGCGAGGGAGTCGCCAAGTTTCCTCTGGTTAAACCTTGTCGGCGTTACCCCAACACCAAACCCACTGGGAGACAGGGCTGAGACTTTAGGCCGGCCCCAGGAGGGGCTCCCAGTCTTCCTGTGTCCCGCCCGTCCCCTACCTGTGCGAGTTTTACTTCAGTCAATTTTCCTCTAGATATAGACGCTTTACACACGCGCCAGAATACAGCCGCCATTGCTGACCTTCTCTTGTTTTACCGAGATACCAAGCCACTGAAATTGGTTTGGACGAGCCTCCACAAAGGCCAATGCTGGGGAGAAAGACAGAATAAAATCTAAGACGGCAATAACCTGGCCTGCTATGATAATAATGAAGTGAAGTAAACGTAATAAGAGGAAACAAAAACTGAAGGTCAGTTATGGCGGCGCCCATGCACAGCTGCTGCAAGGCGTCTATAAAGGTATGTAATTGGGCGAGTTGGTTGTACATTGTAGAGAATAAAAGCGCCCAAAAACACTACAGACAAGTAGAAGGACGACGTACCCCACAGAGCGCTAGATACTTAAAATAGAAGGAATAAAAACAAAGAGGACGTTCACGAACAACGAGACTCTTTCAGAACGATTGTTGCTAACCGAAAGGGTTGTCCGTGAGCGTCCTCCTTGTTTTTATTATTTCTATTTTAAGTATTCATAATTAGAACACACTCTTTAACCAGCGCTAGATAATCTCGACCGTTAACCTTCTCACCTACTCCCTCTGACTGTAACCTTTTACAGCGATAGTTGTTAGTGGGACACTCTGCGGTCTCGCGCCGTCGACCGTGTTCCATATATCGACGCGGGCCATTCTTCATATCGACGCGGGCATTCCGCCAAAACATTTCACGGGCCGCTGATAACAAGCAAGCAAGATAACATGCCTGGTCAGTAAAACAGCCCCCGCCGGGCAATCTGGCAGTGCACTGGGCAGGCACGTAGCCAGGATTTTGTTTCGGGGGGAAGGGGGGGGGGGGGGGGGCGCCCATGACAAAATGCTGTATGAGGGGGAGAGGGGAGAGGAGGTCCCAGCAAAATGGAAGATTTCGGGGGTGGGGGGGGGGGGGGCGGGGCCCCATGCCCCCCCCCCCCTCCCCCCTGGCTACGTGCCTGGCACTGAGATATCTGCCCATGTGACCCAGAATTAGCACAAACAACAATTCTCGGGAGAAACGCCGATGAAACTGCCTTAGAATTTTACGATGCGTTCCTTATCAGAAAACAAGGGGAAAGCAAACGCGTTAGTGCCCCGTCGATGCACCTGACAGACACAGAGTTTAATTTTCTAAACAAATAGCCAGAAAGATGATATTAATAGTGTGCGTTTGTTTGAATAAACCTTCATCGGAGAGTGCACTCCGTCTTGTCTACTTCCTTGTCCCTGTTTGTTCGGCGCTTTTCGTCTAGCACGTCTGACTATTTGTACCGAAGTGACGTACGAAAACACGCTTCCCTCGCGGACAGCTCAAATGCTCTCTACTTAACACCCTCATTGGTTCCAAAGCGCTATGGAAGTTTCGTCCGGTGTGTTGCTCGGTCTGATACGAAACGCCTCAGCGGACTCTATGGTGCGCGCCGGCACCTTTACCCTTTCATTAGAGAGTTTTAGTAGACCGTTTCCATTTTCCGCTCCGCTCTGAGGGTGCCAAACTGCGCATGCGCGGCCTGCTTCAGCGGAATGGAAAGCGGAGGTCCAAAAACGCGTTTTCCCTTACAGAAAAATGAAACTAGTTTCAATTGAAAGTCATTCAATTGAATAGAAACTCAATTGAAACTCATTGATCATTTTTGTAAGGGTTAGTAGACCGTTTTGCTTCAGCGTAAGAGCGTTTTGAGGGCGTTCGAAAAATTCGCTTGCGTAGCCCCACAAGTGGACGTTTATAGTACTAGTAAGACAGAAAAACTAAACGTTAAAACCAAGAAAGTGAAAGGGAGCGTGTTTGTAGAGGTAGTAAAAACGAAGGCGAGAATAATGAACACAAAAGAGTCGGCACACACCCGAAGCATATTACGCTATAAAATATAAATATAATCGTTCCACCCTGTATGCCAGTGAAACCGAAGGTATAACAATGAGCATGTTGCTCTAAACGGCACTTGCACTGCACGAGCGCGCGTGCTGGTCAAGGACGCTGAAAGGCCGGCACTCGCTCTTGTAGCTTCTGCTTCACTCGTATTAAAACTGAAACAGATTTACGTATTCGAAGTAGAAAAATGAAAGAAAAGGACGAAGTTTGCGCATTTCGAGTACACCCTTTTGCGAAGTACGAGTACAGTGTTGCTCAAGGCTAGCAAGGCACCTGCACGATGAATCCCCGCGGTTCTCAATCAAGGAGACTTCTACTAACGAGATTAATATTGCGAGACATCGAATCAATGATTTGTATCGCTCATGCCATGAAGCACCGAAGCTTCCTTTCCGAACGCGGTTCGCTGGATATTGCCAACGTAGAAGAGAAACCCTTTAAGAGGCTATCCCGCTTAAAGAAGGACCTGGCTGCTCTGCAAGTGGGCCTCCAAATCCCAGCACCCGACAGATCGGCGCAGGGTGTTGCCAATCTGGCCAGACGCTTTGCATGGATCTTTGTCGACTGGCCTATCGCAACCATCTGTTCGAACTTGGATGAGTGCTTGGACGGAACTTGTCGGTGTTCTCCAGTATTGAGACCCTCATCGTGGTTCACATCAACGAGAGGTTTGGCCACCTGCTCGCTGACATGAACAAACATAGGGGGTTGACCCTGGCGAAACTGGAGCTGTGCTCACAGGTGAGACCCTGCATGGTTTGTGTAAATTTCGTGTTTCCATTGTTTTTAGCACTGCTGCTCTGTCTAGTAAAAAGTTACTCTTTTTGATACGCCAATAATTTACGTCTTTACTTTTGTTTCGGCACAAAAAAACAAGGTGTACATGGGTAGTGTCAGGACAAGTCACGACGAGCGCGTTTTTAATCTGTGAGTTTTAGTAGGCCACTTCTATGAGCCCTCTATGCTCTACTTTACGCTCTGGAAGAAGCATCGCCCCCACCGCGCATGCGTAGCCCGCTCTGAGTTGGAGCGTACAGTTAGCGGAGTGAGCGTGCGCTCCGCTTTACAAGTTGCAGAGCGGAATTCCCTCAGCGTTCTTAGCGTGATCGCTTAGATCTCAAGATGGCTGCACTTGCTCGATACGCGTCGATGTTTTTCACCTTGACCTCAGCTTGAAAGAGGCCGATTCAAGAAGTAAAGCGTACGTCCCACGCGTGAAAAGTAAACCATTCCATTTGAGTTTTATGTAACACAAAAGAGCATAATCAAACGAAGTGAACGAGTATCACTTTGCAACCAACACGGTGTCGGTAAAGTCGTCGCGTTTTTGTGGCCTTCTATGGCTATGCAATCAGATGTACGGGAGCGCGTGCTTGAGCGCCAATTATACCTGTACACGCGTCCTCCTGTCGAAAATGACATTGAAAGTTGACCACGAGCATAGCGCTCGCTAGCCGCACCAAAAAAACCATTCCTCTCAACTTTATTTATTCATATTCGCTCGCAATTTCTGAACTGTTTGACTTTCCTCCGGAACTGTTC
The DNA here is from genome assembly GCA_013358835.2 of Ixodes persulcatus. Taxonomy (NCBI): domain Eukaryota; kingdom Metazoa; phylum Arthropoda; class Arachnida; order Ixodida; family Ixodidae; genus Ixodes; species Ixodes persulcatus. The sequence goes on from JABSTQ010009429.1 coordinate 240,367, forward strand.
GCCTTGGATTTCCTTGGTAGATTTAGAAAATAATAGAGACTTGAATGCAGCCTTTTTAAAAGTGCATGCCATGCTGCCCCTATTCTTCAAGGCCGCCTTTTTTTGGCCAAGCGTCTATGGAGCAAGAGAGCTGCGTCATTGTTTGTCGCGGATGCGAGTCTAAATGTATTAGACACGAATGCTGCGTCAATGCTGAATATGAACTCGGTTCTAGTCACAAGTCTCGCACTAAAAGCGATGCCCAAAATATGGCGGCCGAATATGTTACCCGGCGGTGTTTTGAAAAGAGTTACCAAAAACGGTCGAAAGAATATTCCATGTCAAGTTTTTGTCTGGTGAAAACCAGACAGGCATAAGCAATTCAAAATTTATCAAGCACAACACTGGACTTCTAAGCAATAGCGGTAGACTAGAACGCTTTTCAGAAGTTTCGTTTTGAATGCGCAGTTTGACGGCCTCAGAGCTTAGCGGAATTAAGGAACAACTAAATCCTTTTTAATTTACGATACCCATTTTTGTGCAACCCTACCATGGAAATACTTTTTATCTTATATGAGTAACAAGTCCCATATCAGATGTTTTGGTAGTGTTTAAATACTGCCGTGTTGCAAGAGTGCCCTTTGTTCTTTCTATCAGGCTGTCGAAGACAAGAGAGCAGTCCTGGACATCTGTTGGGGTTTCCTTGACCGCACAGCACGCCCATATGCCGTCCATCAAAGAATCAGAAGCCATACTTTTCTGGTCACAAGAGGGTGCTCGTCGTTAAGTACCAGGCAGTGATGTGCGCAGACGGCACAATTTGTCAGCTGGATGAACCCTACGAAGACCATGGGCATGTTTCTTTTTTTTTTTAAATATTAGAGTGCGTAAACTGATCACAGTGAACCATATCCAAGCTGTTGTACTGAGATAAATACTTGTCTAACTAGGCTGAAAGGCGTCTAGAAATATTTTAATAAAAAAACATTTACTAACGACTCCCATTTTACTTCTCAGATGTGCGTGTGAATATTGCATCTAATCAAATTACAGTGTTTCTGTTGACTTCAGCATTGTAAAAGTAGCCTGTGTTGCGTGGCCTTCTATTGCAAGAAAACACCGTAGCACAGGTGAAGCTAAAACTAGGCAGGAGCTTAAGCCGAAAAAACGCAATTTCGAAAACACAAAAAAGAAATGAAAAGAAGTGTAGCCAAGCAAAATGGTTTCATCTGATCCCCCAAGGCAGATACATACACTGCGCTCTGCTGTTAAGCCTGATTCACATGGTGCGAATTTGCCTGCGATTTCGCAACTGCGACGCCGCTCTTGCGTCACAACGCAGTTGCGGTGCGAATTTCACAAATTCGCGCTTCCGTATTTTGCCAAACTTTCCTTGCGACGCCGTTCTTGCGACGGGACGGACAACCAATAAAACGCGGCTCGTGAAATACGTCACGGTGGTCATAGAAACGTGGGAATGAAAAATACAAAAAAGGCGTCATCTACGTCGTCGTCTTCGAAATTCGCTGCGGGGGTAGGGCGGCGGATGTGCTCCTCATGAGTGAATGTTTTTTGCCGGGGGATGTAAGTTTGAGTTCGGCATTGAAACGAATTGGCGTTTGCGTACCACGCGAGGGTTGTGGTTGCTTCCTTCGTAAAAATGCAGGCGACAATAATTGAGGCTTGTGTTCGATTACTTTGCGTGTGTTACTCATTGCATAGTAGAAAGATCCTTTCTTCAAATCTGTTTGGAGTTGGCACGAAGGCCTGTCTAGAAACCCAGAAACGATGAACTGCATTTTGTAATTAAAGCTATTTGATAAAAATCGAGTTTCACATTTTTACGGAGTGATGTAAACCGGCGAGACGCGAACCAAGCGAGTGCTAGATAAATCAACGCGGCGCCTTGATGGCTCCTTCCAGTGCTGCGCAGCCATTTTCTTCCGAGGTCCTCACTGGGCACGCATGAAGTACATTGGCCCATCTGCCCTGCTTCTGTTGTTTCTGGTATGAAAACACATGTTCGAGTTCCATAGATTCACCAGCGACCGTGGCATGCTTTCAAGCGAGATTTCGTAAGAGCGCTCGTGGTGTGCACGCGCGTTCTTTCAACAGTTTAAATTTACTATTTTTCGTCGGAATAGCCTCCGTAAAAACAATTCTTCTCCCAGCTAAGTGCTGCTACCCCCCTCCCCCCTTCATTTTGGGATGGTACGAATACGAAAAATGCCTATGCATTTCTCATACAAATCCTGTGAGAGTTTGGTTTCGTGCATATTTTGTCGTTATTTCACCAACATGATTGTTTTGGCTTTCTTTTACATCTGGAAACCTTTTTTTGTTTATGCCGTTTACTTTATCTTTATTTTTAACATGTTCGCAATCGCTAATATTGTTGTGAACAAAAAAGAAAGCTAAACATTTACGTAAGCTTGTTCATGCTGACCTAGACTGAGGAAGTACAGAATGTGTTTTGCGCGTTCATACACACACACGGTCTGTTTGTGGTCCAGCGTCGGTCCAGCGTGGCGTCCATTTTATAAAAATAGGCTGATAAAACGCGTTCTATGTTAAAGGGACCATGAAGGCAGTTTCGAAGTTTTATTTGACGATTGAAATGGATGTCAGGCACGTCTCAGATACTGTTGACCAAGTTCTAGCCCGAACAGAAGTTTGGGTGCCGCACCAATCGAGCAAACAGGCGCGGTAATAATAGCGCCGGGAACGATGCCTGAGACCCCACTGAGGCGGCGGCAGAAAGGTGAACTAAAGTGCGCCGTTGAAGCGTGACGACAACGGGCTCCTCGTCTGGCGATTGGTTCAAACGATAGACGCGCTCTTGGTTTCGATTTCGGTGGTGAGATGTGATGAAAAAAGTTCATTTGAACGTTGGATAATCTTTTAAAGTTGTAGTTGGGAATTAATAGGTTTCATACCGTGTATAAAAGCATAATCTGAAGCGATCCCTCCGTTTGTCACTGGTTGAACGCATCCCGCACTGCTACCTCGGGCGCGTAACAAGCATCGAGCAACCATGGAAAAAAAAAAAAAAGGTACGAGCGCCGTGGGCGGTGGACTTTTGGTTCTGGTTTCGTGCGTCGTCTCGTGTTCGCTTTGCGAACTGGTGTCTCACCAATCATGCCGCGTTTATGTGCAGTAGTAGGTTGCGCGAAAGGTCGGCTAAAGACGTGTGGTCGATCGGGCGACGTTAGTTTGCATAAACTGCCGACCGATGCAGCAATGCGCAGCATTTGATTGCGCGCCGTCGTCTTGCGTAGAGCTGTGGACAGCGATGTCAGGATTTGTTCGTTGCATTTCCGGCCAGAAGACTTTAAGCAGCACCTTCACGTCAGCCGGAGTCGCTCTGAGGCGGCGACCGAGGAGCTGGTGGTAGGTCTGGGGCGCCTTCGTAAAGCGCCAATCCAGAGTTCTGCGTCCTTACCAGCATCTCCCGTTCAGTCGGCGTGAGGTCGCTGAACGGGAGCTCAAACTCGTTTGCGAGCGCGGCATTGTCGCCCATTTCTTCCAGGTTTTCTTCACAGACCGCCGTGCACTATAGCGAACCATGGGAACCACACTGAGTGTGCAATAAATCCTACCGATGCCGACAGTGCTCCCTGACGTCACTTCTCTTTCCAGAGGCGAAAAAGGGAAGAAATCTGAATGTTTGTTTCGGTTTCGCAGATTTATTTGCAGGTACAGAAATAAGAGTCACAAAGTTCTAGAAACAATTGTGTGGCATGCCAGGACCCCAACGCTTCCGAAAACACCTTCTTTTAAAAAAAAATTAAATTGCCTTCATGGTCCCTTTAAGTAAAGATACGCTTGGGCATCATAGGCCCAACTAAAACAGAAAAATATCACCTCCCTCTGGGATATCAGCCGGTACGCTGTCGATTTACTTTGGGCAATACATGCCACAAAACGTGACCGCCAGTTTGTCCGTAAAAGAGGCAAAAACCACAACCCATATTAAACAAAAAATTTTGACTGATTTACAGGCAACAGGTTCAGTGTGAAAATGAACTAGAGAGGTGACATTAGGCAGGGGTGATCCACGAAGAAATTTTTTATTACTGTCTTCAAATGTTGAAAGATAACAAACAACTAACAAAACGAAAAAGTTGCGATTACAAAACAAACAAAAAAAAATCACGTTGCTGGAGTCTTGGGGTGCACTGGCGCAAAAAGGCAAATATCTGCGTTTTGCGCCGGTGCTGCGAGGCCGTCCACTCAATTACGCACGCCGCCGACGATCTGAGCACCCCGCATCAATGGCCGGACGAATTCGACCCCTACGTGGCCCGGAAGCTACAACACAAACCGCGATGAGAAGGAAACTCACCGTGTCTTCTGTAATAGTTTCGCCATAACCACATAACCCCCTACTGCCCACCCCACACTGCAGAGAGGACAAATGCTAAGTTTATTCGGCGTCTATAAACACACTCCCTCTCAACACTAAACACCCTCCAGCACGTTGCCGATCTCCCTGAACCCCATAAATGCGCATACTTCGGAGACTACCCAAATAACTCAAGTTAAGAACTGCGCGTCAGTTCACGATCTTGCAGAGTGTGCACTGAAAACACTCGCCCCACTTATCCAACCAAGGAGCTGGGAGGATTGAGTCACTAATCCAAGGTCGGCAGGGTATGAATTATGGCTACTCCTACTTAAGCACATTAAGAACGTACATGGACAAGGAGAACCCCTAATTTCATCTCTCTCCGGTAGCACCGGTCTTGATACAATACAAATGTTTCACTTTCTCTGTTCAAAGTCCTAGTGGGCCTGACACGCAGGCCGTCTCACACCACAGCGCCCGTCCAAAAGTAGCTAACTCACAGCGGCACAGTATTGTTCTAATGATTGCCTCAGCTCCCTGTTCCAACGGAAATAGCCCAGACAACCCTCACACACAAAAACTTGAAAACTTTGGGATTTGTCACGATACCCCTGACACTGTTTAGGATTTCAGGCCAGCGCGTTCCCTTTGCCATGACACTGCACCTTCCTTTACAAAGTACCTGCGGTACAGGTCTCTCAGGCAGTGGCCACTGTGTTGCGTTTTCGGGCAGATTGGTTTAGGTGCCGCGGTCTCAGCCTCGGCAGGTGGAACAACGCGTTCTTCTGCTGTGAGGCCTTCTTGCGCCACTGGTCATCAATAATGTTGCCGAAGTGATCGACTTTATCAGCATAGGCATCTGGCATGTGCAACTTGTTGTCTCGTAGGTAGTTGTGCCGTACACAAGCTGTGAGGACGACTCCAGTGGCGTAGTCTGGGAGGAGGCCAATTGGCCTGCGGAGGGTGCAGAATCCAGTAGCCAAAATTCCAAATGCGTTCTCCACGCACCTCCTAGAAGTGGGACAAAGACAAAACTGTGTTTTTGTAATTTTATTGCAAGTGCGACAATTCTAAAGGCTACCTCGCTCTGCACAGTCGATAGTTGAATATCCCAAGATTATCACTGAGGTATCTGCCAGGATAGGTCCCCATTTGAAATGCCTTGTCTCCAACAAAGACGTACGGGGCGATAATATGGGAAGATGGCAGCTGATTTGGTGGTGACAAATTCAAGGCACCTTGACTGAAGGCGGTATTAAAGACGGTATTTACTGGACGCCATATGGGCGGGCATTGTTTGCAACGCGTGCTCAAAAAGGACTGCTACGTATTGCTCGCAAAGATGAGCAATCTTGACGGTGTGAAATATACGTTGCAGATGCGTTGTGCAAACTCACTCACAGCACGTGCTCAACAGCAACCGGTGCAAGCTATGGCCGCCAGTGAATATGACCTCTACACGAAGCGTTTGATCATTACGAGATGCCAGCGACTCTTTCACGGCATATGAGCGCCATTAAGGATACGGTAGGTGTTGGATGAGCCGCGTTTTTATTGGTTGTCTTTCTGTACCGTAGTAGCGTCGCTGGTGGCGTCACGAAAGATGTTTGGCATTTGACGCAGCTCCGATTATTTCATAATCGCACTGAACCTGCCTGTTTGCTGCAACAGCGTCGTCGCAACTGCGAAATCGCAACTAAATTCGCACCATGTGAAACCTTCCTCTTTTCTGCAAGTTGCCAAGAACGACATAATATGCTTTTGTTTACCTTCATGTATTCTGGGCGAAGCACCTTTCATATATACTGACATGTCTCATGCACGATGGATGCCACTGTTGACACGCCAACCTTGAATTGCAGTGCAAGGTACTGCATTGACGTTCCTGGTGACAGGTATACCTGAATGAAAACAAAATATTGCTGTGAATATGATTGTCTGGAAGCCGAGAAGCTAGTAATGAGTTTTCCCTATAAACCAGTTTGATTGCACCTCGTATCCACTCTAAACGTTGCGGTTTAAAAAAAAGGCCATTCTACCTGAAAGTGATAGCAAGCTGCGCCTGCAACGAAATGGGCTCTCTGACGACATACTGCTTCGTGAGCTTTGTTTCCAGGAAAGCGTGGAGTCTTTCAGAAGTGCTGGGCATCATCCGGTAACATCTTAGAAACTGCTCCCGGTCATTATGAAGCATAAAGAGGGTCTGCAGAGAAAAAGTATTCCAGAAACCTGCTCGTAGAAAAACAAAAGTCGACTTACCGATGAGTAAAACTCCGATTCTGTGGCTCTGTTTTGCCAGCACGGCCGGAACCACCATCGCCGCGGGATTCCTTCTAGGAGCAGCAGTATTTTCTTCTGTAGAACTTGGTATTTCTTTTTACAGAGCAGCCGGAACTCGTCATCATCTAGAGTAGCGGCCATCATGCTCTATGAAAGACAAGGCGCGCTGCTGCTTGCTCGCTTTCAATATGGACATCGTCCACGTGAGGAAGCCACCGGGACAACTGTTCGCCTTGCGCGACATGCCACGCAACGCAACAACAAGCTTGCTCAAGCAGTCATGAGCTGCGTTTGTCCCGGTGTCCTTGTCGTATTCGTCGTATTCGTTGCTTTCGTCGTTTTCGTTGCTGCGAACGCAGCCGATGCAAATGTCTGAATCAGCCCTAAATATAAGTATTGCGCGTACTTTTTGCCAGAAGGTAATAAATAAATCAAATGTTTTTTTTTATAATTTTGTTAGATATCGTAGATAGTTACCTCAAACGAAATCAATGGTTCCAACCATGTGCTTCGCAAATGCGGAAAATCGCATGTGTTCTCAATCAATGTGAAAGGGAACGCGAAATTTCGCATGTGCGGTTCATCGCTCCACCGATTTCGCAGAAGAAAATCGCACCATGTGAATCAGGCTTCAATACGAACACGATAAAATCGCTTTTATTTGCAGTTTATTTCTTTGACAGCTGTTGAGAGAGCTGAAAGTTTGTCGTTCAGATTACTGCCCAAAACCAGCGCTTTATTCCACACCAATAGGTTGATGTCAGCCCCTCGTATTTAAGGTGAAAAATAAAAACAGGATATTGATTGTTCCCGGTAACAATGTCGCGCACTGTACAGAAACACCAAGGTACCCTATCACAATCCGAAGCATACGAAGAAGAAAAAACTCATTTCATTGGGAAAACAAAAAAGGTAGAGATATAAATGGAGCACTTGGAGCACTCACTTTCGCTAATTTGCACTGTCTTGCTGCCTAAAGCAACCTAACAAAATATGACGACGACATGGGTTGTTGCAATTGGGGAGGATGGCAGTCCGATTCGCAGAAGTCCAGATTTCGTGGAGGCGGGTTGGGCGGGTGAGCAGCGAGCCATGGGGATCTGGGGGGCTATGTTGCGCTTTTTGGACTCCCAGGAGACTAGGGAGAGGGAAGTGACGTAAACAACGCAGCAAATGCAGGTTGGATGTTGATTTTGTTTTCTTCTGTCAACATCCAATCTGCGTTTCTCTAGTCGTTGACGTCACTTTCCTCTTCCAAGTCTCCTGGGAGTCCAAAAAGCGCAACATAGCACCCCTGGCACGCCGTTCGATCGGTGCATGAAGGAGCCCCAGGAACATGATGGCGCCGTTGCTCACTGGGGTCCACTGGGGTAAAAGCACCAGGCTTCAAGGAGGTAGCCCAGCCAAAGAAGAAGCTGCCGCCTCCGAGGAACCGAGGCCCAGGGGCTCAGATTAAGGCACGCCGTCGCCCGGTGTGTCATCCTCTCAACGTCGTCTTCGTCATCTCGCATAGAAAAATCGATCCCGCTGGCTTAGACAAGGCAGCACCTTTCCGCACCGTTCAGGGGCCGTGAAAGGATTGCGGTCAGCGATTTCCCGAAGCAGCCAGAGGTTCTCGACCACCGTGAAACGTCTTCTTAAGGACGCCGTTTCAAACAAAGTCTGCGCAGCCATCTTAGTACAGCGAGGTTCATAACGGTCAAACGCGCACCCAAGCATGCTTTCAAGTGGCGAGCACCCATTTTGAATTTCTTTCCAGAAAAAAACACCATCTACTGTAAGCAGTGATAGAGTGCAGGCGAGCTGGTAATTAATCGACATCTTGGAAACCCTGAGATGGGGAACGATAAAAAAACGGACGAACACAACAGAATCTCAAACGCAGCTGAATTTTATTGATATGAACACACCAATAAATAGACTTTCAGACAAATGAAAAAGAGAAAGGGGAAAAAAGAGAAAGCGAAAAAAAGAACTCAAACGCAAAACCAGACGACCAGCGAGTTCGCCCCAGACAGCCTGAGCCACTCCCCGGCTCCAACACTTTCGCAAAGGGAGCCGACCTCCCGAACAACAACAACCCGAAGGTCGACACAACCGGTGACCTCCAAAACGCTAAAGCCTAATCTTCATTTCCTACTTCCAAGCAAACGCTTCCCGATTTTCTTCCCCCACTCCCCCCCCCCCCCCCCCCCACCTCAAGTTTCCACAGCCACCCTCACACAAGCAAAAACTCTTTCATCCGATCACCGATAACCAAGGACGGCTGGCTCACACAATTCCCCCACTCGCGAATGCACAAGGTCTCCTTAATTAGCCTTCTAAACAATTCTTTTTCGTTACACAAAACGGAAGTTTCACCCCAAAGAGGGGAGCAATTATTACAAGAACCAACATGATTTGCCAACTCCGAACTCTGGGCCCTATTCCTTACATTTCTTTTATGTTCCGTAAGACGGTCATTCAAACAACGCCCTGTCTGACCGACATAACACAATCCGCAGTCAAAGGGGATCTTGTATACCACCTCTGCGACACAGGAGACTGAGGGATCTCTGTGTTTTTTCCCGCAACATCCCTCACGTCTGAAGGTAAACGGGGTGAGCCTGTCTAAACGAAAATCCGTCTTAAAAACCACATTAACGTTAATTTTTGCACCCAAAGCTTTTAAGCTATGAGAAAAACCATGAAAATAAGGAACCACAGCAAAGGTTCCACCTTGAACCCTCTCAGCGGTCACCGAAGCACGTACAAGCAGTCTACGTGCACTAGAAACGATAAAATCTAAACTATAACCCGCCGACAGTAGACGTTTAATTTGAACGCCGAAAGCGTTCCCGACACAATGAAAACAAGATTTCTTCAGTGCACTGCCAATTAGTGATCTCACCACCCCCCCTTTAACAAGTTTAGAAGGAGCATTCCATCTAGAAAGAACTTTCTTCACGGTTTCCCTCCCATAAGAGCAACAAAGCCCCTTTTTGTTCAATAGTAGCAAGTCCAAAAACTGCAACTTCCCGTCTTTCGCTTACTCAGAGGTGAATTTCAATTCCGGTGCAGCGGTCAAAATAAAGTCACAGATATCTGTAGCAGAAAGCTGATTCGGAGCACAAACCAAGATGTCATCAACAAACCTCCGAACCAAAACCCCTTCAACACCCAAAGAGCCTACAAAATCTGTTATTTTGTTGTCCAGAGTGTTAAGATAAAACTCGGTCAACACCGGAGCCACCGCCGAACCAATGCACACACCTTTCCGCTGTATATAACAGTCACCATTAAAGTTAAGCAATGTTGCCTTCAGATAGCACGTCAGAAGTTCCATTACCGCATCTACCGAGATACCCGCTTTGGCCTGAAATTTTTTGGTTTTTTGGACTTGCTACTATTGAACAAAAAGGGGCTTTGTTGGTCTTATGGGAGGGAAACCGTGAAGAAAGTTCTTTCTAGATGGAGTGCTCATTCTAAACTTGTTAAAGGGGGGGGGGGGGGGGGGGGTGAGATCACTAATTGGCAGTGCACTGAAGAAATTTTCGTTTTCATTGTGTCGGGAACGCTTTCGGCGTTCAAATAAACGTCTACTGTCGGCGGGTTATAGTTTAGATTTTATCGTTTCTAGTGCACGTAGACTGCTTGTACGTGCTTCGGTGACCGCTGAGAGGGTTCAAGGTGGAACCTTTGCTGTGGTTCCTTATTTTCATGGTTTTTCTCATAGCTTAAAAGCTTTGGTGCAAAACTTAACGTTAATGTGGTTTTTAAGACGGATTTTCGTTTAGACAGGCTCACCCCGTTTACCTTCAGACGTGAGGGATGTTGCGGGAAAAAACACAGAGATCCCTCAGTCTCCTGTGTCGCAGAGGTGGTATACAAGATCCCCTTTGACTGCGGATTGTGTTATGTCGGTCAGACAGGGCGTTGTTTGAATGACCGTCTTACGGAACATAAAAGAAATGTAAGGAATAGGGCCCAGAGTTCGGAGTTGGCAAATCATGTTGGTTCTTGTAATAATTGCTCCCCCCTTTGGGGTGAAACTTCCGTTTTGTGTAACGAAAAAGAATTGTTTAGAAGGCTAATTAAAGGGGCGGTGCAACGATATTCGTTTTGAGCGTTTTTCACTTTGTATGAGCTTACTGGCACTAGTGGGACCCAAGTACACTCGCACGCAACGCCACTGACCAAGGAACCTCTTTGTTGTGGTGTAATTTCAAGGAGAAAAGCGAGCGTTTTCTTTCAATCTCCCCTTCGCAAATTTTGATGACGTACCCTGGTGGTAGCAGCATCCTCCAGGGACGATATTTGAATGCGGCTCATAGATTGAACCCGAGCATTGCGTGAGCACCCGATTTGGGCTCGTGATAATTGATAGCTCGAGAAGCATTCGGGTAGTGGCCCGTGTCCAATCACTGCGATGACGACAATAGCCGAGGCATACAATGTCTGGAACTCAGCGCGTGTCCTGTGGCTTGCCAACCCCAGCGCGTGGCTACGATTAACATTGGCGGCATATAATCGGCTCCAGATCAGGTGGCCGCTTGTTCTGGCTGCGAGTTGAGGAGGTGAACGCTGCTCGTTTTTCTTTAATTTTTTTTCTGCGACTGATACTGCGCGTGGTGAAAAACGATCGCGTGTTGCATAGTTCATTGGCGTCAGGGATTCGTCGAGCGGTATTTGTGCAAAGCACAAAAATCGTTGCATTGCCCCTTTAAGGCCTGTTCACACATGCAGCGGAGCGCTACAAGCATAGCGCTGCCCTCGCGCTAAGCGCGTGCTGACGGAAGCATTCACCAGCTTTTGTATCGCACCGTCAAAGTTGTTGCTCATGGGCAGACAATAAGTAGCTGACGGCACGTGAGAAGCGCACATCGCGCTTCGCTGCATGTGAGAACCGGCCTTTAAGGAGGACCTGGGCCAAATCTTGTTTTCATTGTGTCGCGAACGCTTTCGGCGTTCAAATGAAACGTCTACTATCGGCGGGTTATAGTTTAGATTTTATCGTTTCTAGTGCACGTAGACTGCTCGTACGCGCTTCGGTGACCACTGAGAAGGTTCAAGGTGGAACCTTTGCTGTGGTTCCTTATTTTCATGGTTTTTCTCGTACCTTAAAAGCTTTGGGTGCAAAATTTAACGTTAATGTGGTTTTTAAGACGGATTTTCGTTTAGACAGGCTCACCCCGTTTACCTTCAGACGTGAGGGATGTTGCGGGAAAAAACACAGAGATCCCTCAGTAAGGAAATGAAGATTACGATTTAGCGTTTTGGAGGTCGCCGGTTGTGTCGACCTTCGGGTTGTTGTTGTTCGGGAGGTCGGCTCCCTTTGCGAAAGTGTTGGAACCGGGGAGTGGCTCAGGCTGTCTGGGGCGAACTCGTTGGTCGTCTGGTTTTGCGTTTGAGTTCTTTTTTTCGCTTTCTCTTTTTTCCCCTTTCTCTTTTTCATTTGTCTGAAAGTCTATTTATTGGTGTGTTCATATCAATAAAATTCAGCGGCGTTTGAGATTCTGTTGTGTTCGTCCGTTTTTTTATCGTTCCCCATCTCAGGGTTTCCAAGATGATGACCATCTACTGAAGCTTTACTGAGAGTGGAACGCGCTTCCTAAAATGGCAAGGAAAGCGGAGCTAGCGGAGCTGACGCTTCACGCTCAAATCTTAGAGCGGGTCGCGCATGCGCGATGCGACTCCGCTTTCCATAGAGCGGAGCGAGAAAGCGAAAACGGTCTACTAAAACTCGCTATTCAGTGCCTGTGCTCCGAAATGACACCTTAGCTGCTCCGACGTGACATCTCAGCTGTCGCTGCGTTTCACCTTACGGGTTGGGTAAGTGTTTACATTTTTCGTCCTCCGTTCCTTCATCCTCGCCAGCGAAACCCAGCGCGAAATCCGTTACCCTTCAGGGAGGGCTGGACGAAAACCTTTCGGAAATTGTGAAATGATGCATAGATTATGCGTAGCCGCCATTAGATGGTCTCACCGCTTCCGGCGTGAAGCCCGTGATTGGTTCCGAGTTCGCACCGAGCACTGACGCATCGCTCGTGTAGAATGCATCTCGATCCGACTCACTGATCTCTATGTCGATGCATCATTTTGATGCATCATCGAAACGATGCATCGTCGTCTAATCTACGCATTATTTCAAAATTTAGTAAAAAGTCTATTGAAAACCAAAAGTTCTGGTGTCTCGCTCTAACTACGGCGCGGCACATGAAGTGTCTATCTGCTGAAATTGTGTCTATTTCTTGAAACTCTGTTCATCTCCTGAAAAGAGGGGTTCCCTCATTTCGTCGTTAAACACCATTACCCCAGACTTGTCACTACTGAAACTCAGGCCCACGCTTTCCCTACCTCTCCACATATTCCAATTAGTTCCTGTAATGTATTGCGGTTATCTGCCATCAGTACTATGTCGTCTGCATACATCAGTCCTAGGATTACTCGTGTTACATTTCTCTTCGTCCCTTCCATATAGCAGATCAGAATTTAAATTGTTTTGCCCTAATTTTCCCCCCATTCCGCTGAGGTGTATCATCAAGAGCAGGAATGACAGTGGACAGCCCCGGCTGAACCCTCTTTTTATCGCTGCTGGTTATGTGGTTTCTGCTTCCCATTGTATGACTACCTTATTATCTGTGTACCCCTTTTGAAGAAACCTAATTAGATTTGCTCCTAGATTATACCCCTTCAGCTGGCCCCAGAACTTTTCCTGGTTCACATTATCCTACGCTCCCTTGATGTTCAAATAAGCGAACTATAGATGACTTTGGGTCTTCATTGCTATACATGGCTTGCTCGTGACGTCATCGCCTCGTGCTGGTGGTCATTTCTATTTGTTCTTTCCGAGAATAACAAGTATGATGGTGCGAAGTGTATGCTGTCGAAGGTGCGCGCTCGGCAGCAATACCACCACGATGGCCGCTGTTGTGACGTCAGTGCAAGCCATGTATATCTATACATTGAGTGATGATGAATAGGTTATATTCTAGCCTTCTATCTCTTCTGAATCTATTTTGAAGCTCACCTTAAATTTGCATTCCTTCTGCCCATTCCTTCGTTCTTCGCTTTACTATCTGCGTTACTGTTATCGGGGGGTACGTCTGGATGTTGTCTTTACTTCCTCTGCCTTTATATGTTTGTCTCATTTTGCTTAGTTTACAATCGTTGGGTACCTTTCCTCTAATAATCATTTTGTTTATCACATGTCGTAACATCAATTCGCTTGTTTATTCTAGGTTCTTTACGAGTTCCATGGGTATGCCATCCGGGCCTGTCGCTGTAACTGCTGGAACCTTGCTTTGTGCCTTGTCCGATTCCCTTCTGGCCGCCTTCATCGTTACACTATTCTGTGCTTCCTGTACCCTGCTGCCGTCAATGCTCTTCACTGTCTCCCTCTGCTCAAGCTGTGAAAAAGCCTCTTCAATTGTCTGCCGAATATATTGTTACGATGAATATATACAATGATTTAATTTACATTACGTGAAGACTGAAAATGGCGGTTACAATCATCCAAAGCTCAATGCCTCTTCTTCTTCTTCTCTTGTCTCCTCACTAAAATGTCACTTCTTTTTCTTCTTAAACTCCCCATCGGTAGAAACGGCGTCCCGCCGTTTGTTTGGGGAATGTATGGTTTGAGTCAGAGGACGTGAACTGTTTGTACTTGACGATGGCGGTTATTTTGTGGACGTTCGACGGGTTCCACTATATAATTGGCGTCACTTGTTCGGTTGAGAATCCTATAAGGACCGCGATATCGAGGTAGTAGCTTCTGAGCAAGGCCGACTTGTCGCTGTGGGGTCCAGATCAGAACCAGGTCACCTGGTGAATAGGCGACGAAACTGTGGATGCTGTCATAACGGGCACATTGCCGTTCCTGAGAATCGAGAGTTCGCAGGCGTGCAAGTTGTCGTGCCTCTTCAGCACGGCAGATGGCGTCCGACGCATAGTCGGAAAGTGAGGCTTCGGGGTGTAGCGGAAGCAGTGTGTCCAACATGAGGAGGGGTTCATGACCGAAAAGAAGATAGAAGGGAGAGTAGCCGGTTGTGTTATGGGGAGAGGAATTATATGCGAAAGTTACGTAAGAGAGTGCAACGTCCCAATTTTTGTGCTCGTGGGTAACGTACATGGCGAGCATGTCGGCAAGGGTCCGATTATGCGTTCTACTAGGCCGTTCGTCTGTGGATGGTAGGCTGTCGGTTTTTTTGTTGTTTTTTTTTTGTGAAGAATGGAGCAGAGGTTCAAGATTTCATTTAGGACGCGAGATATGAAGGGCCGTCCACGGTCGGACAAAAGTTCTCGAGGTGCTCCGTGCTTGAGGATGATGTCTTCGAGCTGGAATTGGGCGACGTCAACTGCCGTTCCGGTCAGGAGGGGCCTTGTGATTGCGTAGCGTGTGGTGTGATCGATCGCGACCGCTATTCCGCGATTACCAATTGAGGAAGTAGGGAAGGGACCAAGAAGGTCAACTCCTACGCGGTGAAATGGCTGTTCAGGAGGATTCAGGGGTTGTAGAAATCCTGGAGGACGGGAGGAGGGTGTTCTTCGGCGCTGGCAGGAGTCACACGATGTGACGTATCGCTTCACTGTTCTATACATATTTGTCCAGTAAAATCGTTGTTTCGCTCGGGCATAGGTTCTGACCACACCCAAGTGACCGGAGGATGCTGCGTCATGCAGCTCGGTGAGAATAGACGTTTGAAAGTGCTTGGGTATGACCAAAAGCCAAGAACAACCGTCGGGACGAAAATTTTGTCGATAGAGAAGGCCACTTTGGAGAGAGTAGAGACTTGCAAAAGGTGTATTGGTGTTACCTCTGAGTTCTGAAATGATAGAGTGCAGCAGTGGATCAAGGTTCTGTTCCTGGGCAATGTCCAAAAGGTTCGAGATAGGAAGAACGGGAATATCGGTGTCTTCATTGGTGTGGGTAGTAGAGTCCACGGGGTAACGGGATAGGCAGTCGGCGTCTTGATGGAGCTTCCCTGATTTATAGGTTATGGTGAAATCGTGCTCTTGGAGTCGAAGAGCCCATCGTCCAAGGCGGCCGACTGGATCTTCTATAGACGATAGCCAGCACAGGGCGTGATGGTCAGTGATTACAGAAAACTGGCGGCCAAACAAGTATGGCCGAAATTTTGTTATTGCCCACACAACCGCTAGACACTCCCGCTCGGTGATCGTGTAATGTTTTTCGCCTGAAGAAAGCGTGCGGCTAGTGTAAGTAATTACTGGGTTGTGTCCGGATTGAATTTGAGCCAAAATAGCACCAATTCTATGGCCACTGGCATCAGTGCGTAACTCAGTGGGTGCGGAGTCATCAAAATGACCTAGAATGGGGCTGGTTGTTAAAGCGGTCTTTAAGCATGTAAAAGCTCGTTCTTCGTCCGATTGCCATAACAAAGGCGTGCCTTTATTCTGAAGGTTGTTAGTGGGCGTGCAGTATGTGCGAAATGGTGTATAAAACGGCGGAAGTATGAAGACAATCCCAGAATGCTGCGGACGTTCTTAGTGCTGCGCGGTCTTGGAAAGTCTTGAACAGCTTTTACTTTGTCAGGGTCTGGTTGAACGCCGGTTTTATCCACCCAAATGGCCCAAAATATTTATTTGACGACTGCCGAAGTGGTACTTGGACGAGTTTAATTGAAGGCCAGCGTTACGGAAAAGTTCGAGTACCTGGGCCAGGCGCGTGAGGTGAGAGGAAAATGTGCTTGAAAAAATAATTACATCGTCGAGATAACATAGGCAGGTTGTCAATTTTAAACCGCTAAGAAGGCGATTCATGATCCTTTCGAATGTTGCGGGGGCATTGCAAAGGCCGAATGGCATACCTTTAAATTCGTAAAGGCCATCGGGTGTAATAAATGCAGTTTTTTCTCGATCTGAATCGTCAACAGTAATTTGCCAATAGCCCGACCGGAGGTCGATAGTTGAAAAGTACTCTGCACCGTGCAAACAATCGAGCGTGTCATCAATACGAGGGAGTGGATGGGCCTCCTGCGTTCCCCAGGGGGTGCTGCGAAAGGGACCTGTTAGGCCTTGTTTTGGGTAGTACAAACTTTAGCGTCTCAAACTGTCACGCATGCAGAAGCGTGCCAGCTCCGGTGCCGAGCGCGAGATCACGATGAAAATACAAAGAAACAACAAAAATTCGAACGCCGTCAAAGCTAAGACGCTAAGCACGTGAGCCAAGAACAGCCGTTCCGCGCGTTCCAAGGTAGACATGACAAAGAAAAAGAAAAATTAAAGCGTCGCTTCACAGGTGTTTTGACGTCACCACCCAGAGATAAGAGACGCGTACCCTAGTGGTGGTGTCATGAATTTGGCACTTTTGGTTGTCTTGCGGCGTTGAGTCTGGCCGATTTCTGGCGTCCAAAAGTGTTTTTTCGTTCTTCAGGTCCAGACAGAATTAAAAAAGCTCAACCAACGTGCCATAAGTAGTGCAAGGCTCAATCAAGTGAGCTTGTACTACCCAAAATGAGGGCGCTACAGTTTGTTCAAAGCTTCAGCGCAGGAGGCCTATAAGCGTCCTTTTTTGTGATTTTGTTCAAGCGACGGTAGTCGACGCAGAACCTCCATGATCCATCTTTTTTCTTGATCAATACAACGGGCGATGACCAGGGGCTAGAGGAGGGTCGAGCAATGTCCTTCGAAAGCATGCTGTCAACTTCTTGTTGAATGACTCGGCGTTCGCAGGCTGACACTCGGTAAGGTCTGTGGTGGACGGGAGTTGCGTGGCCGGTGTTGATGTGGTGTGTAGCAAGGGTCGTATGTCCAAGGGGGCGGTTGTCAAAATCAAAGATGTCATGGAACTCCTGCAGAAGACCTTGAAGGCGCTGTTTTTTGGTGGGGTCCAACCTGGAGTCTACCATGGTGAGTATGTTGAAAGGGTCCAGGGGTGCTGAGCGTGTTGTATTAGAAGGGGGTGGGTGGTCTGCTGCAATAGTGGAGACGGTGGTCGTGTCTAACGATGAGCTCTATGGAAGCACCTTTTGGCAATACTTGTGTACTGGAACTGAAGTTAGCTACCGATACGTGGGTGCGGTTATTGGAAATGGGAACAATACAGTGCGGGAGGGCAAGCTGTTTCGCGAGAAATATGTCCTTGTTAGGCGTTAGAATGTAGTCTCCATTGGCAACAAAGTGCTTTGAGTGAACTTCGACGGTGATGGCGGCAAGCGGCGGAATTCGATGACTTGCAGTGGTGCATAATCTTGAAACGATTGATTCAGACGTGAGGGCTGAGGTAGGAATGTCGAGGGCAATGGTTCCTCTGGCGCAATCAATGAGGGCGGCGTGCGTTGACAAAGAACCCCATCCTAGAATCAAAGCATGGGGGCAATTGGAAATCACGGTGAAGAGAACGCGAGTGGTTTCATAGTTTATGGTAATGGACCTTTTGTAGAAATACGCGGTGCGCATGCGCGGAGTATTTCATGCGCCTGGGTTCGAGAGTATCTAGTTCCAAACAATCCGCCATCTTGCATTTCTCGCCTTTGAGCGGTTTCGTTGTGTCGACCTCGGGGCGGAAGATTACGCACGATGCGGACAAAGGTGAGCTTGGGGGAGCCGCATCTAGGTCACATCGCCTCAATGGGTGAACAGGATGTAGCTGACGTTTCGGGTGTGGGACGGGTGGGAGACGCCTTGGGCGCGCGTTGTTTTCCAGTCACCTAGTCTCGAACCGATTCGCGTGTCTAGGTGGCAGCACATATTCGCCAAGAGGTCCATTTGAGCGCTGCACATTCCAAGAAGTGAGATAACGCGGCCGTCTGCACCCCGGAGGAGCTTAGAATCCGGGGGCGTCAAAACCTTGAGAAGCTGGCGTCTAAGATCTTCTCTCATAATGGAGATGGCGGCACCGATATCTACAAGCGTCAATTTAGGAACGTGGTCGATTGAAATTAAAAGTTCGTTTTGTGTGTTGCTTATAGCATCCTGAAGAAGATTAATGGGCACAAATATTGATGCAGCCCCACCTCGCGAGGCTGCACGGTTTAGTTTCCCGAAATGCGGTGGTCGTGGGTGGGGGATGTTGAGGGACGGGGCATGGGCGAGGGTGAGCGGCGGGGATAGGGAATGGGGGAACGGCTGTATCGTGTGGGCAACCTGGGCTCTTGATCTTCATGACGGCAGAGATTGGCTGATGGGCTGGAGTGACGTTGAAAGGACCGACGGTATGCAGTCGACGAGAAACTGCGTGGTCCATCGTTGAATCGGCGGCGACAATACCGAGCAATATGCCCGATTCGATGGCAGTGAAAACAGACGGGTCGGTCATCTGACGTCCTCCATGCGTTAGGATCCCGTTGTGGATTGATAGGATTGGTGGATGGCAAGTGGTGGACAGGACGAGGAGGCAGGCATTGGCTGTCTGGTCGTTCCGGAGGGACGAGCCGCTGGATTTCTCGTTGGACCAGCGCTTGAACAGCATATACTGGAACTGCTGCACTACCTGAATCAACAGGGAGCGCAGAGGTCTCTGTTGGCAGCATCGCTTCCAATTACGGCGTACTATCCGAATGATTTGCCTCTCAGATATAGGCGGATCCTCACAGGTGGACGTTGGTGTCGGGTTGGGCAGGCGTGTGAAGTTGGCTCTGATTCGGCGTTTTTTAGCCTCTTCAAAGCGCCTGCACTCTTGTATAACAGCATCCACTGTGGCACAATCTTTAAAGACAATCAACTGGAATGCATCGTCGGCGATACCTTTAAGAATGTGAGTTACTTTGTCAGTGTTAGTCATGACAGGATCAGCCTTCTGACAAAGGGAAAGAATATCCTGAATGTACGTAATGTAGGATTCTGTGGGCGTTTGGACACGTGAAGCAAGCTTGCGCTTCGCGGAGAGCCTTCGACCAGTAGGATCGCCAAAGAGATCTTGCAGCTGTTCCTTACACATGTCCCAAGACGTAATGGTTTTCTCGTGGGTGAGGAACCAGGTTCGGGCTGTGTCTTGTAGATAGAGAATGATGTTCGCAAGCATGATAGTTGGGTCCCACCTGTTATGGACGCTGATTTTCTCGTATAGGTGGATCTATTGTTCTACATCTTGACCCCCGGATCCGGTGAAGTCGCCAGGGTCACGAAGGGTGGGCGATGATAAGAGGTGAGGTTGGTTGCGAGGGTGTGCCCTCCAGTAGAGTGCTGCCTGATGCCGTGCTGCCGGAGGCCATTATGATAGATGAGACGGGAAGATGTCGGCTTCGGAGTTCCAGGTTGTCG
This sequence comes from Ixodes persulcatus, assembly GCA_013358835.2. NCBI lineage: Eukaryota > Metazoa > Arthropoda > Arachnida > Ixodida > Ixodidae > Ixodes > Ixodes persulcatus. The sequence goes on from JABSTQ010009429.1 coordinate 260,177, forward strand.
GGGACGGAGAGGTAGGGGGACGGATTGCACCTCCACGAAGGTGTTACGATGAATATATACAGGGTGTCACAAAAGAAAATTTACACGGGCTTTTTTACCGCAAAAATAAACTAGGCATCGCCGAACGCTCATTCTCCGCCCAAAGGTAGCGCTAGAGGTCACAACCAGATGCCAAAGTTTCAGCCCGATCCGATAACTTAATCAAACGTTATAAGTGATTTTCTGAAACTTTCAATGGGAAAATGGCGGCCAACGGAGTTTTCGAACACATGGGGCTCTATGGCACCAGAAACCGAAAACGGGCAAAAATGGACTCCATTTTCCCATTGAAATTTTCAGAAAATCACTTATAACTTTTGATTAAGTTATCGGATCGGGCTGAAACTTTGGCATCTGGTTGAGACCTCTAGCTCTACCTTTGGGCGGAGAATGAGCGTTCAGCGATGCCTAGTTTATTTTTGCGGTAAAAAAGACCGTGTAAATTTTTTTTTTTGTGACACCTTGTACAGGGTGATTCCAGATAAGATCGACCAAAGGGTGGCTGGTCGACATTTTTAAATCAACTGATGTTTTTATATGCCATTGTCTAGTGTCTGGTATAAACGAATCCACACTTAGTTTTGTCCAGAAAAAAAAAAATTGGGGACAGGAAATATCGTAAAGCATGAAGAGGTGGACAGTTGCATTAACGCGCACTGATGAAGGGGGCACGTTTGCAAGTGAATAACTTAAAAGATAATGTTAGAAGAATTCTAATACTTTTTTAAAAACAAACTATGGGTACAGCTTGCTTGTAACATAAAGTAATAATATTTATGTTTTTTTTTTTTTTAATTTGCTAAAAATTGCCAAACATGCCTGCTTGAACGACAAATGGCAAAGTTTGGAGGCCTGTATCTCATGAAATAATTTAATAATTATCATATAATTTGCAGGTAGTATTTTACTTATATATGTCTATTATTTAAAAACTAAATAAGGTATTTGAGTGATACGATAGTCGGGAGATATTTAGGCAAACATGGGAAAAAAATCGAACAACGAAAAATTCCGATGCAAATAAAAAAAAAAACACCACCTTCGATTCTTTTTTAAATTTGGGTACCCTGTCATACTTTATTTCGGCATTCATTTCTATTAAAAACATGTTGCATCATTTTATTTAGAAAGAAGACAGAGCTCCCCAAAGTAGGGTCCTTTTTCAAAGCCTACACGTAGCAGTGCCCTATACGAGAAGTGACTCTGAGTTCCAGTTTCAGGAAACTAACACACATCTAAGTATTCTTATTCATATCAGGTCACTGACAACTAGAGAAATCGGTCACACACTAAAAGTGAGGAAAAACTATATACAGCATTTTACATAGCGTACAAAGAGGTATCATATTAGAGACTAGTGATTCGAGAAAAAATGATGCAGTGTGAAGTTTTACTTTCCGGTATAATTTATATTTAAAAAAAGTCTTTATTTCCACACACAAATATAAAGATAGAATACTAAAATTGTTTAGGTTAGTTATGTATTTTCGGGGACAAACCATTTCAGGTGAGGTGCGCCACCGCGCCGGACTGTAAGAGCTTCGATACTCTCGGTGTACGAATGGATCGCAGCAAGCCGAGATATTTTATCCTGCGCGAGGATAACGTTTCGTGATTCTCATATGGTGATCAGATAAAGATTCAATAAGCTATCACCAAGTAAAGCAGTAGGTTAAATACCCCGCGAAAAAACTGATAAATAGGATAACCTGGCATTTGAAATGAGCAGTCCTCGGGGCATCAAATTCGGCACTTTACACTAAGGCTTTCCTCGATGTACCTATATAATAAAGTTTATTTTAACCAGATCCGACTGTCCGTTCTACATATATGTCACAGGTTCCTTCTGTTGATGACTTGCACAGCCGCCACGCGTGCCAAGAATGAATGCCAGGAAAGTCGCGCACCGTCAGCCACCCTTCTTTTTTTTTTTTTTTTTGTTGACGATACTGAACAAGCTTATTTTCGTCCAGATACGCAAGATGTGCCCAGTTTCTCAAATAGAACGCTCACCATTGTCCTGGCCGTCTGAATTGCGTTTATTGAACGTTCTTTCAGGTTGTTTAGCGTGGCCTGGTGCTTCACGAGTCCGCCAACTCCGTCGCATGCATTTTCCCATGTCCAGATGCAGAAAATGAGCACTGGGCTTGTGGGCAATCATTCTGTGCAAACTGGTGAAGCTGGTAGCAATTCTTAAAATGACTGGCGGCCCCGTCACTTACGTACGTCACGTGCTTGTGTACCGCAACGTTGTTTTCAACCCACTCTCACTTTTTCTAGAGCCAAGCACGTGAGAGCGACGTCGTCACGCAGGTCCTCACCGATGATAGCAACGCTGTTTGTAGATTTTCTTGTCGTCACTACACATGTAAATATCGTAACTTTTTTTCTTCAGTGGTATGTTTTAACTTTGTCAGGAAGCACGATGGTCCAGTTTTCAGCAAAGTCAAAATAAAAGATAATGCTTTCGCGTTGCATGCAGCTGCATGCTTTTCATCGTAGATCGCTTTATCTTGCGTTTGCCTGATATGGTTATGGATATGAAGTTCTTCGAGTGTAAAAAACTGGCCTTTCGGGCAGTGATCATAGCCTTCTTAAAGACACAGACTTTTTAGTGGGTCGCACAGAAATGCTGAATTCATTTGTCCAGTGTTGAATGTTGAGCCTGTAACGTTCTCTACAGCGGCAATACAAAGGTAATAATTGGCGCAGCGCACACAAATGCACACTTCCTGGTGTCGAATACATTTGACACATCTAGGGCACAAGGAATGAAGTTTCGTTAACCCAACGCCGGAATCAGGATGCTTGTCTCTGTATACACGAAAGGCCTCTCGGATAGAGCGTGTCAGGAAGCGCTTTGGCACGAACGTTATCTCCACGTCGAGCATGACAGAGATCACGTCCTTCTGGTTGGGACCTTGACGCGAACACTGTAGCTCGTCTTTCGTGAAGTACTCTAGGGCAGCAGAAAGGTTCTCAGGTTCACCTCGTGTGAGGATCCGGCTCATACCACACGCCATGCTTTTTCTTACCTAAAACGTAAACACTGTCGCCATGTTAACCTTTCCTAGGTTAACATGGCGACAGTGTTTACGCTCTATTGTATATAGGCGGGGCTCGAGTATTTGGGGGTTGTGCTCTTTGTCGGTGTGCCTCTTTGTGCCTGATATCGCCCACGAAGCCAGCGAGTGGGATGGCGACAGACACGACTTCTCAGTAAAAAGGCATCGTCGACCATATTTTACTGGTTTGAAGCAAACCCCCTCATCCTTGACAGCGAGCGAGGAAATGCTAAAAATATTTTATAGGCCGTTTTGCCAGAACTAGCGGCGAGTGTCGCCTGCTACTTCCGTCAACTATTGCGCCATAATTGAGACCTTCGCAAGGAAATGATTGTTGCTAGCCACATAACATTATCACGCAGAAAGGGAATGCTTGAATATGTTTTTATTTTAGATATACGTCAGGGATATATATAAGAAAGAGATGGAGATAGAGGGTAAGAAAGAGGAGCATATAGTGCCGTAGGAAAATAAAGTAAACAAAGTTCCCAGCGACCGATGGGCTGCAGGATCTTTTCTCGGATCACTAGTTCGTAATATGATAGCTCGTTGTACACAGTTGTTTCTCGATCCTCAATTTTAGTGTGTGACCAATTGCTCTAGTTGTCAGTGACCTGATATGAATAAGAATACTTAGATGTGTGTTAGTTTCCTGAAACTGGAACTCAGAGTCACTTCTCGTATAGGGCACTGCTACGTGTAGGCTTTGAAAAAGAACCCTACTTTGGGGAGCTCTGTCTTCTTTCTAAATAAAATGATGCAACATGTTTTAATAGAAATGAATGCCGAAATAAAGTATGACAGGGTACCCAAATTTAAAAAAGAATCGAAGGTGTTTTTTTTTTATTTGCATCGGAATTTTTCGTTGTTCGATTTTTTTCCCATGTTTGCCTAAATATCTCCCGACTGTCGTATCACTCAAATACCTTATTTATTTTTTAAATAATAGACATATATAAGTAAAACACTACCTGCAAATTATATGATAATGATTAAATTATTTCATGAGATACAAGCCTCCAAATGTTGCCATTTGTCGTTCAAGCAGGCATGTTTGGCAATTTTTAAAAAATTAAATAAAATTTACATACATATTATTACTTTATATTACAATCAAGCTGTACCAATAGTTTGTTTTTAAAAAAGTATTAGAATTCTAACATTATTCTTTTAGTTATTCACTTTCAAACGTGCCTCTTCCATCAGTGCGCGTTAATGCAACTGTCCACTTCTTCATGCTTTACGATTTTTCCGGTCCCCAAATTTTTTTTTTCTGGACAAAACTAAGTGTGGATTCGTTTATGCCAGACACTAGACAATGGCATATAAAATCATCAGTTGATTTACAAATGTCGACCAGCCACCCTTTGGTCGATCTTATCTGAAATCACCCTACAATGATTTAATTTACATTAGGTGAAGACTGAAAATGGCGGTTACAATCATGCAAAGCTCAGTGCCTCTGCTTCTTCTTCTTCTCTTGTCTCCTCACTAAAAAAGTCACTTCTTTTTCTTCTTAACAATATTATCGTGCTGGCACCCCTCTGTCTTTCTCCCCTGCGTTTTAATGTGCTCCCAAAACCTTCTTGCCGCAGTCCTGTCATCTTTATTTACTTCCACCATCCAGTGTACTCCTGCAGTACCAATTTGAGCCTGTATTAAAGCTAATGCCTCCATTTTCGTCTCCAGCTAAGGGGAGGCATTTTGACGCTACTTCCGCTGGAATGATCCCCCCCCATTTGTTTGCTCATCTGTGCTCCCTGGATGCCTCTGGGCGGCGGGCTATGACTGCCTTGACCTCCTTATCCCACCAGCCTTTTGGTTAGTGCCTTTTTTTTCGCTTTCCTTCTTGTTTAACTAGATATCTCTCAGATTCCCCACTAAAATGGTCACTAGATCATCATATGCCCATTCCTTTTCTGGTTACTTAGATACTATGTTCACAGACTTTTTAAATATACTACCTGCAGCTGAGTTTCGTTTAGGCTCGATTTACCCTCAACAAAGCGTTTCCCTCCCACGGTTGCCAGACTAACTTTTGATGCGTGGTTGCTTGCCGCCATCTCGCTTGTGTGCTTTAGACGTGTGTAGATTGTCCGATAGTCGATCCTATAGGTTGCTAAGGCGTGCCCATTGTTGCCAAACTGATGCATCCAAACAAAGCGTTTCCCACCCACGGTGGCCAGACTAGCTTTTGAAGCGTGCCTGCAGACGTGTACACAAGAGTAGGAACACCGACACCAGAAGGAAACAAGGACGTATCGCGGTAGATATCTGAGAGACAACTTGGGAGAGAGATGCAGTGGTACAATCGTCGGCGCTCCTATACAGCCAAAAAAAGGGTGCTATTTCGGCAGCCCTCGAGCCATCGACTAGAGGTGGACGCGAGCGAGCGAGCCGACTGTCCGTGTGTGTGGAATACAACTCTCGATGTCTTCCTGGTATGGACCCTCCGGCGGTACGCGTCGGCCGGCCGAGTCGAGGAGGAAGGCCAGTAACCTGGGGGATGCCGGCGACGCTTGGCTGCCTTTTTGGCACCGGTCTAGCGAGAGCACGTCTCTCGTTCCGCCGACCTTCCGGAAACACCTCTTCGCAACGGCTGCTGTCACCGCCCCCGCGGAGGAAAAATCAAGCAAGAGATGTGGCCCGTTGTCCGGACCGTTTGGAAGCACGTTTTGGAGCAGAAAAAGTCAAAAGTCAAATTGGACGTTTAGTGTTCATACAGCGTAGAGTCGGTCTGCTAGGATGGGGCGACACTGGTTCCCACTGTAGATGAGCAATTTTGCCAGTTCAGGACGTCTGCTAACCTGTGGTCTTTAACGTGCTCACGCAGTTGTGATACACGACCGCACGCCGGTACGATGCTCATCCAGGCCGAAACGGGCAGGGGTAAAGATGAAACCCAAAATCCCCTTTTTTTTTTTTTTTGAGCAGACAAAATTTTATTTTGAAACAGAAAAGAAAAAAAAAATCTGAAGTATAGCACGCACTTTATTTTCACTCATAATACCACTTCGAATATTATGCAAAGACGCATCTGTTGGCCTGTCCAACTGAAGGACGATATGGAATTTGCGACTACACGTCTGTGCGCCCATTTCTTAGCATTCATTTCCCGGCAGGTTTGATTCCCTTAACCCCTCAACTAGCCATTCACTTATGCCTTAAAAGCTAGCACCGTACATCGCAACAAAATGCTGATTCATGAAGGACAGTAGGAACTGCCGTTAAATGGTTACTTTGGGTACGGAACCAAATGTAGAGCAAATATAGTATGTTTAAACGAAATAATGTTAGGTTTTATCCCATATATTTTATATGTAGAACTTTCTGATATATAAATTTGGCATGTGAGCGATAAATATGCCTTCTTAAAAACAATCCTGCCGAGGTGATTAAGGTTATTCCCAAGCTTCCATTCCCTCTTCCATCTAATTTGGTTTTAATTTACTCTACTGACTGTACCTTCGAACAGACGGGACTCTGATAATGGTGATAACTAAACACAAGAGTTAGCAAAAAAAAAAAAAATTAAACCTATAGCGAAGTTTACATAAATCTCGCAATACCCAAGTATCCTCGCTAAATCTTGTGGGGATCTCCCTTCCCCGATGGCTGCGATAACGGCCGCGAGTCGGAACGCTCGGCCGCCTTCACCGTGAGCTCCGACCTGTTCGTGAGGCGGAGGGTTCCCTGTCTTGGAGCGCCCTCCTCTCACTCTTTCCCCGGGGGGACCTCTTTCCGTCCCCCCGCTCCGATTGCTCCGATGCGAAGCACTGCTGACAGGCGAGGAGGCTCTTGTTTTCCCACTTTTGGGAAAGAGACTCGTCCGGTGACCGCGAAAGGGATAGGACGTGTATCGGCGACTTCTCCGATGCTTCCCCGATCTTGGCTCTCCGGAACTCCGCGTCTGGCAGGTGAGGACATTTGCTTACCTTGCCGACGCGGGGGGCATTTTGGATGGGGACATAGTAGTTCATTTTGAGAGTGTTTTAATAAATGCTCTTGGACTCTGTTTTTACTCTGGTACGTGTGTCTTCACTTCCGCTATATTCGAGATAGTGAGACATGGTAGACGATCATTGGCACCGACGGAGGTAATTTATCGAACCGACCCGCGGTAATGTAGCCCTAAACGTCGTCTGTATTGCCGCGGAGATGTGGGAACCGCGCTACTAGGTTTGACGTCTCCTTTGAGATCGCCGCCGATGTTGAGATAGCCCTTTGGTTACTCTATCGGTACCTGTGTCGGTAGCAAAATCCCACAATCTCGAATTTGAAAAATATGCTGTCAGAATATCTCACTCTATCATATACTATATTAGCCGCAATCGTATAAATCAATTTTCACCAAGTTCCTTTCTTATTTTTTTTTTAATATAGCCGAAATTTTCGTGTGTAACGTCAGGCTGTGGAGGAGTATTATCCCTTCAGCGCACGGATACGTTTTGGAGAAGTAAGATAGGGAAAATTGCAATGCCTACTCCGCGTCTATCGCTTCACCGCAGTACACCAGGTTGCGGTGAGAAGCGCACTCAACGAAGCTAGCTGTCCAGACGGATTACGAGCATGATAAATATTGCGAAACATCCGATTACTGGCAGTGTTTCGTATAGAGACATGAAATGGCATAGTACGGTATTTGAGGCGATCATCTACAGTTCTGAAAATTCGCACAAGCCTAGCGAAGCGACCTGACTGTGTGACGGGGGCCTCTTACAATAAACACATTACGAATATTTTTGAGCATTCATGATGTATAACTAAAGGCCGGTTCACACATACAGCGGAGCGCTAACTTAGCGCTACGTGAGCGCTCCAAGGAGCGCTCATGTGGCGCTTCCTAGCGCGTGATGTAGCGCTCGGTTAGCGCTTCAGCAGCGCTCTGTTAGCGCTTCAGAAGCGCTCTTTTAGCGCTCTGTTAGCGCTCTGTTAGCGCTTCAAAAGCGCTTTGTTAGCGCTCTCACGCTCCTTTTGCCGTGCTTGCTGCTGCGGAACAGCGCGTGCACGGCGATTCCATTGTTGTTGTTTTTCCTTTGACATTGAATGAAGAGGAAGTAAAAGAGCCGCTTTCCAAGCAAAGGGTCGGGCAGGCGATCCAGAGTCATGGACTCTGTGCGACTATTTGATTGGGTACGACCTCATCGCTTTATATTCGATATGCGTGACCCTGGTTTCAAAGACACGCAGTTAAAAATAACCGCCTTCGAAAGAGCTATGTGTCTCGGTCCCTCAGCCAGGGAACAAGGTTCGCCGGGTACCCGTCGGTATCTCGGTGGCGAAAGATTTCGCGCACCCAGAAGGCTCTTCTGGGCGTTAAGCCGTCCACACACATATGCACTAATCGCGTATGTAAGAGCATTTGTGGCATTTCTATTTCAGCATCCCACATGTCCGCCATGGTGCTGCTGATGCACACCCAACCCCAGGAACCGGAACCGCAGTGCACGCGCTAATCCGCAGCACCGCGGTATAAGAAACGCTACTGAAGCGCTTAAAGGGACCATGAAGGCAATTTAAATTTTTTTTTTAAAAGAAGGTGTTTTCGGTAGCATTGGGGTCCTGGCATGCCACACAATTTCTTCTAGAACTTTGTGAGTCTTATTTCTGTACCTGCAAATAAATCTGCGAAACCGAAACAAACATTCAGATTTCTTCCCTTTTTCGCCTCTGGAAAGAGAAGTGACGTCAAGGAGCACTGTCGGCATCGGTAGGATTTAGTGCACACTCAGTGTGGTTCCCTTGGTTCGCTATAGTGCACGGCGGTCTGTGAAGAAAACCTGGAAGAAATGGGCGGCAACGCCGCGCTCGCAAACGAGTTTGAGCTCCCGTTCAGCGACCTCACGCCGACTGAACGGGAGATGGTGGTAAGGACGCAGAACTCTGGATTGGCGCTTTACGAAGGCGCCATAGACCTACCACCAGCTCCTCGGTCGCCGCCTCAGAGCGACTCCGGCTGACGTGAAGGTGCTGCTCAAAGTCTTCTGGTCGGAAATGCAACAAACAAATCATGACACCGCTGTCCACAGCTCTACGCAAGACGACGGCGCGCAACCAAATGCTGCGCATTGCTGCATCGGTCGGCAGTTTATGCAAACTAACGTCGCCCGATCGACCACACGTCTTTAGCCGACCTTTCGCGCAACCTACTACTGCACATAAACGCGGCATGATTGGTGAGACACCAGTTCGCAAAGGAAACACGAGACGACGCTCGAAACCAGAACCAAAAGTCCGCCGCCCCCGGCGCTCGTACCTTTTTCTTTTTTTTCCACGGTTGCTCGATGCTTGTTACGCGCCCGAGGTAGCAGTGCGGGATGCGTTCAACCAGTGACAAACGGAGGGATCGCTTCAGATTATGCTTTTATACACGGTATGAAACCTATTAATTCCCAACTACAACTTTAAAAGATTATCCAACGTTCAAATCAACTTTTTTCATCACATCTCACCACCGAAATCGAAACCAAGAGCGCGTCTATCGTTTGAACCAATCGCCAGACGAGGAGCCCGTTGTCGTCACGCTTCAACGGCGCACCTTAGTTCACCTTTCTGCCGCCTCCTCGGTGGGGTCTCAGGCATCGTTCCCGGCGCTATTATTACCGCGCCTGTTTGCTCGATTGGTGCGGCACCCAAACTTCTGTTCGGGCTAGAACTTGGTCAACAGTATCTGAGACGTGCCTGGCATCCATTTCAATCGTCGAATAAAACTTCGAAACTGCCTTCATGGTCCCTTTAAAGGGATACTGAACCAAGGAATTTAGTGTCCATAATAAGTGGCGCACGTTCTTTCCACGAGCCAGCAGCCGCCGGTGTGCGCGAGCACACGCAACAAAAATGACGTCAAAGGCCCCATTCGTGGTTAAGATGACAGTGAAATGTATGGGCTTCGGGCCAAAGGAGAATAAAGACAAATTTTTCATCTAGACAGTCGTGTCTGGTGTAGAAGGTAGGCGATTAATAGGTCTAACAAGCACGTAGCTTTCACTTGTAGAGATGAAAAGCCTGTCTTTATTCTCCTTTGGCCCGAAGCCCATGCATTTCACTGTCCTCTTAAGCGCGAATGGAGGTTTTTGACGTCATTTTCGTTGCGTGTGCTCGCGCACACCGGCGGCTGCTGGCTCGTGGAAAGAACGTGCGCCACTTATTATGGGCACTAAATTCTTTGGTTCAGTATCCCTTTAAAGGGGCTATGCAACAATTTTTTTACTTTGCGCAAATACCGCTTAGAACGGATCCCTGACGTTAATGACCTATGAAACACGCCTTCGTTTTTCACCCGACGCATTAGAAGTCCCAGAAAAAAATTAAAAAACAACGAGCAGCGTTCACGCCCTCAACTCGCAGCCAGAACAAGCGGCCACGTGATCTGGAGCCGATTATATGCCGCCAATGTTGATCATAGCCACGCGCTGGGGTTGGCAAAGCACAGGACACGCGCTGAGTTCCAGACATTGTTATGGCTCGGCTATTGTCGTCGTTGCAGCGATTGGACACGGGCCACTACTCGAATGCTTCTCGAGCTATCAATTATCACGAGCCTAAATCGAGTGCCCACGCAATGCTCGGGTCCAATCTATGAACCGCATTCAAATATCGTCATACGGGTGTACTGCGATCCCCGCGTTACGTCATCGAATTTTGCAAGGGAGAGATTGAATGAAAATGATCGCTTTTGTCCTTGAAATTACACCGCAACAAAGGAGTTTCTTGGCCAGTGGCATTGCATGCGAGTATCCTTGAGTCCCACTAGTGCCAGTAAGCTCGTGTAAAGTGAAAAACATTCCAATTGAATATCGTTGCACAGCTCCTTTAAGGCCGGTTCAGACACTTGCGTTTGAGTGCGTTTGACTGCGTTGCGGCGAGAACCAAAAGCGAGTCACCGGCACATCTGTACTTCGTATGAAGCGTGGAATCCAATTCAAGGAATCATCTTGGCACGCGATATAAGCAGCAGCGATGTTCTGGTTTCTCGCTGCCGCAACGCAGTCAAACGCAGTCAACCGCAACTGTCTGAACCAGGCTTTACACGGCGCTGAAGCGGTTCTCACATGCAGCGAAGCGCTGATGTAGCGCTTCTCACGTGCCGTCAGCTACTTATTGTCTGCCATGAGCAACAGTTTTGACGGTGCGATACAAAGCTGGTGAATGCTTTCGTCAGCACGCGCTTAGCGCGAGTTCAGCGCTATGTTTGTAGCGCTCCGCTGCATGTGTGAACAGGCCAGGCGCTACTGAAGCGCTAGCAAGGCGCTACTGGAGCGCTAACAAGGCGCTACTAAAGCGCTAATCACGCTTTATATTAGAACGAAGTCACGCGCTAGGAAGCGCCACATGAGCGCTCCTTCGAGCGCTCACGTAGCGCTAACTTAGCGCTCCTCTGTATGTGTGAACAGGCCTTAATTGTGAATTCCATGGTCGTTTTGGAGCGCGCCGGAATCGACTGTTCTAGAGCGCGCCTAATTCACTGGGCGATCGGGATTGAGACGGACGTGTTCCACTCGTCGTTTTGGATCAGCTCCCACTCCAGATATCGATCCGGATCCGAGAAAAGTCGCTCTGCCGACTTCGGCAGATTCCGCCGGAAGCCAGCCTGGCCAGCCACTCGGCGCGTTCATGTGACTTCCTTTCTCACCAGGCATTTCGCCTCGGAAGAATTCGTAATGGCCGCTCGCGAAGTGCCGCCCGATTTACTGATGCTGCTGCATGACAGTTCGCCGTTGAGTTGCTCGAGCAGATCCTCCAGCAGCAGCGGCTCGAGTAGCAGCCAAGACCGCTCGTATGTCCCGCATAAATTCGACTGCCTTTTCGGACCTCCGCAGAAGAGGCCGAAAATCGAGACGTACTTGGACACCGGTCACAAGTACTCCGATGAAGAGGCAAGTGGGCTACCCTGATGCATACGACACGCATCATCGTGATTAACTTCGCTCGTGCGTTGAACACGTGTTGTGAGCGCCGCGATTGCGAAAACATGTGCTTCTAAATCCGGGAAGGTGGGAGGGGGATTCCCGGAAGGGTGAATGACGGGAAGGAATCCTCCAATCCCGGAGGAATGGTCGTGTTCCACTGGGGACCCGGAGGTGGAGCGACTCTGTTCGGACCGCGTACTCCACCTCGGATCTGGTCTACTGATCCAGGCGCGCTCCAAAACGACCCGTGGAATTCGTCATAAGTTCTGGCGCCATCGTGGCGCAAATTTCTTACATTCTAACGAATATATATAGCAGAACGTAGCAGGATAAACACTTGGGTGTAGTTTGGCGGCGCAGCAATCACATCACAGCATTCCAAAAGCCCAAACCAAATTAGACGTTCGTGTTCAAACAGCGTATTGAATTTATTTCCATCACAATTTGATGGCGGTGATCAAGGAAAAAAGGTAGGTCTGTATTTGAGATGAGGCAACTCTAGTTGACGCTGTAGACGAGAAGTTTTGCCAATGCAGCACGATCGTTATCAACTGGAGTATTTTACGTGCACCACGCAGTAGTCATACACGACCAGTAGCCGGTGCGATGCTCATCCAAATCGAAACGGGTGGGGATTGCACCCCTGAATATTTGCAGCGTGGGAGTTAAAGTTCGTTGTTGTTCCTCCCGGTGGTGTGGGAGGCAGGTTCCGCTCCGATGGTCTGGAGCGTGGTGGCGCGAACGTCGCTGAATGACGGGTCGACTCACTGCTTGAATAGAACTATGTGCATTTATTTACACTCTAGTTACAAGTCCCAACTTGGGAGACCATCCTGCCTCGTCTAAAGTCTCGACCCCCGTCCCCAATTTCGCTCAATCAAATCCCAAGTCCGAATCTCTCCAAAATTCTCTCCGCACTCCTTTTGTAGGCCCGTAGGGACCTCCTCTCCCCTCAGGAGCTGACCAATCTCTTCAAATTCCACCACTCACACGTGGTACACTGTCCTCCAATGGTCGGCGAGCTGTCAACCTGGCGCTGCAACCGCCAAACCCAAATTCCGTGTAGAGTAGTTCTGTGCAATTTTTCCAGCCTGGCTGGCGCCAACCGCTAAATTATTGCATCGGGCAAAGAGCGACAATTTTACACTAAGCGGCAAAACCCTCTACACACAGGCACACTCGGTTAGCATCCACAAGTAACCCCAAGAACGGGCCGTCCGAGCAGACTCCCGAAACCCGAGACGTTTCCTAACGACCGCGGGGGACCCGCTCCGTCCGCTCGGCCGCTCTGCCCACGCAAATGCTCCCTCCAAAACGCCGACACCCACAAAGAAAGCTAAAAAGAAACGATGCCGACGCAGCTCTGGGAAGTTCTAACAAAAGAAAACACCTTAATTAATAAGCATGACTTCCATATACTTAACTCCTCCCCACCAAGACTGTTGCGTTGACACTTGATGTAAGCGCAACATAAATTCCTTCCCCGAATAGCGCATTGGCCAATATTCGAACCGACCGCTTCACGCACAGTTACCCAAAAGCAACAGCGTCAACATTACGCTCTAAAAGTTCACCAAGCGCTGATCCGTTAATATCAACAAAATCAAACGGCACCGAAAAAAAAAATGATTACCATTCTACAACCAGAAATACTAAAACGGCGAACACACTGCTGCCGCAGGCAGAACGTCTGAGCACAGACCAGAATGGGTGCACAAAAAAAGAATTGTCATGATAGCTGTCACGTTCAAAGTCAAACTGCCACCAACGATCGCACACAGGTTGGACCCACTCCTGTACATTCCAGGGTCCCGCAAAATCAGTGGTGGGAGCTCTCAAAACTACGGCATAATCATCATGCCCTAATCATGCCTGTCTAGCCTCGACATGCTTACCAACGCTCTGGCTACGAAGAACGTTTCAAATACGTGCGGACATCCAAATTTCTCCCGCAAAGAATAAAAACTGAACACACAAAATGCATTACGTAGATTATACAATACCGAGGGGCCAACCGAACAGCAAACGAAAAAAAAATGAATCAGGAGGGCAGTGAAATAAGTGTAGACTAAAGGCGAAACAATAACCCAGCAGCCTCGCTGGCTACCCCCCTAATCGTGGCCGTCTTCTCGTCCATCTCGTTGTCGTTAAAGACGTTCTGAGGACTGCCTGGAGCGGCGCGCAGTCAGTCGCTTCCACGACACTCGCTGATCCCGAGCTCAAACTGGAAGTCTGGTGTCCTCGCGTGCGAGCTCTGGACGTTGGCCGGAGTGGCTTCCTCCTCTCCTCCGTGCTCATTCGGCGCCTGCCGTTCCCGCAGCACCTTGTGTCCACACTCCCCCTTCTGGAGTCGCTCGACTCAACCTTCTTCCTGGGAGTCCCCTGCGATGCACCGCCGGCTTGATTTTCGGCGACGACACGGCCCCGGTCCCGAAATCGGTGCCTCTCCGCAGTCGGAGCTTCCGTCTCGACGCCTGGATTAGAGGAATCAAGGCCCTTTTCGCCGTCCTCTCGCCGTCGTCCACGTTCCCGCCGTGGTCATCCGCGTCGTAGCCCGGAGCCGATGCAGGGTTGTCACCCGGAGCACCTCTCGACCGCCGACTCCGACCTGTCGCTGCGCCCCTTGCGCAGCTGCTTCTTTCCGGCCTGGGACGGCCCTTGCATCCCCAGTGCTGCGGTGACCGGTGCGCAGAGATCCCCTGGATCCTTACGCACGAGGTCGCCAACCAGGTTTGTCCCCTCGTCGCCGCCGTCACCATCGCTCCCGCTCTCGCCTCCTTGCGTCACCAGATCACCGGTGGGTGCATCTGCCTCGTCGGCGCCAGCTCTCCCATTTACGGGCTTCACCTCGCGGCCGCCGCGGTCATCGCCGTATGCGTTCTCCTCGCGGTCTTCTTCCGGATTTTCAAGCTTCTGCCGCTCATTCAAAATTTCAGGCCACCCGTCGTCGTCGTCCGTTTTCCTCGTGGGCTTGGGGTGCCCCTCGCCCGTCTGGACCGCCGGCTCGACCTCGATGTCGCCGCAATCATCGCCGTCCGCGTCTGTCTTCCCGGTAGGCTTGGAGTGTCCCCTGCCCGTTTCGACGACCCCATCGGATGCGCCGCCCGCTTCGACCTGGCCCTCGTCTTTCCTAATGCGGCGCGGCTTCTCTTCTGCCTGCTTAAGATTAAATTGGGCGATCTGGAGTTTGGCTTTTTGAGCTGCAATTTTTAGCTCAAACTCGTTCTTACCCTCACTCTCTTCGCCGCCGTCACCATCGCTCACGCTTTCGCAGCGGACCTCGATGTTAACCTGTTCCGGGCATGTAGTCGACGGCAGCAGGTGACTCTTCCACTCCTCCAGGTGTTGTTCCACCGCCTTGACGAACGCCTCAGATTTTCCGCACGCTCCAACCTGACCCTCATCTTCCCCACCGCGGCGCCAATTCTCCTCGTCCTGATTAGCGTAAAATTTGGCTATCTCGAATTTGAGTCTTAAAGATGCAATTTTTCGCTTGAGCGCGTTCTCCCTTTCACTACCTCCCCCTTTTGATACGTCGTCCAGCATGGCCGGGCTCCTATCGCCGCTCTCACTCATCGCCTCCTGAGCTCTTTTGGTCATCGACCGAGTCACCACTGACATGCGAAACCCGGAGGAAACAGAAATGAGTCCCACCTGTGTCAGTGCGCTGCTCCTGAGGCGATGACTCTCCGGTGTCGCTGGATGTCACTCGTCGGGGTAGGTCCTGGGTTCGGGTACGTCTGGACCGTTCTTCGGGTTGAAACCCACACGACTTTTCACGTAGACGATGCTGCGTCGTCGATGCACTTTGGACCGCAGCCCACGAAGCTTCTCGCGTAGATGTTGCTCCGTCCGCTCGTTCTCTTCGGGTCGTAACCCACAAGGCCTCTCACGAGGATGTCCCCTTGTTCACATTGGGTCGAAACCCACAAGACCTCTCACGAGGATGTCGCCTTGTTCTCTTCGGGTCGAAACCCACGAGGCCTCTCACGAGGATGTCGCCTCGTCCACTTCGGGTCGAAACCCACCAAGACCTCTCATGGGGATGTCGTCCTGGTCATTTCGGGCCGGAGCCCACGAGGCCTCTCACAGGGATGTCGCCTCGTCCACTTTGGGTCGAAACCCCCCAAGACCTCTCACGGGGATGTCGTCTTGGTCACTTCGGGCCGGAGCCCACGAGGCCTCTCACAGGGATGTCGCCTCGTCCAGTTCGGGTCGAAACCTCCCCAAGACCTCTCACGGGGATGTCGTCTTGGTCACTTCGGGCCGGAGCCCACGAGGCTTCTCACGTGGATGTTGCCTCGTCCGCCGTTGAGCCGAAGCTCACGTACTTGCCCGCAGGTCGCCGCCACGTCGTCTCACCGGAAATCGCGCCACTATCCTGTCGACTGCGCCAGTTAAAGTTGTTGTTGTTTGTTTCTCCCGGTAGTGTGGGAGGCAGGTTCCGCTCCGATGGTCTGGAGCGTGGTGGCGCGAACGTCGCTGAATGACGGGTCGACTCACTGCTTGAATAGAACTATGTGCATTTATTTACACTCTAGTTACAAGTCCCAACTTGGGAGACCATCCTGCCTCGTCTAAAGTCTCGACCCCCGTCCCCAATTTCGCTCAATCAAATCCCAAGTCCGAATCTCTCCAAAATTCTCTCCGCACTCCTTTTGTAGGCCCGTAGGGACCTCCTCTCCCCTCAGGAGCTGACCAATCTCTTCAAATTCCACCACTCACACGTGGTACACTGTCCTCCAATGGTCGGCGAGCTGTCAACCTGGCGCTGCAACCGCCAAACCCAAATTCCGTGTAGAGTAGTTCTGTGCAATTTTTCCAGTCTGGCTGGCGCCAACCGCTAAATTATTGCACCGGGCAAAGAGCGACATTTTTACACTAAGCGGCAAAACCCTCTACACACAGGCATACTCGGTTTACATCCACAAGTATCCCCAAGAACGGGGCGTCCCGCGGTCCGTCCGAGCAGACTCCCGAAACCCGAGACGTTTCCTAACGACCGCGGGGGACCCGCTCCGTCCGCTCGGCCGCTCTGCCCACGCAAATGCTCCCTCCAAAACGCCGACACCCACAGAGAAAGCTAAAAAGAAACGATGCCGACGCAGCTCTGGGAAGTTCTAACAAAAGAAAACACCTTAATTAATAAGCATGACTTCCATATACTTAACTGTGGGGTTTCTCTTCGCGTGCTCTGTGAGCTACGGCAAATGAACACACTCGGCCTGACCTGCAGGAAATAGGGAGCCCATTCACACTTACAACACGGTCGGGCTCAACGAGATTCAGTATGAAATGAAAATGTGCTAGAACCTACTGGGCGTCATATTTGAGGGCGCTGTTTAGAGCGCATGCTCAGAACGAGCTCATATTAATAATAGGCTGCTAAAACAGGCAGTTTTGATGGTGCGTTCCAAAAGAACTGTGGAAGCTCGCCATCAGTACGTGGTCAGCTGTCGCGCACACAGCTATTTCATTCATTTACCTCAAGGGCGTCTTTTTCATTCATTCATTTATTAATCCTTAAGGGTCCTCTTTCGAGGGCATTACATAAGGAGGGGGCAACACAAGAAATTATACAAAAAAATGAAAAAAAAAAACATAAAAAATACATAACAACGCACACTCATGCAACGGGCAGTTTGATACTTTAGACCAGGGTGTAAGATAGACAGGTGGGGAAACGGCCCATAGAGGCCTACAGCAATGCCGTGACCGGATTGTGTACTCGTATGCTTGCGGGTACCCCCGATTTGCGACAGATGGCGCTGCGGCGAGAAGAAAAAAAATCTCCGTCGGTTTAGCTGGTCGCCACCGGTCTCCCACCTGGAGTGAGAGTTCGCGGTGCTCCACATAGATGGCGCCACAAAAAAAGAGAAACCCGAAAGGGACACAATCCGGTCGCTCATTTGGCTCTGGGGAAACGGCCCATAGAGGCCTACAGCAATGCCGTGACCGGATTGTGTACTCGTCTGCTTGCGGGTACCCCCGATTTGCGACAGATGGCGCTGCGGCGAGAAGAAAAAAAATCTCCGTCGGTTTAGCTGGTCGCCACCGGTCTCCCACCTGGAGTGAGAGTTCGCGGTGCTCCACATAGATGGCGCCACAAAAAAGAGAAACCCGAAAGGGACACAATCCGGTCGCTCATTTGGCTCTCGTTTCCCCACCTGTCTATCTTACACCCTGCTTTAGACCCATGTTGCCGGCGATCGAGCACCGGCGGAGGCGGTTGATCTGACATACCGCGTTCGGCTTTGGCTAGCAGACGGCGTTCGTAAAATGGCGTCAGCTGTTGCTGGCTTCACGCGGCGGTACCGTGCGTGCTTCCATTCATTCGGCGTTCGTTGCCATGGTGACGGCGAGGAAAGCAGACGTGCGGAAGAACGCTGCGGCGCAGCGATACCAGGTGCGTTCTAAGGCTCTTCCCGCATGCTTTTCAATGGGCGGAAGGCGAACAAAAAGAGTTCGAAATAAGGACTTAACGCAGAAGGCTGAATTTCTCCAGCGCCTCATAATTTGACGAGCCTTACACGAAAAGCATGTTTTTTTGGCCATCCCGCGTCCTGTTTTTTTTTATCCGCAACATGGGTCTAAAGTATCAATCTGCCATTTATTGTAATGAGCGATTCTGGAACACTGTTCCAGTCCACAATTGTGAGTGGGAGAAATGATTTGTTAAAGGCATTACTGGAACCCGATATACGTTGAAAATTGTAAGAGTTATTGAGCCGACGAGATGACCGTGCGGGAGTGCGCAGGAATGAGCTTCGAACAGTGGGATGGTAGTGGTAAAGTTTATGGAGTAAGCAAAGACGTGCAACCTTGCGGCGTACCTCCAGAGTTGATACATTTAGGCTCGTTTTCATAGCAGAGACACTGTTTTTATAATCGTAGTTTGATCAAATGTAGCGGGTTGCTCGGTTTTGAATTGCTTCGAGTTGGGTGATCAAGTAATTTTGGTGCGGATTCCATATTGTAGATGCATATTCCAATTTTGGTCGAATGAAGGTTTCGTATACAAGTTTCCTAAGCTTTGGAGGAGCAGCATTCAGACAACGCCGGATGTAACCAAGGGTCCTTGCTGCGTCCGAAGAAATTGTGTTAATGTGATTAATCCATGTCATATCGGAAGTTAGTACGACACCGAGATATTTATACCTATCGACTTCTTTAATGATCTCGTCGCCCAGCACATACTGGAAGGAGGAAGGGACTCTTTACGAGAAAAGTGGATTAATTTGCATTTAGATTTATTTAGTGGCATCAACCAGTTGTTACACCACTGAGAGATATTATCTAGATCCTTTTGGATGAGTTTGCGGTCATTAGGTGAAGTGATCTCGCGATATAGAACACAGTCGTCTGCAAAAATACATATGTGAGAAGAAATAGAATTTGGAAGGTCATTAATAAATATTAGAAAAAGAAGAGGTCCAAGGACTGTGCCCTGGGGCACGCCAGATGTGACATTAGTTAAATCAGATTCGTACCCATTTAAGACTGTGTATTGCATTCGGGAGTCAAGAAAATTACGTATCCACATTAAGACTTGTGGGTCTAGATGAAGGCGAGAAGGTTTAGAGATTAAACGAATATGTGGGACACGATCAAATGCCTTGGAAAAGTCTAAAAATATTGCGTCTGTTTCGTTGCGAGATTGAAGGCTGCAATGAAGGTCATGTGTAAATTCAAAGAGTTGCGTCTCACAAGAGTAACCTTTGCGAAAGCCATGTTGGTGATGGTAGAAGAAGTCATTGCAATCTAAATGCGACATTATGTGCGAATAAATGATATGTTCAAGAAGTTTAGATGGAACGGAAGTTGGTGAAATGGGACGATAGTTAGAAGGCAAGGAGCGATCATCACTTTTGTGGACTGGAACAATCCTACCTACTTTCCAATCGAATGGGAGGCAACCTTCGGATATAGACTGATTAAATATCAGTTGCAAAATATCACTAGATACAATCTTAGTATTTTTCAGAATCTTCGATGATATGTTATCTGTTGAGTCCTGTCCGTTCCGTTACTTGGATGGACAGCAGGGAAATTAACTTGTATGCGAGAAGGTTTCCAGTGGTGATTTAATGTTGCAGCCGCGCAAAAGGCGGCAGCAGGAAAAGTCCTTAGTAGCAACACAAAGACAACATGGCGCGCATACTACTCTCGAACGGGGGTCGCTCCGATAGCGGCGCTCCCTGGTGGGTACACAACAATCCCTTCCCCCCGAATTCGCGCTTTAGACGAAGTCATTCAGATAAGCTGGCCGTCTGACATGGCGAGAACTACGGGAGGCTGTTTGGCTTGTGTCGGTGTGAAAGTCATGCGGCCTAGAGGCGTCGCTGGCCTGTGGCTGCTCAGTAGGCTCAGAATCCAAATACCGGCGCCGCATTTGATCCGTGTGTCGCCGAAGTTCCCGGCCGTCAGGTGTTCGAGTCCGGTATGACAATGGCCCTAACACTTCAGCAACAACTGCGGGAACCCAGCGAGGTCCAGAAGCATAGTTCCGCACATACACCGCGTCGCCGGACGAAAAACTGCGTGCTGGCTCTTGCTCTTCTTCAGTGTGGATGGTCTGGCCATGGTCGTCTCTGACACCGTCTGGGTGCAGTCTGTCCAGGAGCGTCTTGGGACGGCGGTTGAAGAGCAACTCTGCAGGGCTCCTTCCCGTACTTGTGCATGGAGTGACATGCTGCTGAAGAAGGAAACTCGTTAAACGTCGGTCCCAATCGCCCTGAATGATTCGCTTCAAGGCATCTTTAGTTGTTCTAACCATGCGCTCTGCCTGCCCATTGGTGGCTGGATGGAATGGGGCAGATGTCGCGTGGTGAATCAGGCCGCTTGCTAAGAACTGTCTGAACTCCTCAGACACGAACTGCGCTGCATTGTCCGATACAATCGTGTCAGGTAGTCCGTGAGTCGCGAAAAGGCGACGCAGGCACTTGATGACAGTGGCACTGGTCATGGAGGACACCGAGATCACCTCCAGCCACTTGGAGAAGGAGTCCACAACAATGAAGAAACCTTGCCCCTGAAAAGGGCCAGCAAAGTCTATGTGAAGACGAGACCACGGCGTCCTCGTTCTCTCCCAGTGGTGCACGGGGGCCCGAGGGGGATCTGGTCTCGATGCCTGGCATGCACTGCACGTGTTCACCTTGTGCTCAATGTCAGAGTCCATCTTCGGCCACCACACGTAACTGCGGCCGAGGGCCTTCATGCGGACAATCCCTGGATGCGCACTGCGCAGTGCCTCCAGTACCTCAGCTCGTCCTTCAGTGGGGATCACAACTCTGTTACCCCACAGAACACACCCCTTGTACACCGAGATCTCATGCTGTCTCTGCTCAGGCCTGAAACTCGCCACCCAGACGCTCCGAAGGCCAACCCCCCAGTGCCCAGCTCAGAACTCGAGACAGCACAGGGTCTCGCCGCGTTAAAACAGCAATGTCTGTGGCCTGCAAAGGAGGCTTTGTAGACAACTCCAGCATGAAGACCTCTAGTAACGGTGGTGGTGCTCATACAGTTGCAGGCGAAGGCAGTCTGCTGAGTGCATCAGCGTTGGCGACCTCCTTCCCCGGACGATGGACCAGTGTGTAGCTGTAGGCGTTCAAAAGGATGGACCATCGGAGCATTCGAGGGGACAGCATGGGCGGGGTCACCTTGTCAGGCACAAAGATTCCCAGGAGAGGCTTGTGATCGGTTACAATCCCAAACTCACGACCGTAGAGATAGTCATGAAATTCATTCACGCTCGACACTATAGCCAACGCTTCACGATCGATCTGCGCATAGTTGCGCTCCGCCTCTGATAGGGTAAGCGAGTAAAATGCAATGGGCCCTCCCTGGAGTCGTCCAGCCTGTGGCTAAGCACTGCCCCAAAACCCACAGAGCTAGCATCACATGTCAGGACCACAGGCTTGGTTGGGTCGTAGTGTGTCAAAACTGTGTTTGAGGAAAGGAGGCTCTTCACTGCATCAAATGCCGTTTGCTGCCTCATTCCCCAGGTCCACACTGTCTTCTCGTCCAGCAGCCGGTGGAGGGGCTCCGCAACTGTAGCCTTGCCCTTCAAGAAACTGTGGTAGAAATTGAGCAAGCCAAGGAACGTTTGCAACTCTTGCTTGTTTTTTGGGGGCGGTGCCTCGTGGATCACTGCAACCTTTGCCTCTGTGGGAAAGATGCCGGCAGCAGTCACACGAAAACCCAGGAAGTCAACCTCAGGCACATTGATTACGCATTTTTCTCTCTTTACCCGGAGGCCTGCATCCTTGAAACGCTGAAGCACCTCGCGAAGTCGAGAGGCCAGCTCCCCTTGTGTAGCAGCAGCAGTGAGAATGTCATCAAAGTATGTAACTGCTCTGGGAATGTTCTTGGGGAGGCCATCCATTAACATCTGGAAATTTCCAGGGGCACTGCTTACACCATACTGCAGCCTCTTCACCCGGTATGCCCCACGATGCGTGGCGATTGTTTGAGCATCAGCTGACACTTCATCAACTGATAGTTGTTGATAGGCCTTCGCAAGGTCTAATTTTGCAAAGCACTTGCCCCCCGACAATGATGACAGCAAATGACTCACAGCGGGAATCGGATACGGGTGTTGCTTGAGAGCCTTGTTAATTGTGGACTTATAGTCTCCGCATATCCTAACGCCGCCATTGCTCTTGAGTACGTTCACTATGGGGGTTTCCCATGTCGGCTGCGTCACAGGCTCCAGCACTCCCTGCCGAACGAGGCGGTCCAACTCCTCCTCCACCTTCGGCTGAATTGCAAAAGGCAGCCTTCGAGCTTTCAGGCGAATTGGCGGAACGCTGGAATCCAGGTGCAGGGAGACTGGTGGTCCCACATAGTTCCCCAAACCGTCTTCAAATACCTCACTGAACTCCGAGAGAACGGTGTCGACTGTCGATTTCTAGATCTGGGAGACACCTGCGATGACAATGCCCAGTGGTCGAAACCAGTCAACTCCCAGTAGGTTGGTGCGGGTGCCCCTTGCTACCAGTACCGTGAGCGGGCCCACAAACTCCTTGTATTCCACGTGCACGCTGCAGGCCCCGACAACGTTCACTGGGCTCAGCTGATAATCAACCACCGTCGAAGAAAAGTCAGTCAGCACCAGCTCTCCACCGCACTGCTGGAGACGGCGGAATGTCTCCTCGGTGAGGATCGAGAAATCCGATCCAGAGTCCACCTCCATCTCGCAAATCTGGCCCTCAATGGACACCTTTGTTCGTAGCTTGCAAGGCGCCGTTGATCCTCCTGCGCCGACGTGGTTGCTGTAGTAGCACTCATCATGATGCAAAGCGGATACGTTGTATGCCGCTCTCGAATTCCGTGGCTGTCGAAACGGCAGGTTTCGCTGCTGGCCACTCGAGCTGCCGGCGCGGCAGACTCGTTCGATGTGGTTCGATGTGGCCGGTTCTTTTGTATGCCCTGCACTTTGTGTTCTTGAATCGGCAGTCGGCGCGGAGGTGCGCACCTCCACATCCGTAGCACGTGCCGTACATCATAGCCTGTGGTTCCGTCTGCCCGAACGCGGCCGGTTTCTGACATTTCACTTCGTTAGTCGCGGGAATGGTTGCGGCAGGGTCATTCTCTTCAGACTGTCGGACAACCCTCGTGCTTTTCGCGGCCGCTTCTGCCACCAGAGCCTCCTCCTGGGCCACGCAAAAAGTCAACTGTTTCTTTGCGAAGAGTCGGTTCTGCAGGCGCTCATCACGGAGTCCGCAGACGAGACGGTCCCTGAGCATTTCTTCCAGGTTGGGGAAATTGGAGTGCTGGGCCAGGCGTCGGAGCTCGGCGATGTAGGAAGATACTGTCTCCTCCGGGGCTTGGTTACGCTTGTAAAATATGTTCCTGCGGACTATTTCCGATGGCTGCGGTGAGAAATGAGCCTTGAGCACCTCGAACACCTCGGCAAGCGTTTTCGACTGCGGCGCCTCCGGGGCTACGAGCGATTGCAGTAAGTCAAACGTGTCCGCGCCGCACACGCTGAAGAACACCGCCAACCGACGCTTGTCTACCGCCACTGTGTTTG
The DNA here is from genome assembly GCA_013358835.2 of Ixodes persulcatus. Lineage (NCBI taxonomy): Eukaryota > Metazoa > Arthropoda > Arachnida > Ixodida > Ixodidae > Ixodes > Ixodes persulcatus. Next base: position 284,224 of record JABSTQ010009429.1, read on the forward strand.
CATCCAGGAAGAAGTTGAACCTCGAGACGTAGGAGTCCCATTTATCTGGCGTGGACGTATCAGAAGGCTCGATCTGGCCTACGTGGACGTCATTGTCCCGAAAAACTTGTAACTATGCTTGAACGTAAGCACTTAGACGATACCGTGCATCCTCGTCGCCACTGTTGAGTCCTGTCCGTTCCGTTACTTGGATGGAGAGCAGAGAAATGAACTTGTATGCGAGAAGGTTTCCAGTGGTGATTTAATGTTGCAGCCGCGCAAAAGGCGGCAGCAGGAAAAGTCCTTAGTAGCAACACAAAAACAACATGGCGCGCATACTACTCTCGAGCGGGTGTCGCTCCGATAGCGGCGCTCCCTGGTGGGTACACAACATTATCTGACCCTGAGGATGATGAAAGCTTGAGCCCATCGATAAGACTGGCAATACCGGCCGATGAAACGTTTGAGGACGCCTTGCATGAGGGGGGTGGCAATAAATGGGAATACAATATAAAAAAGAACCTAAGAACACTAACACAACCACATCTCGTCGAACCACAAAGCAAAATATATATACAGGGTGTCCACAAAAGAAAATTTACAGTTTTTTTTTTTTTTTTTTTTTTACCGCAAAAATAAATTAGCCTATGCTCATTCTCCGCCCAAGGGTAGCGCTAGAGGTCACAACCAGATGCCAATGTTTCAGCCCGATCCGATAACTTAATCAAAAGTTATAAGGGATTTTCTGAAAATTTCAATGGGAAAATGGCGGCCGACGGAGTTTTCGAGGACATGGGGCTCTATGGCACCAGAAACCGAAAACGGGCAGAAATGGGCCCCATTTTCCCATTGAAATTTTCAGAAAATCACTTATAACTTTTGATCAAGTTATCGGATCGGGCTGAAACTTTGGCATCTGGTTGTGACCTCTAGCGCTACCTCCGGGCGGAGAATGAGCGTTCGGCGATGCCTAGTTCATTGTTGCGGTAAAAAAATAAACCTATAAATTTTCTTTTGTGACAGACATTCCCTGCTCATTGAACAAAAGCACTCACATGTCTTGAAATGCTGTAATATCTAAGTTGGTTACAACATATTCTGGTAAGTTATTTCATCCTGTAATGCACAATATTAAGGGAGAAAACATAAATGAGTTATTATGGGAACGGTATTGGAGGAGTTTACATGTGTTGTCGTTTCGAGAAGAAATATAATGGGCTTTATGCCAATAGTTATTCCTGAACTGTGAATTACTACGGTAAATTTGATGGAAGAAACACATGCGGTTAATTTTGCATCAGTGTGGCTAAGGAAGCGAGACCAAGTCTTGATTTTAAGGCGGAGGCACTACTTTTCTGGAGAATAGTCGTTTAGGATGAACCGGATGGCTTTGTTTTGAATTGATTCTAGGTTTGATATGAGATAATTTTGATGTGGATTCCACACAACGCTTCCGTTCAGGATTGGGTCGAATTATTGTTTTATAGACGAGTAATTTTGTCGCAGCAGGGGCCAGACAGAGGTTCCGCCTCAAAAAAGCTAATGATTTCGTTGCACTGGCGATTAGGTTGTCGATGTGTTCATTCCACGATAATGTTTCAGATGGCCGCGAGTGAATACCCCCTATACACCATCTCACGAGTTGCGTGCAGCAAAGGCAGAACACAGGCGAGAGCGCGGGACTTTCAGATTGGCCTTCCTTTCACAAACACACACGCAAAAAAAAAAAAAATCTGAAAGGTATGTGTCCGCGCCTAGAGCCAACTAAATAAGCTACGCTTCAGAGTAATGACACTTTCCCATATTGTGGCTTAAAATCATGGTCGCCAGTTATCTGAAGCTTTATCTGAAATCCCAGGAAACGCTTTTCCGTCTTCCACAAATGTAGAAACAGTTCGCGACAGAGCAAGCAATATTACATGACCTTCCTAACACCGAATCCAATGCTGAGGAAGTCTCACTTTTGAATCATGACGATCGGCAGTTGTGTCTGCTCTGCATAAGAACCACAATTGCGGCGCCCAACCACAATGTCGGGGAACGGAGTGGCAATTAGGGATGTTGCGAACCGGTCGAGGTTCGAGTTCGACCAGGTTCGACTTTTTCGAACTTCTTGTGAAAAGTTCGACAAAGGTTCGACTCAGGTTCGACTGCTATGCGCATGCGCGACAGGCTGGCCAGTTGGCTTCGGATTGGATGGTGATGGCTAAGGGGTGAATTAGGGCAGCACGGATTGGTTATTTCAGTTAATACAGTAAAAAAATTAAGTTATTAACTTCTTCAGTGATTAGAATTAGTTTATTTTAATTGCAACTGTTTATAAAATTAAAATAAGCCTTTGCATAAAAAAAATTCTCCAAGCCTAGACATGCTTGTATCAAGGTCTGGCCACACTATCCACAAAGTCGAACCGGTCGAATCTGGTGAAAAGGTTGAAGGTTCGTCGAACCGGTTGGAACCAGTCGAACCCCGAAAGTTCGACCTAAACATCCGGTTCGACAAAAGTTCGCGACACCCCTAGTGCCGATACTCTAAGCGCAGCTCATTTAGTGGCTTTTTGTGTCTCTACCCGCGCCTATTCCTTTGCTTTTGCCTGCACACAACTCCTGAGATAGAGTATATACTCGTCGTCACATTAAGAAGAAGAAAAAAAGGAGAAAGTTTTGCGCAATATTTATGCGCTGCACAAAGTAGTTCTCACAAGATTGGGTTGTCGGAGTAAGAATCCAAGCTTTTGGTGCTTGAAACGTGTACGTCTTGATAAAATAACAGCAAGCTAGTCTAAAATTCACCCACACCTATCTTAATTCACCAAATATTAACGAGTAAATCGGTTTGTTCCGCGAAAAGACGGACTTTTTTTTACTGCAATGAACAACCTAACGCTCGCATCACATGATGCTCTTACGAACGCTGCAGAAAAACTGCAATCTGAAAACAAAATAAAAAAAGAAGTAGATTTATACCTGAGGTGAAGCCAACTTCTGGAATAACATCTGCGTCTACTGGGCTGCGAAATCGCGTTCTGTGCACGCGCGGTGGCTGTCTTCTGCGCAAAGAGCAGACGACGCTCTCGTTCGCTCTGATTGGAGGGAGAAAGGCAGCTAGCCTTTCCGTCTACCCACTAATCCTTCCAATCAGAGCTCGGCATTCCAACGTCCCCGCGGGCTCGTATCTCCTCCTCTCCCACAGTTGCGGTGGCGCTGGCGTCGGCTCGGCGCATGCGCTGTCGATTCACCTCGCGCGAATGGGATTTCTGCGCACGCGCACCCTCACCCGGTGTGGGCGGCAAACGGCGCCCTTGCCGCCGTGCCTGTGTCTGCACAGTAAACGTTCCTGCGACGAGCCGATGCGCGATCGGTGCATGAGCCGAAAACTGCGTTTCAAAACTTTTCGCTTCAATAGCGATACTTTTTTTTTTTCTTTCGCACAGAGGAGTTGACACAGCGATCCGTTCGTCCGAGGGAAACAACAGCGTTCCGCTCGGCTCTTTCGAGTAAGTGACGGCGTTCTTTTAAAGTATGATGACCAGTTCTTTCGAGTTGACCTCCATCCACCTGAAGCTCCGTGTGTGCGAAAGAGACGTCAACATTCGTACTGATGATAGTAATCGACGAAAGAGCCCGCGCGTGTATTCCGGTATCTTTTCTACCACCAGCTCCGCGAGTGCAGAACGGAATTTTAAAATAAATAGATCATGCGACCTCTCAAAGGTCGCATGATCTTTGAGAGGTCTTCCCGTTGAACGCAATATGGCTGCTTCGGCACCTTTACAGATCGGCGAGTCAAAAGGACCCAAGTATGGCGGACTCACGTCACGTGATCTCGGCTTCTACCCTCCAGGCTGACTTTCGTAATTTCTCGACATTCTGCCACCAAATATTTTACGAGGAGAATACATTCTACGGGGTGAGGTCGAGCAAGTGAAACCCGGTGTCTCGACCCGCATAAAGGGTGAAACTCCATGAGAATGTGACACTAGCGGTAGTGATACAATACGAAAGTTTAAATGCGTGGCATTACTTCAATCAAAAAATACGAAAAAAAAAAACTAAATTTGTCTATAAGCCGACGTCCACCCAAGCTTAATATTCATCAGATTGAAATATAAGATTGTGAACGCCTGCAAAATTTATTTCAGCGGAAAACAAAAACAAAAAAACTAAACATTTGTTAGTTAGAAAGGCAAAAAAAAGGTCAAATTAGTCGTTAGTTCTTTATACAGCAGGAGGTTAGTCTGTCAGAACATGGCGACATTGTTACCCACTGTAGACAAGCAATTTAACCTGTGCAGTACGACTGCTAGACTGGGGTCTTTAACATGCATCACGCAGTAGTGACTAGTGATACACGACCGCACGCCGGTACGATGCTTATCCAGACCGAAACGGGCAGGAGTGGGGATTGAACCTGCAGTGGGAACTTTCGGTCCACGTGCCCCCGAGCTGGTGTGCGCTAGCCCTGGTGATATGCGGATACCCTAGTAAACAAGAGCAAACCTTTGTGCAGCGCCGCGAAGTCAATGCGCGACGAAACGTGGCGGCCGCGGCCTGTACTACAAGGTGCACGCTGGTACACTCTTTTGTGGGCAGGTCAGGATTACAGTAGGTCGTGCTTTGCTCACTTACCTTCAGCGCGCCTACACCAGCACTAACGTTGACCGGCACCAAATCCTCCTCGAGGGTTTGCACGGCGATAGATGGCGGCAACCTCCCCTCCCAACACAAAAGAGAAAACCCCGAGGCTGAGCGCGTACCGCCGTTCCAACTACGCAAAAGCTGTCGGCACCGAGGCCATTGGATTCTCGCGGAGTAAGTTTAGTGTTCCATAGTAAAATATTTGCTAACACTGTGGTTTCGAGGACCTCCAGCTTCCATTTCCTGTTTCATCGCTTCTAGCGAGAATGTACGCGGGCCAGTGGCGTAGGCAGAGGGGGGGTTTGGGGGGTGGAACCCCCCCCCCCCCCCTCCGAAATGCCAAAGCTCCCCCCCCCTCCACCCTCCCCCGCGGGGTCCGCTCGCTCCCTTGCTCACGCAGTCGGTTCTGCACGAGGCACGGAACAACGGGGGAGCGCGGATCATCTCCAACTTATATGCTTTCGGGAAAATTTTTTTGGGGTAGAAAATGCTCAAATTAATAAAATATGCAATATTGCTTAATTCATGTTTATTCGATGGGATGTGGAGCTTGATCTCAGATATATATACAACGGATATTTCGAAACATTTCTGGGGTGAAGGATGGCAATTTCAAGGCAAAGTATAACAAACTATTTTCACTGAAATACACGTTCAATCAAACCAAAGTGAACATAATAAAACGAACACACGGTGATAATATAAAAAAATGCCAGTGATGTAAAAAACAATAAATCAATTGTAAAAAACAATTGCACTGTAAGCAACGGGGGGCGCTGCGCTCACGCACACCTTTTGTGATCAGAATTACGTGCTTTCGACTAGAAAATGCCGCGAAAAAAAAAAAAAAGGTAACTGTGACTAGTTATATTAGAAAGCAATTTACAGGTTCTCTGTAAATTGCTTTCCAAGTGACTACACATTAAAATGCAGCCGCCTGCGTTCACTGAAAAAAATATCCAGGACGTCCTCCGCTTGAACTTTAATGTCGCGGTGAACATTGAAAAGCGCTATACTTCGTTTCAGCTTAGGTCCAGACGCAGCCGATGCTACAAGCGCAAGCTCCGGGCTTTCAGCGTCCCTGCCAAGCACGCGCGCTCGTATACAGTGCAAGCACTGTTCAGGGCATCATGCTCGCGCTTGTAGCATCGGCTGCGTCTGGACTTAAGCGCGAAACACATGTACGACGAAACCGTCCGATCCGACGTCCGATCCGACGTCCGATCAGGGGCGGATCCAGAACTCCGTTTTTTTTTTTTTTTTTTTTTTTTTTTTTTGGGGGGGGGGGGGGGGCGGAAATTTGTAAGGATACTATTCTCCCATTTTTTCGTGTGCACCGGGGGGTCCACCCATGTAAAATTGCCCTCCGAGAAGGGGGGAGGTCGACTTCGTTTGGGGGGGGGAGGCGGCTGCCCCCCCCCCCTCCCCCTCCCCCTCCCCCTCCCCCCCCCCCCCCCCCCTTGGATCCGCCACTGCGTCGATCAGGCAATACGACGGTCGGAGGCGAGGGTTTGCAACGCTCTCCGGTGCTACGAAAACCCTCGCCCCACAAGGTCGTTCCGGCAGTCCGCACGTCGCTCATTCGAAGTGGACGCTCTCAGTTATGTTTTCAACCGTCGTAGTGAAGAGAACGAGCGCACGCCGGTACGATGCTTATCCAGACCGAAACGGGCAGGAGTGGGGATTGAACCTGCAGTGGGAACTTTCGGTCCACGTGCCCCCGAGCTGGTGTGCGCTAGCCCTGGTGATATGCGGATACCCTAGTAAACAAGAGAAAACCTTTGTGCAGCGCCGCGAAGTCAATGCGCGACGAAACGTGGCGGCCGCGGCCTGTACTACAAGGTGCACGCTGGTACACTCTTTTGTGGGCAGGTCAGGATTACAGTAGGTCGTGCTTTGCTCACTTACCTTCAGCGCGCCTACACCAGCACTAACGTTGACCGGCACCAAATCCTCCTCGAGGGTTTGCACGGCGATAGATGGCGGCAACCTCCCCTCCCAACACAAAAGAGAAAACCCCGAGGCTGAGCGCGTACCGCCGTTCCAACTACGCAAAAGCTGTCGGCACCGAGGCCATTGGATTCTCGCGGAGTAAGTTTAGTGTTCCATAGTAAAATATTTGCTAACACTGTGGTTTCGAGGACCTCCAGCTTCCATTTCCTGTTTCATCGCTTCTAGCGAGAATGTACGCGGGCCAGTGGCGTAGGCAGAGGGGGGGTTTGGGGGCAGAGGGGGGGTTTGGGGGGGTGGAACCCCCCCCCCCCCTCCGAAATGCCAAAGCTCCCCCCCCCCCCCCCCTCCACCCTCCCCCGCGGGGTCCGCTCGCTCCCTTGCTCACGCAGTCGGTTCTGCACGAGGCACGGAACAACGGGGGAGCGCGGATCATCTCCAACTTATATGCTTTCGGGAAAACTTTTTTGGGTAGAAAATGCTCAAATTAATAAAATATGCAATATTGCTTAATTCATGTTTATTCGATGGGATGTAGAACTTGATCTCAGATATATATACAACGGATATTTCGAAACATTTCTGGGGTGAAGGATGGCAATTTCAAGGCAAAGTATAACAAACTATTTTCACTGAAATACACGTTCAATCAAACCAAAGTGAACATAATAAAACGAACACACGGTGATAATATAAAAAAATGCCAGTGATGTAAGGAACAATAAATCAATTGTAAAAAACAATTGCACTGTAAGCAACGGGGGGCGCTGCGCTCACGCACACCTTTTGTGATCAGAATTACGTGCTTTCGACTAGAAAATGCCGCGAAAAAAAAAAGGTAACTGTGACTAGTTATATTAGAAAGCAATTTACAGGTTCTCTGTAAATTGCTTTCCAAGTGACTACACATTAAAATGCAGCCGCCTGCGTTCACTGAGAAAAATATCCAGGACGTCCTCCACTTGAACTTTAATGTCGCGGTGAACATTGAAAAGCACTATACTTCGTTTCAGCTTAGGTCCAGACGCAGCCGATGCTACAAGCGCAAGCTCCGGGCTTTCAGCGTCCCTGCCAAGCACGCGCGCTCGTATACAGTGCAAGCACTGTTCAGGGCATCATGCTAGCGCCATGTACGACGAAACCGTCCGATCCGACGTCCGATCCGTCGTCCGATCAGGGGCGAATCCAGAACTCCGTTTCTTTTTTTTTTTTTTTTTTTTTTGGGGGGGGGGGGGCGGAAAATTTGTAAGGATACTATTCTCCCATTCTTTCGTGTGCACCGGGGGGTCCACCCATGTAAAATTGCCCTCCGAGAAGGGGGGAGGTCGACTTCGTTTGGGGGGGGGGGGGCAGCTGCCCCCCCCCCCCCCCCCCTTGGATCCGCCACTGCGTCCGATCAGGCAATACGACGGTCGGAGGCGAGGGTTTGCAACGCTCTCCGGTGCTACGAAAACCCTCGCCCCACAAGGTCGTTCCGGCAGTCCGCACGTCGGATCGGACAGTCGCTCATTCGAAGTGGACGCTCTCAGTTATGTTTTCAACCGTCGTAGTGAATAGAACGAGCGCTCAGCTTCCGCCGTTGTTGAGGACAGAGTCGCTAGGATCTTCAGGAGACGATGGATGTTCTGAAATAGGGCCTCCGGACAGAGGGGCTCTGTACCGCAGACGTGACGTGCGCTTCACGTTTCTCCCACTTGCATTGGACGCCTAACATTTCCCTATTTTTGGCGAAGTTTCGCTCACTTTGTGAACATCGTCGCTCACGGATGCGACGAAGTCCGTCTTGCTTTCTGCTTTGTATGTCGATGTGGCGTCCGATGCAATTCCTTATTAGATTAATCTCTTCATTGCACGGAACATCAGAAACCCCGAAGAGATGTGCTGCTTTTCCCCGGTGCTGCGCGATTTCGTGAAACTTTCACCGGGTCCTCAAACACCGGGCTACCGTTCACGCCGGGTTTTTAAAACATGTTTCGTCAAACAATTTTAATCAATCACGGAATATCACTCACGCTATTTTGAAGCAGCCTGCCACCACAACTGCCAAAGCGCCGTCTGCCATGGATGGGTGATGGTGGCTGCCAAGTGGCTTCAGCAGCTGTATCTCGGCTAGAGGCAACGTTGGCTAGAGGCAACGTTACTAAAACACTCAGTTAGGAAACTGCCATAGAGACTGCCCTGAAAAAGTGTCCCCGATCTGTCCTCGCGAACCGAGCTAATGGCGAACACGACGCCGCCATTTCTCCCGCAGCGGCCACTCGAGGAACCGCACGTTACTTCCATTTTGAATATAATCGGCCAGAACAGATACAGTGGAAGAGGTTACAGGGGTGCCACCCCCATCTCCCCAGCGGACGCGCCGCGTCCGCTGGGGAGATGGGGATGGCACTGCCCTGATGGGGATGGGGACTGCCCTGAAAAAGTGTCCCCGATCTGTCCTCGCGAACCGAGCTAATGGCGAACACGACGCCGCGTCCGCTGGGGAGATGGGGATGGCACTGCCCTGATGGAGATGGGGACTGCCCTGAAAAAGTGTCCCCGATCTGTCCTCGCGAACCGAGCTAATGGCGAACACGACGCCGCCATTTCTCCCGCAGCGGCCACTCGAGGAACCGCACGTTACTTCCATTTTGAATATAATCGGCCAGAACAGATACAGTGGAAGAGGTTACAGGGGTGCCACCCCCATCTCCCCAGCGGACGCGCCGCGTCTTAATAACCGAAGTTAAAATGCACCTAGGTCGGGACGTGCTACCAGAAAGCGCCGCTGAGGCATGGTCGTATAAAAACAATATTAAATATGCCGCAAAACCTTGCAAACTAAAGATTTTAAAAACATCACGCGCCCTTCATTTTGTACTAATCTCTAATAAATATCATACAAAAAAAGTATTTTTCGTTTGTTTTTACGCAAAAACATGCTTTATAAAAGCTCAAGGTGACCACAGTACAGACAAATGATAAAGAGTGGCGCTGTTATCGCATTTAGCTCGGTCTCGGTGGGCGCCAGCGGCCCAGGTTTCGACGGCGAGTTTCCCAACTGAGTGCTAGAGGTGATATAGACGCTTTACACACGCGCCAGATTGAGCCGCCATAGCCGCCCTTCTCTTGTCTTACCGAGATGCCGAGCCACTGAAGCGGGCGTTCACGAGTCTCCACAACGGCCTATGCTGGGGGGAAGGACACAGTAACACTTAAAATGACAATAACCTGTCCTGCTGTGGAAATGATGAAGTCAAGCGAACGGAATAAGAGGGAACAAAAACTGAAGGTCAGTTATGGCGGCGCCCATGCACAGCTGCTGTAAAGCGTCTATAACTCGACCTAAAGATGGCCGCCAGTGACCGCATTCGCGGAGCGGGCAAACGCGATCCAGCAATTGTCATTGAGATCAGTGGTTGAACCCAACGTTACTAGTTTTAGTAACGTTGGTTGAACCCCTCCCAAAATAAAATCCTGGCTACACCACTGCGCGGTATGCATACGAGAACAGCGAGACTTCCACTGGAGAAATCATTTTTCAATCTGTAGCAGTGGGAACTACACCCAATGCAGCGTTTATTGTAAAGTAAAACAAAAATGTTAACACGTTTTGTGGTGATTTGTAATTTGTGCGTCTCAGACGCAGGGGTTAAATTAAATAAATGCTTCCGTTCGCGGCGCCATTGAAACGGCGGAAACTAAATGTTCGGCGACTCGGCGAGGCGTAATTCGTTTCTGCAATTAAAAGAAAAAAAAAAGAAAAAAGTGCACGGTATTTTTTATTTTTTTACATTCAATTTGGGTCTGCTGCCGCTGACTCTTCAAGACAAAAATCGACGAGAGTAATGATGGAAATCAACCGAACAACCATGATATTCTATTGCATCGTGCAAATTTCACATGCGAGCTTCCGCAGCGAGTAACACAGTTTTGAATTCGAAATGGACAGAATCTTTCGAAATAAATGCCTGCACTTCTGTGCTCCGTTGAACCGCTCACATTCTGACATTTTAACGTAATACCACTCAACAAAGGGTAAAAAGATTTGCCTTTTTGGCGTTGTGAAAAGGTTGAAGTTGTAGCTGTCTCTCATCAGTGACCACCATAATCCACGAGAAAGCAGACGACAGCAGGGGCTAGTGTCGTCTGCTTTCTTGCGGATTATGGCGGCTTCAAGTTTTCCCATGAATCCAATCCGAATCCAATCCAAATCCGCATGGGTGCTTTCGGGGCTGCGTTGGCTGCGTCGATAGGTCCGTCCGATTACTTGAAACCCTCGCCAAAAAATGGTTAAAAAGGACTGTGTCGAGTACTTCCTCGGGCGGATCGGCAAGCTCGAAAGCCAGATACGGAACAACGAACACCTCACAGCGTTGCACAACAACGTTTCCCTCCTCAAGTCGCTCCACGAGTCGGCAGTGAGCGTCGAAACAGACGTACGATGGACGCTTTCCGAATTGTCGCTGATGCTCAGCGAACTCAGAGTCAGCGCTGGAGATACCGAAGAGGGCACCGTTCAGCTGGACTACGATCTGGTGCAAGCCAGGATCAAGTCGGCAAACTCGTCCAAGTGTTGCTGCGAGTGCCACCGGCAAGGGGCTGCCGACTCTTTAACTTCGGTTGAAGCTCAGAAGGAAGACGCTGCTTTCCAACGGCGATGGTACGTTACAGGATTTAATTCTCATTGTTTTATATAACGTGGGTTCGAACAACTAATATGTCAATATCTATTAGCGAATAAGAAACACACAAAAAACAAGTAGAGTTACGTTATTGGTTGAGGCCAGAAACCATGTCTATTCGATCAGCGAGGTGGTCCGAGATCCCTCTGGTCTTACGAGCTCTCCCTAAGCTTTTTATTTTATTTCCACCGCGTTATAAACTGAGTCACAAACATGACATACATAGAGGCTGACAGCGCCATTGCGTAATTGGAGTGCGATTCAAGAAGGCAGACTTGAGTGAATGGACCAAATGAACCTTTCCCACATGAGTAAGGCTATACGCACTACGTAGTGCACTTCGGCCGGAAATGGCTATACGCACTACGCGGAGAGCTCATGGCGCTTGGGTCACCCTTCTCTCGTGAGCTCCTTAACAACAACACCCCTCCCCTCCCCCTCCCTTCCCTCCCCTCCCCCTCCCCCTCCCTCCCTCCCTCCCTCCCCCCCCCCCCCCCCCCCCCCCCGACCTGCGTTCAAGCCGCTTCGCGGCGACAGTGCGCGGCTGCTAATTACAAAACTTAAAGGGTAACTCCGCTTCATTTTTGGTTTTGAAAAAACAATGCAGTTCTCTTCAGTATCGCCTAGGACGTCAAATATTACGACGCAGTTCTGTCTAAATGTTTCTTAAACGGTCCGGCAAACTTTGCAACTCGTCAAGTTGCCGAAATCGGCTGACTCGAGCGGGCGAATTCAGGCGCAACCAACAGTGCAGTCAAGGCTACGGCATGGGCAGAGCCAACATTGAGCTAAACATCATCATGGCCCCCTTTTGCTTGTTTTTACTTCTCCGGGCGAGCGCAGCGCATAACGTCAGCAACGTTGCCTCTCGGCTCTCAGCGGTGTCCACGTGATTGGCGTAACGCGCCTGCGCAGAGCGCTTCTTGGGAGCCGTCCGGCCGCCCGAAGTGGTGCCGCCGTTACCGCCGTCTGCCGCATCACAACCACTGTCGTCGTCTCACCGTTTGTGATTATTGTATCTCGGAGTTTCGTCCACACTACGGACACCACGTGCGCAGACTTATGCCGCAGTTGTGCAGACGTCGTCGAATGCCGTAGACACCAAACGTGGCGAAGAGTGCGGTGCAGACGACACTCGCGCCTGCCACACGCCCGCCCCAATCCCGCCCGCCGTTGGGCCGAGGATCATGTGACATCTCGTACCACGTGATGGCCATGTACTTGGCGGCCTGAGGCCAATGTTGCCGGACAGAGCCGAAGTTTCGGTTTCGATTTCCGCTCGTGTTTAAAATTAGATTTAAAAATATATATCCTATTTTTCGCGAAGCAAATAACGTAGTGTCTTTTACTAGGGCTTTTTAATTCGAAATCACTCATTATCCCGAAATCTTGGGAATTGAGCGGAGTTGCCCCTTAACACTCGTTAACACCCCCCGCCCTCCACGGCTTGCGTTCGAGCCGCTTCGTGGCGACAGTGCGTGGCTGCTAATTACAAAACTTAACCCACGTACACACCGCTTCGCGGCGTCCAGCCGGCAACCAAAGCCCCGCTGTCCCCGATCGCACCTCCGGAAAGGGAGTCCCATACCATTTAGTTCTGCAAAGTTTCGTCGACATCATTTTTTTTTTTTTTAAGTGTTCATCGTAAAAAAAGAAATGGCGTAAATATCGCCAAATGCCTCGACAAAACGTTTGAGGAAAAAAAGAAGAGGCCCACACCGCGGATCGAACCCGCGTCCACTTGCGTATAAAGCAGACACCTTCCCACTATGCTATGCTACCGCTTAGAAAACTCGTTGTAACCATTCGTTTTATACGAGTTTTATAGGAGTGCGTATAGCTTTACTCTTCCCAGGTAAAGACGCACCAAACGGCGCGCGTACGAACTACCTTTGGTGGAATCTACTGCGCATGCGCGTGTTGTCGATTTGCTTGATACGGCGTTGACAGCGTCTCCCGAGATAAGCATAGGTGTCGTGTGATAATCGCATCATACAAGCACGTGTGCCCTGGCAGTATTTATTATTATTTTTTTGTTTTTTTCTCCAGACTGCTTGTAGTCATTGACAGGACGCAAATGGCAGGGAGGTCTTTCAGCTGTTCTGTCTCCAGTGTAAGAGGAATGCCGCACTCTGGAAACCCATTCCGTAACTATGGGTCAAACCTGAAAAAGTCGAGAAATTTAAAGGGCAACCCCGGTCAATTCCGAAAATTCTGGGATGTTATTTTGGAAACCTAATTTAAACGAAAATCTCAAAGCGAAACCAAAACCTTGTCCGCGGCAGACAACATTGGTCCTGCTTGTCAACTACTGGACATCACGTGGTACGGAGACGTCGGCTATGTCATCCGCGAAAGCGGCGGACGGCGTTTTTGATTCGGCAGTCGTGCAGTAGCAGTGTCACGTGTCGTCTGCTCCGCTCTACCTGCTTCATTTCTCGATGCCTGCACTACTGTGGTGGCAGTTTTTAATGCGAGGGAAGTAAGTTTTTCCAAGTTAAGTTTTGTGAGCATTGGAATGTACATTTTTGTAAACCACAGGTAAATATGTCGCCGTTGTTCGGGAAATCGTGCTCAAGTTCCACATGTTCAGGAGTAATGTACAAGTCTAGTAACAAAGGGCCTGGGGATTTCGCCACTCATAGGCGAGGAGCGTGCTCCTCGCCTACGAGCAACTCTTCTTCGTCCTCTGCTGATGTTTCTTCAACTCATTGTGCATGTCCGGAAATGCCTGTTTCATCCTCCAGGGGTTTTCGGCCTGCCACAGCCAGAACGGACTGGTCGTCAGGACAAACATCATGGTGTAACGGATCTGTGACAAAAATGTGTTGCATTAGAAACTAAAGAAACCATGCTTTTAAGCCCGTATGTCCACATACCTGAGGATGTGGTTGTTGCCTGGTTTCTAGTGTAGGTATTACAGGGTTGTTCTGTTTGCATGCCTTTGCTGACACCCCAAAGTGGTGTCCGTGTACCTGGCACATCAAAAACATAATATTTAGGAGGCAAACTTATATGCCAATGAGCACATTTCACCAACCTCTCGATATCGTGCTTGTACATGTCTGGCGTGATGCACTACATTTGGGTCGCTCCTTGTCTGCTCCAAAAACATCATTGGACGAAGCATTCGCGAACAAAATGTCACATGTATTGGCTGTGCTACTATAACATTCTGCTGCAGCAGTAGCTTGGTCTATGCTCTGTAAAAGCAGTATGGCAAGTGATAGTATGTGCAAACGTAAGCAAGAGGCAACTAAAAGCAAAGAATGCATAACAGGTTAATGCATGCTGTACTCACCAAGCCTTGATGGAAGCCTTCAGGTTCCTCTTGCGACGAGTTGCGAGCTCCTGTGCTTCTCTCATGGTTGTCATCAAGTGTTGCGCCTGTCAGCACGACATCAGATGTCGAAGTTGCGCTGGTGCTACATTCCACAGTTGATGCAACCACAGCTAGGTCTCCAGCCTGAGAAAGCAATTCATGAATGTTTATTATTATATCTTTGGTCACCACAGTAAGCTTGTACATGAGGCAGCTTTGTGTGGGATTGCTGCGAGAGTGCTGCAATACGAGATGCAACAAAGCAGCAATTCACGACATAGCAATTCAAAATCCCTATTTTATTTACAAACACAATTTATTATGCAGCCTGCACTTGAAGAAGGATATATTTATACTCTTACAAAGTTTGAATACAGAGTGTGAATGTCTGCATGGGTGCGGTGAGAGACAAAGACACGAGGGATGCTTGAAAAGTAGCGAGTCTAACCGAAGGAGCTGTATTAGGTGAATGGCACTTTTAAACTAATCTGCATAGTTCCCTTGAGTGTTATGCACTTTACCCAGCGGTGTTCCAGTGTTGCCAACCCGTGGGGAGAAACAACTTGTCTTGGTCCTCACACCTCCCACGTCAAGCATCTGTGATGGCATGGTCACTGGGAAAAGGCTGTCGTTTCAGATGTCGTTTGAGTGCCAGGAACAGATAAAAGATTTACGGTGCCAAACCTGGAGGCTAGGGTGGGTGGGGCAATCGTCACAGTCACATTCAGAGATCCGCTGCACGGAGGCACGGGAAGGTTGTCAGGCCGCATTGTCTTGGAGGAAACTCGCGCCACCTTCAAGTGTTCCAGGCCTTACTTGGCAATGGCGGCGCATAATTTCTATCAAACTCTGGCCCGGACGGCATGTTGCAGGAATGACATAGGAACGGCTCCTCTCCTCTCGCGTGTTCCTCTCACGATGAGTTGTGAGCATACCTCGGCAAGCCTCACTCGTGAGGGAGTTTCTGAACCACGAATATTCATGAGTGTGAGGGTGAGTGAGGATTGTGAGGGCTGTGAGGACCGTGTGTGTGCGAGGGGGATGAGCGCGTGAGGGGTGAGGACTGTGAGTGCGCAAGGGGTATGGGTACGTGAAAGGCGTGAGGGTGGTGAGGCTAGTGAGTGCGTGAAGGGCATGAGTGCGTGGGGGGCTTGAGGACCGTGAGTGTGTGAGCGGTGTATGGGCTGTAAGGGGCATCAGTTCGTGAGGGATCTGAGCTCAAATGAAGCACTTGCATTTGTGTGTGGGGCTTGTGCGAGACAATGAGTTCTCTGTGAGGCCCGATTTCGCTTGAAGTCGTAGAGAATTTGTGAGGGGTCTCAGCAGGTATTGTGACCTCTCGCGGCATCTCCCGGGAAATGAGGTCGACGCTCGCCTCGCAACAATTTCGCCGCGCGGATGCTTAGTGCGGTTCGATTATTGGGTAACGGGTGAGAAAGAAGGGGTGAGTTACTGCGAGCTGCTTAGCGCTATTTGATAGCGCGGTTTACACAGCTAGTATTGGTTAGGCCGCTTTCTTCATTATGTTTACAAGAAAAAAAGGAAGCTGGGTCGGAATGGTTGGGAGCTCGCTCGCTCGCCTCTTCAGACAGCGAGGCACCGCTGAATGGGCGGCGGTTTGCTGGTTGGCGGCATACCTCGGCAAACCTCAATCATGAGTTCCCTCACTCGATCTCATCTTCACAGGTCAGGTGAGGGTGAGTGAGGACCGTAAGAGTGTGAAGGGCCGTGAGTGCATGAGGTACGGTGGTGAGGTACGGTAAGAGTGTGAGGGGCCGCGAGTGTACGGTGAAACAGAGTATTGGCGACTCCAGCGAAACCGACGCCGCGTAGTGTCAACGCTGAAAAGCTCAGGAGAGGAGGTCATTTCAACTCTGTCGTGTGCTATCGCTTCTTGGTTCTCGTAGGCAGCATAGAAACAAACATTGTTTCCAGCAATTATTTTTATGCTCCTGGCGTGTCGTTCCTACGCACTTACTAGAAGGTTTCTACCGTCGAAAAATCGCTTTGCTTTCATATGTAACACCCATTTTGCACTGCAGTGCAAGAAATTTATGGTGGTCCGCGTACTGAACAAAAACGACCTCCTTTCATCCGCTATTTTGCCTGACCAGCGCGCCCCCTATAGTTCGCTGGAGTCGCGAATAGGCAACCTACTGATCCCTATGACAATTCACGATTTGCAAATATTACACGCCGCCTATCGCGCAACGCCGGAAACTTCGACATTTTGGGTGCGAGGCTGGAAAGTGGTTGGAAAGCAACTAGGCTTCGCGATGCATGGCATACCGCGACTTCTCCCGGATCCTTCGTGTGGCTGAAGATAGTCGGCACAAAGTCAGGGTGGTTCTGGAAGGTTGACGGCCGCCCTACAATTCAATTTCAGATTATAATCAAGCAAAGTTCCCCAGGAGTGTACAAAATCGTCGTACCCGTGACAAAATGCGCGCTGCAGATCCGGCAGTGCTCGTTCGGCTGCCATGGTGAGCCGTCCGTGTTCCTTCTCCTCACGGCAGCTATCCAAGCCTCTCTCTTCGCAGGATACAGCCTGGCCGACGGAAATCTAAAAAACTTGGTGTTCCCTTTACCGTAAAAGTAATTCGTGCAACCGTTCGCCACGCAGTGCGCCGGCATGGCTGAAAACAACGCAACCCCCGAGCGCTCGCCGTCCTCGCTTCCGCGCCTCTGTCGCCGCATAGGATTAGCCGGCACGCCCATTTGTTTTCCAACCAAACAGGGGGCGCTAGCAACACGCTCGCTCCCTACGGGAGCCAGAGTTGCGCGTCTGTTTTCCACGAGCCGCCGCGCCGCTATTCGCCGAGATCCGATCACGTGAGGAGCCGGATCAAAAGTTGTACGGGAAAGCAGACGTTGCCCGCGCCCCGGCACACGCTCCCCTGCTTTGGAGCGCGCCGCGCGCCTCGAATGCGCGGCGCCGCTATTCGCCGAATTCAGTCACGTGAGGAGCTGGATCAACGTGTCGTGCAGGAAAGACGGCGCTACGGGGATGAACGCGCAACTCTGGCTCCCGTAGGGAGCCTATGCAGGAACTCTAGCTCTGCTTAGCTCTGCTCGCACATGTGCAACAACTTTTCTTTCTTCCTTCTTTTTTTTTTTTTTTAATTGTGGATTGTTGGATTGTTTATCCCCGCTCCGTGAGTGCGGCCACGAGACGCCCGTCTTGCATGTCGAAAAATTATGTTTTTGGAGCGTTGCGGAGGCTGCGGCAGCGTGCCGTAGACATGTTTTCTACTCATTCGTCGTCATTCGCCAAAGAAGTTCTTTAAAACCTTATGTAAGCCGTGAGACTTGCCGCTGAGAACACGTGGAAATTTTTTTGGGAGCGCAGTGCCGCAGGAAAAAGGCACAACTCGTCGAAAGCAAGTTTCGCCGGTCTCGCGGCGTGATCAAAGCTTCCATGGCACACCGAAGTGCTGCATCTCTGTGCCTTCGCACGCTTGGATACCGATCAAGAATCGACACCGTGTGGATGTGTGTTGCAAATGCAGTGTCGTCCCGCTTCAGGCGAACGTGCTTCGTTGGGAGGCCAGCATCAGCTAACACACGCAGATCGCGCTGGTAGCACCCGATCAAAAAGTGATCGGAACAGGCCAGTGTTCGGTCCTTTGGCAAGAAGGGGATCTCCAAGTTGCATCGGCACACAGTCTCCGTCCATAGTATTCGACGCACATTTTCGCGAGGAAACTTGTGAAATGTTACACCCGCTTGGCTGTCCCCCCAGATAGTTGAAGCAGCCACGAACGCAACACTGAGAACCTCTGTGTCTTTTGCTAGGTTTGCTAGCCATCGCAGCCGGGCATCGCAGACCGGCCAGGCACACGCACGTCGCGTAAACAAACCACGAAAAAGTAGTTTGGATTTCAGAGGGCCTCGAAGGCCCTCGAAATTTCAAAGGGCCTTACTCTCCGCGCCTCAAACAGTCAGAAAAAAAAAAAAAAAAAAGAAAGTTGTTTACAATTCTTTGTAACGCCGAATTATACTCCGCGTTACTAGTTCTGTACAGTGCAGGCGAAGGCAATGCCAGGGGAAGAGAGAAATGGCTAGCACTAGGAAGGCGGAATGGGAGAGGAGGGCAATGAAGGGCAAGGGGAGAAAGGGAGAGCGCTAGAAACGTTAGAGAGAAGGTTTCTCTCCTCCTCCCCAGCCTTCCTGGTGCTTGCCCTATCTCCCCCGGCCTGGTGTTGCCTTTGCCTGTACTGCACACAACTAGTAGTGACACAGAATATAGGGCACAGCTCTTGAGGAGGACGAAAGGAGGGTATGCCCCTCCATACTCTCTCCCCCCCCTCCACTCCTGCTCCCCTCCCATTTAGCAGGAAATTTTTGCTAAATTTTCCAGTAAATGTAGTGGATAAAATTCCCAGCTAAATTTAGTGTGAAAATTTCCCTGCTAAATTTAGCGGGGAATTTTTCCCGCTAAATTTAGCGGAAAATTTTTTCCGCTAAAATTAGCAGAAAACTTTTTACGCTAAATTAAGCGGGGAAGTTTTTCCGCTAAATTTGGCGGGGAAATTTTCCCATAATGCAACCCGGGCAGTTACGCTGACGGCAACGGCGCTCACACCAGAAACGGGCACCTGAGAGCTGCACTCTTAAAACAATTCTTCCAGTTGTTGACGTTCCGCACAGTGTTGGCTGTGTCCACACAGCAACGTTGACTGCGCTGGTCCGCGGGCCGCGGGTCACCCGCTAGATTGAGCGGATTTTGGTGACCGTGGAGCCGCCCCAACTTCGTTGGCCGTTTCGATAAACTTTTAGGCAGAATTGTGTCGTAATATTTTACGTGGTGGCTTTTCAGATGATACGACGTAGGACTGCATTGTTTTCTCAATATAAAAATTTGACCGGAGCTGCCCTTTAAAAGACATGATTACGGTACGCATAGACATCCCGATATTAATTTTCCCTAAATTCCCTAATTTAGGGAAGTCTCATGAAACAGCTGTTTCAAACATAGGAGAATTTAGAAACACAATTTGGTCGATATTGGTATAGTAGTGGGTTGTAGTAGATCATTCCAAGAACCCTAATGACGTACCCGTTACACTGCCGACACCTTTGTACAGCATCATATCGTGATTGGGTATCATTGTCTGAAGTATCGATACGATTCCCTGAAACTCCCCATTCTCTCGGGGAATTTTGGGAAAATTCCTTACTTATATTTTAGTAAAACAGTGCAAGGACAATTATAAACACGATTCTCGTCGACATTCCGATGATATTAGCTCCTTCACTTACAGAGACCACAGCGGGTTGTGCGGAAGACTGGATGCCTCCTGAAGGATCCGACGTGAGTGCAGTCGTCAAACTTGTTCGCCTTACATCATCACCGTGGCAGTGTTTAACGCCGTTCGACTTTGCTCGGTCAGGTAACTGTGGCAGACCTGGTGAAGAAGGCGGCCGAAGAAGCTGTTGCCAACACGGACTATGTGTACAGCGAGGAATACAAGATGTACTACAGCGTGTCCACCGGATACTACTACGACCCCGTAAGTCGAGAAACTACCAAACTCGCAGAACGACAATAAGGTGCGGACTTTGTGTTTTAGCTGGATGCCAGAAACTATTGGCAAAAAGACTCGTTTATTTTATGCTGATTTTAAGCAGTGAGCGAGTCACTAAAGGGACCACATAGTAATCTAGTGCTCAAAGTCCACAATACATTCTGGTTTCACTTGCAGGTCTACATTGCATGAGACAATATAATACTTGTCTGACATACAGTTGTTCTTGATTTTGCGTGTCTATCTTTCTTGAAGGAGCTAGTCATCCCACGGCTTGCTTGATGAAACAGACAATATTTTAAGATACCGTTCCTTACACAACCTGTTAACTGATCCACAAAAAATACAAGAAAACTGAACGGTGAGCATTTGCTTAAGCATGTGAGCGTCTACTTTTCCATCCAGGCTACCCAGCTGCTGTACGAGCCAACTTCCGGCAAGTACTACCGCTACGACGCAAGCACTGGAAACTACCACCTTCACTCGCAAGTGAAACCCACCAAAAAGAAGGCCAGGGCAGAACGCAAGGAACGGCGCAAGGTAAGCATCTCCTTTTCTTCCTCGGAACTAAATTCGCAGTTCTCTCGTTGCACCACAAGGCCATTTATTTCAACGTCAACACATTCATACTTACGCCCTTCCCATGTTCAGGTTTTGTAACGATTGAAACGATTGGTTGACGAGTCAAACAGCATTCTCGATGACGTCCGGACATTGTGGCGTTCTCACCCAGCAGAGGAAAAAGCGGAACGGTTCCTCCGCGTCGGAAGGGTCGAGGGAGGAGGGTGAGCTCCAGGGGACTTCCGAAGAGGACAGCTCAGAGAGCTCGGCGGAGAGCGTGGATCCGTCCGATCCGCCGGACCCTGCGAAGGAGCTGCCGCCGTGCATCCGGTTCGTGGTAAAGGCGTCAGAACAGCTCCGCGAACATCGCCTGCTTCTCGTGTCCTTTCCGGGTGCCACCGTGGGGCGCCGGTCGGGTCACGGACTCCATCTTCCGGACGACGGAGTCGACAAGGTGGGTGCTGTCGCGGCGCCTGGAATGCTTCTTCGACTTGTGCATTTACCGTTTTATCCCGCCCACGCATCGAAAGTGGTTCCCAGGTGGCAACGAACGGCGTCGCATGGTGCCGGCGTGTCGTGCTGTCAGACGTCACAATCCCGAAGGTTCATTGTAGAAAAGCTGACGGAAAAGGCGAGCGTATGCAAGGGTTGCCAGTTGTTGCGGCATTTCGTCTCGTCTGCTTTAATTTCCGTCGGCTGTCTGACTGTAGAACGATTTGCAGTGGAACGGGCGTCTGCCACATCCATCTTCGCCGCTGTGCCACCGCTAGGATCGTGGCAGACGACAGGCGCAACGCATTTTCTGACGTCACCGGGCAGAAATCGAAAGACCACTTTTTGATGGTGCGGTGAACACGCCGGTGATTCGAATTGAGCTGCTTGAACCGGGTGGAGATGTCTAGCCAAGCTGGAAATCAGGCCGGAATTAAGCCTTTTACCAAACTGGGAATTCTAGCCAAACTTTAAATTGAGCCAAGTTAAAACATCTAGCCAAACTGAAGACTGTCGCCCAGCCGAATTGCAACTTCTAGCCGAATTGGAAGTTTAGCGCCAAGAGATGTTCCATCCGAATCGAGGTGGCATCCCATCTGTGCACAAGAGACATGGCCACATTCGTGTCTCTGCTCGTGTGTGCAAGCTTCGTGCAATTGCAAGCCTGCCGAATTTACTTTCACGGGGATCATGGGCAGATTTAGGGATCCCTCCCCCTCCCCCTTAAGGCCACCAAGGTCAACTTTTTCTTAGTGAAAAATTGACATACACCAGCATTTTTCGGAAGAAAATATTAGTTTTTGTTACATAACCCAAAACACCACCCGTGACAAGGGTGCGACATGTGCTTGCATGCATTAGGCACCATTTGGAGCGTCATGCTTGGAGTTGTGAATTGAAGTGTTTGGAAAAGGCAAAATATTGCATCACAATGAGGACACAGCCCAAATCATTGCAATCCCTACAGTTGGTCGTAAGAGCAATGGCATAGCAGACGAATTGGGCACAGACGTTGCTGGCATTGCAGTGTCTGCACTTATACCCACGGGATTCTTCATTGACTGGCTAGGACTGAACAGTCATAGTCATAGTAAGCATCTGCAGATAATGGCTCAGCCTCTGAAACAAACACCAATGTCACAGCGACAGGAGACAATGCACAAACGTGACATCACCAGGTGGAAATCAGATGGCAAAATAAAGATGTACTGTAAATGTACCAGTGGGAGGTGCGTTTCTAGCACCGCACCACATTAGGATAGTGTAGATGCGATCAGATGTCTTACGTGCTTCCAGATATTTTTGCAGTTGCAGGGGCAATTACTCGGCATCCTTTTTGCAGGACCACGCCGAGTTGCGGTTTTGCGAAGACCGTGGTGGCTACCTTGTCAAAGACCTGAAAAGCAAATCTGGCACAAAGCTCAACGGAGTCATGCTGGAACCGGTATGTTTTGACATCTTTTAATGTAAGTGCGTTGTTTCAAACTGTGCCAAACATACTTTATGATTCTGGTAAACATAAACCCTCTAAAATTGCAGAAAAGCAAATAAATTTATAGACGGATTTTTAATGAAAAGCTTGACAAATGATCCCAAAATGCCATCCCCTAAGAGTGTTCTGGAAAAAATAAAAAAATACATTCGTCCCTTTTTAGTCGACCTAATATACTGCCGAATATTTTATGTAATTCCGAGACAAATATATATTCTTTGTAACAAATTTCAGGTATAGAACTAGCGAATACTGTCGAAACCAAAGCTTCTGTTACGAACCTCAGAGGGTAGACGTGACATCACTGTTGCCTTAGTGAAAGCGACTTTGAGATACATGCACGCCATGTGTGGTTGGTCTTCCGTTCCACCGTATCGTGCACACTGCCACCGACACAATTGATTCATGGACGATTGAAATGATAATATTGGATCATCAGTTTAATATTACTAAGTACACCACCGCTGTTGTGTTATAATCACAGAATTAAACTTAGGAATTCCCTTTCTCTGTAAACATCCTGAACTAACTCATTCCCTCAGCCCCGAGTTCATGGGTGTGCCCACCATCTCTCTGCTGAGTGGCAAACTTCTCTGGATAGGTGTGGCTACATATAATTTGGTGACGCCACGGGGTTTTCTGCCTAGCACACCGCCGACGCCGCGAATACCGCAGGAAAGTCTCTATACTGCGTGCAGGTTTGTCTGCTCTTTGTGCACCTCGCGTGTTTGTTTAGCCTCCAGTTGCGCCCACATGCCTTTGTTTTCCCCCGACTTCAACCAATGACGGTGCCTGCTCGGCCGCCTCGTCGCCGCGCATTCCTTGCGCCTTTTCTACGTTGCCCTTTGAATGCGATCCTTGCGTTCCAATACGCCAAAGACGCATTTTGGAACACTTGTCCGCCGTATAACAACTACAGCCGAATCTCGTTAATTCAAACCCTCTTAATTCAAACTTGCGGATAATTCAAACTAACATGCAGGTCCCCCCCTATGCGTCTCTATGGGAGGTGCCGTATAACAACTATGGCTGTGAAAATTGACTTTTTTTTGTAGGCCGAGGAGAGTCCCCTGGGGCACCTGGACATCCTGGAAGTAGGGCCCGTCCAGCTGGAAGCCCACATCCACCCCGGGTCCCACACGTGCGGCCACTGCGAGCCCGGCCTCCTCTCCCCGGTCGCCCTCCCCCAACCTCCCGCCGCCGACACCGATACGGGCCGGGCCGGTTCGTCGGAGGCCCAGCGAAGGGCCGTCCTGAAGAGGCTAAAGAAGAAGTACGCCCTCAAGGTGAGCTGCCATGCTCGCCGGGCGTTCGGTCGACGCCGGTAGTCAGCCAACGCCTTCCATACGCCGAAGCAAATGCTCCGAATTGCGTCTTCGGCACATCGGAAGGCAAGGAGGGGCACGCCAGTCAAAGGACAACGTACCGTAGTATCCCGTAAATGCCTTACACCAGGGACGTAGCCGACCCCTATTTTTGACACGGTTTCCAATTTTTTTTTATACACCGAAAGATAGAAGATAATGTGATAGGCAGGCGAGCTGGTTAAAGTTAAACATTTCTAAAACCCAAGATGGAGGCTACAAAGAGGGGACAAACACAAGACTTCTCAAACCAGGAACCTGTACACAAACACAGAAGACGCCGAGAGAAAGGACAAATATAACAACGAACATGGGACAATGAATGAATCAGGAATGATGATTGAAGATAACGTAATGTACCCATGTTCGTCGTTATATTTGTCATCTCTCCCGGTGTTTTCTGTGTTTGTGTACGGCTTCTTGGTTTGAGACATCTCCTAATTGTCCCCTTTGTAGCCTGCGTCTTGGGTTTTAGAAATGTTTACCGAATGATAGCCCACTTTTAGTGAGTGCAGTGCCCCGGCCAATGGTGACCTCGGCCGAAACGGGGTCAGTTAGCACAAACGGGAGATGAGCAAACATTGCTGACTGGGGAGGACAGTCGTCCATGCCCAATTGTTCCTCAATGTGAAAACAACTTAGGCGGGACACAGAATACGAAAATAGCATTTTTAATCGGACACCAAAAGTTAGCCCCCTCCCCGTTTTCACCAAATTGGCTCTCGCTTTTAGGTGGGCCATCTCTCGAGATGGTGCGGTCCTCGCAATATCTCGCGCGGCCCTCGAACCGCGGGAGACAGACGTAGCGATCCGCGGACCCGTTTCGACTCCCGCAGTCCGACGGCCACGTAAGTTTGTCTTGCGGGACAAAGAACTTGCCGTGCGCGGCAACGGATTTGGTGCCGATGCTCAACTGTTGGCGTCGGGCAGCCGCGAGCGGCAGCAGCAGCAACGTGACAGCCACTGCAGTTATGTTCGCTCATCGGCGTAAATATATTCATCAAAACTTCCATCACGTCTCTTCTGGTTCCTTACTGCCGAGAACGGCAGGCCCCCACAGCACAGCACGTCGTTCCGCGGTAACCCGGTCCCGATCGAACACAAGGAGACGACAAGGACCGGAAAACAACCATCCTCAGGGGAGGACGAAACGTTACTCATCGGCGTCGCGTTCTGAGCAAAATAGACATTTGAACATTTTGTTCCAAACACATTTGTTTCTTTTTTGTTCTGGAGCGCGTCTCCCGGCAGAAGCTCTTGGCATCTTATCGCCTATTTTTTTTCCAGCGAGCGGTACTACAAAAACTCTAAGTATAGAGTGGGTTATTAAAGCTGTGGTGACTCCTCTCTTTCGCACGCAGCACACCCAAGTTTGATTCCCGTGGGCGATCTCTTTCAAGGATTTGCAACATCGACAACAGATGCCCCACAATGCCAACAACAACTACCACATTCACACCGACAACAACTACAACTACTACCACCACCACAACTACTACTACTACTACTACTACTACTACTACTACTACTACTACTACAACTACAACATCAAAGATGGACATCATTTTCAGTGGTGGGAAGAGACCATAACAGTTATTGCTGTAAAAAAAAAAAAAAAAGAAGCCCAGTGAAATATGTTTCGGATGTGGACGAAGCGGCTGCCAGCACGACGCATGTCAAAGGCATCGGGCTAGCACTGGCTAAAGTTTTAATGCAGAGCTAACCCAGATTTTGCGTCGTCTGAAGCCTGCCTTCGGAGTACGTGGAGGGTAGCACAGTTGGCCACCTGCCAAACACCTGCACCACCCATGAACTGTGCATAAAATCACCATTATTATTATTATTATTATTAGTAGGTATTAGTATTATGTATGCAGCACATGTCACAGATCAACACGGTACGAGTCACTTTACACTACAGTTCTTGGTCCCAGTCTGCTGTGCATCAATGCATTCTTCGTGTCGATGCAAACAAACAAAAAAAAGGCCAAAATCTTAGCGGCACTTTGAAAAACCGAAACAATTCAGCATATTGACAGCTTGGTCTTGTCTTACGCCGGTTTCCGTCACTGCGAGGCCCTTCTTGACAATTAACTGCATCAGCAGCCTTGGAAGAATATGACAATCAAATATCGATTGTCAGCTGCAAACTCAAAATTCGGTTACTAAGTGCCCCCTTTGAGGGCAGAACTGAAATAGACCCTCTTCAACACCCCATCAAGCAGCGTTGATCATATCGTCATTTCTCGAGCACGAAGCCTGTGATCGGATCCGAGCCCCCGCCAAACGTTGGTGCACCCGTAGACAACTAAGTTGAATCTAAGGACCCTCCATTCAGTACCCCCAAAATATGCGGAGCGCTGGTTCGTCTGCTTCTTTTGCAGGGGTTATGGTGACGTCAGAACGCCGAGCTCCGATAGGCTCTGATTGAAGGATGGTGGGCAGACCTCAAGGCAGCTTGCTTTGAGGTCTACCCACTGTCGTTCAACCAGGGCCGATCAGAGCTCGGCGTTCTGACGTCACCACAACCCCTGCAAAAGAAGCAGACGAACTAGTGCTGCGCATTGCTTTTGTGCCGATTGCATGTTATCTTGGTGCCCAAAATTCATATCGGAGGGTCTTCTGCCATCTCCCATTAATGAATCTAAAGGGGGGAAGATTTCCAACACCTCTGGAGACAGTTCTGTAGATCGGCAAATAACGGTGATAGTGAACGGATAACGAAGACAGCGGCTGCTTTCGTCTGTATGCCTTAGTCATATGGTACGTTTGATAGAGAGATCAAGATTATTACAGCTTATGTATTGCAATTCCCGTTTTCCCCTTGAAGGTCACATTCTTACTTTTTAGGGGACTGCAGTGTGCTGACCTCCAGTTCCCAGAATGTTTTACTACTATAATGTTTCTTTCCAAAAGTATCGAAAGATCCGCTTGGTAGTATGTGACGAGGCTTGTCACCCTCAGCTCGGTACGCTACGAGTGAGTAACATGTAGGTTATGCGCATGTTAATCAAATCAAAATTAAACTTTGATAATTTAAAGGGAAGCTGAAGCGGTTCTGTATTTGATTAAAAACACTTAAATCGTCTTAATTTGGCCTCCAGGATCACATATATCGGGATTATTTTTCAATTTGGTGCACGGAGGCTGCAGAAAATAATTTCCAAAGTCCCTCCTTCCTGGAGCGTTACGTCATAAAAGAAGTTTTCGGAATCTTCGCTCTCGCGCATCTTCAGCACCTGTCAAAAAACTATGCACGCGCGCTGTAGCTATTTTTATAAAGGTCAGAAAAGGTGTCACGATTGGTGTCAGTGCGGGGGAATACAGCTGGCAGGCTTGGAATTGCATGCGCTGCCCACACGAGCGACACGCGCTTGGCAGCCGAAAGATCTGGGTACGATGTAATGACTGGTCGGAGGTTTTTTGCGTTTAGTTACATCTTCGGGGAAAATGAACGTGATGTTCAGATTCACGGGATAAAAATACTCCAGAATTCACCTCCAACTCGTTTTTTTCAAGAACCTCTTCAGCTTCCCTTTAATTGACTTGCAGAGCAAGGTATCGTCCGTTTAAATTACAACTTGGTTGCATTGCCCTGTGTACCTTGGCTATGTGTTTCAGCCACAAGAAGGGACTCTAAAATTTACTTCAACATTCTTCAGTGCCTATGTACAACAGGAATGACCATAAAAAAAAAAAAAAAACCATGCAGGGGGCTGAGTACCAAGTGAGGAAGGCTGTGAGTGCCGGCTACCAAGACCGTGCTGACACGCGGCGGAAGGTCGTCGGAAGCAGTTTTCCCCACGAACGTGACGTGGAGCCTGCGTCTGCGAACAGGCAAGAATCCGTTTCTTTTGTGTGTGGACTCGATTTTCATGGGGAACAATAATAAGAACAGGAGAAAGCAAGGAAAAAGTAAAAAGCGCGAACTGGTCGTCTGTCTTTAACCACAAGGTAGGTCGATGGATAAGGATGGGTTGTGTACGAGCTTCCCAGCGACTACTTCCCCGAGTTTATTTGATTTTAATGTATCGACGTTTATCGAAGCAACACTTGTGTGCAGGTTTTGTTGTGGGACAAATTAGTATTGCCAATGGCAATGGCACCAACACCAAATTCAGCTGATAATTGATACAAGCACGTGTTATTTTTTTTTTATGTAGCATACGTTTACAATTGGATATTTATTTATTTTTAATAGGAAACACTGCGAAATAAAGTCAGAATTTTGGAGAATTGGGAATCAAACAAAAATAAACTCTGGGCAAAAAATTAACTCAGAAAAACACCCTCCGAATTTGACAGAAAATGAACTCAGGAAGCATGGAACCCTACTTATAGAGTACATATGCATTTTGTCCCCCCCCTCTCCCCCTCCACATGCCAAGTCATGGGCATTCCAACTACCTCCGACCCTCCCCCTCTCCCCACCACCACCCCCCCCCCCAAAAAAAAAAAAATAAAAAAAATTGTGGTGGCTTAGCTTGGCTATGCCAGGATATACGTAGCGTGAGCTTATGCGCACAAAATGAGAGGCGCTATCAAGCGGCTCCAATGCAGCGTCAGACTTGGCTACTGCGCAACGGAGGCGCACAACTGGGCACGCGGCGGCGCCAGTGCGTCTGCCGCGGCTATGACGTCACTCCTCTGGAATGCGCAGACCGGCGAGGCGGGCGCGGCAGCGGCTTCGTGTGGCTCTCATAATGAGCCGTGCTCATTATGCGGAGCGCGCGACGCAGTGCTCATTATTCGGAGCTCCGCTGCCGCGCGCTCCGCATAATGAGCATGGCTCATTCCACGCGAAACTGCTCAACCTCGGCCAGTGTAGCTCACGCTACAAAAAATATATTCCTGGCTATGCCACTGGTTGAGGGGGGCAGGCAGCACTGAGCAGGAGGTTCCTGACTGGCGGTTTTACTTCGACCTTGAGGCGAGTAAATTAATAGGAGCGTTTGTCCGATATTTTCTCCCTCGTCTTTTCAGGCCTCTCAGCCAGGACAATGTGGGTTTCCGCATGCTTCACAAGATGGGCTGGAAGGAAGGCTCTGGACTGGGCAAAGGAGAGCAAGGCACCACAGAACCCGTGAGTGTGAACCAAGCGTGTACGCTAGTCACAAAAACTAACTTTCAATGTGCAATAAAAAATAAATAAAAAAAAAATTCGAAAGGGTCAGTTATAGATTTTGTGAAGTGCGAAACTTGTGGCCGCAGGGAGGTGCGATGAACCAGATTCGACCGTCGTTCCCAGTCAGCAATGTTCGCGTATCTCTCACCGTGGCTAAGTAACACCAATTCTGCCGACGTCATCACTGGCCATGGCCCTGCAATTACTCGAAGTGGGCTATGTTTTGGTGTTCCTTAAAAAAAAATAGGATCCAAGAATCTTGCATGGCTCATATGCATTCCAGTGACATAATTTAGTTAGCCGATTACTAGTTGGAGGCGACTTGCACGCAAGATTTGTCGTCTGCATATTGTTTAGCCTTGTACAGTTGGCATTTAAATTTGTCTTTGTCGCCTCTCAATTTACGACGGCTCATGTGAGAAGCATCAAGGAAAAGTAGTGCCAGATGTTTTGTCAGGAGTCAATCGTCACAAAGATGATGGACTCCAGATGATGATGGACAATGGCACTTTGGAGGCAGAGTGGCACTACTTGAAGGTCTTTAAAATTAGAGAGTTCGTTCAAGACTGTCCATCAATTAGGAAGTTTGTCCAAGACGTCCTATAAAAATTGACTGGAGCACGGTGGATACTAGTTGGGCGAGTAGGCACCAAAGAAATGGAACAGTGCCGTGTTTGTGTTTCTCTCACTTGACCCCGTGTTCCTTTTTTTGTGCCGTTTTATTTATTTACACATCCATAAAAAATTAGGAAGTTTGTCCAAGTCATTTATAAAAGTGGGGACTTTGTCCAAGACGTCCATAAAATCGAGAAGTTTTCCAAGACGTTCATTAACTAGGAAGTTTGACCAATACGTCTAGAAAATTGGGAGGTTCATTCACGGTGTTCATAGAACTAGGAAGTATGTTCCAATACATCTATAAAATTATGTAGTTAGTTCAATGTCCTTAAAATGAGAGAACTCACTTGAGACAAAAATAAAATTAGGGAGTTGGTCCAAGACATTCATAAAATTAGGGAATTTGTGTCCTTCCTTTTTGTAGGTCCCCGTAGAGCAGAGAGCTTCGCGGAGCGGCCTCGGATCGAGCAGTCCGGGGAAGGAAAACCCCAAGGCCCAGATTTGGAAGAAGACCCGCGAGCGCTACAAGGCCCTCCAAGGCCCAGCAGAAGACGAAGAGAACGGGAACTAGGCCCCCCCCCCCCCCGCCACTCCTCGTCTTGTTTTTAGCCTCTTCAGCCTATTTTGCGACTGCTGAAATAAAATTGTTGCCCTCGTATTGAGGGGTCGCTTTGTTGGGATACGGATTTTGATTGCTTCGGAGCGGGGGAAAATACTGGGTTCCCCAGAATACCGTCGGGGGTTTCCCCAAGTTCCCTAATCTCCTCGACCATCTCCTCCTCTCCGTAAAGCGCCTTTCTGCTTAAGCACTGATTTAAGAGATCTGAGCCACCCACTGATGCGTAACTATGAACCAGTCACTCCCTAGTACATGTGAATTATATTGTTCAGAGGGCCTGTAAAGAAAACCTTGAGATTTTTGCACTGCTTTATTGTACTGATGCTGACACTGGGTAAGTTTCTGGGCAGGTAAAACCTGGTGAGGAGTGTTTGGAGTGTTTTCAGAGGCCCAGAGAAAAAGAAGAGGAGAGTTTTGGAGAGTACAACCTGGTGACGGTAAAAGAGCTAGAAAAAGGCGGGTTCATTCGCAACAATACGCTCCACGTGTGCTTGGAGGTCGAGCCCTAGTCTGCTTCGTCATCTTGGCCGGACCTTAGTCTGGATATTCCAACTTGTTTAGCTTTGCATGACAAGAGCGTTGTAACTTTTCGGAGAATGCGATACAAGAAAAGACTCGACAGCTATATTTTCCTTGCATGAAATACTGGAGCACGGCTGCCAATAAAATTGATTACAGTTTGCAATGTTTTGTTTTTCATATTTTTCCACTACGTCCCCGACGAGCCTATTACAAAACTGTAGCCTTTGCCCTTTTTCAAGTTATGCTGAAACGCAGTATTTATGCGGCTTTATTGTGCTGTATTCTGCTGCTGCCATGTTTGTAACGGCACGGGGCTAGGCAGTTTTAGAACTGTATTATTGAAATACATTTTTTGGTATATTTCTGGTATTGCAATGAGATTGAGGGCCAATGTATCTCATTAAAATCTACAAACCTTGAAAATTCTGAAGAAATCCATGTACAGCAGAAAACAAAATATTTTTTGCAGGTTTGACCCAAGCTGGATTTTCGCTTTTAAAATCTCCCTCTTTTATCAAAATTGGGATCATTGTGTACTCTGTAAGGTTACATACGATGAGTAACTTTAGGGAGCGACAAAACTTTGGAGTCGCGCCTCAAGCACGAGTATTTATCGTAATTGTTCGTGGCTACCTTGGGGCCCCAGCCTTACCCCGACATCCCCCCCCCCCCCCCCCATAAATTTTGCTTATGTTTTGCTAGGCAGTTTATTATGGTGTCGGAAAACTACCCAATAAATATTTTGCTACAGCGTCGCATATATTTTTAATACATTAAAAAAACACAACTGCTCGAAACCAAAACTGAACTGGGGAGGAAGAAGAAATATATAGGAGGGGAAGGTACCAAAAATCGCGTAGCTGCGCAACTTTTTTTTTTTTTTTTTCAATGAACATATTTGCAGTTCTTTTTTTTAACCACAAAAAGTGGTATACTTTTTGTCCATTTTTAGAATTGAGTGTGTGCCTTCGATGACCCACAATCTTGATTATCTTTGGTGGTTGTGTCCTAAACCACTAGAACAATGCACGTGAACACGGAGAAGAGAGTGAGTGCGACTCAAGCCGACCAGTTCTTGATCAGCGGTTTTCGAGTGGACAGAAAACTAATTTCGATCCGCAGATTGTGTCTCGGGTAGTTGGGCTCTGTCATATGTCATGTACAAATAAAAACCTTGGCGAGCATATATAAATACCCTGTCGGTGTCCCTTTAAAGGGGCACTGACAGGTCAAAATCATATATTTTTTAATTATCCGAAACGATTGAAAACTATGCCTGGAAACTACGCTCGAAATTTGAAACTTGGGCACTCGGTATTTGTCAAGTAAAAAAACAATTTCCAAAAGCCAAATCTGAAGTCCCCGCACAATCCACGTCGGTGCAGTGACGTTAAAGGTTGAATCATATGCAAATCGAGTTTCTCTCGCACCTCTGTACTGTCTCGACCCAAAGTGTTGTGTTAAAGGGGCCCTGCAAGGACTTTTTTACTGGTTTTTATTTTGCACCGAACCTGAGCGCACTGAACGTAGTAACTCAGTGAAACTTTTCTTTTCTCGAAATTCGCTTTATTTTAAAAGTTATAGGCAAATTAAGATTACAAAAACAAGCAAAAAATAACCTCCCTCATGACGTCCTTGGTTGCTTGAGTGGCCGTGAACTAGAGGAGGGGTAGTGAGCTCAGCGACCGCTCACGGCCGCCGCACTCCGTGTCGACGGTGCGAGAGGGCGCCACTAAAGCATGTCCTCGATAGGCTGTATGCAGCGGGCAGCCAGAGCGGCTCTCATTGCATTTGCTGCGCGATTAAACGCTAATTCGGCATGACACTTCATTGGCCACAAACGACAGCAAACACGGGGTAAAGATCAGTTCAGAATGGGAGCCACTTCGCGCTGCCATACTGCGAAACGGCTAAACCGCAAGACAAAGCTTCTCGCCGAAGGCCTTCGGAACGCTCGGAGCCGGTCGGATCCTCCTGTCCTTACGACCGTAGGGCCGCCGCGTACATCCAGGACCTTTCCGTGTCGGCGCCTGATCCCCTTATTCCTTTCTAGTATGCGCCGCCTTTTCCACCGCTTGGTGGCGGGTATGTCGACGGGTCATTTCTTGTTTTCGTACTTTATAAACTGCATTTGTTTCTTTTCTGATCTAAAATACTGAACAAAAACTACTTTTATAAATAATTGAATCGGTTCGCGCCACTTATATTTTGTATTTCGGCTAAAAAGAAGCATTTAGCGGCTCTGACCAGTAGTAAGCCCGGGACCAAAGACGTCACATATCGCGCGCTTTCGGTACCGCGGGTCGCCCTCGTCGGTGGAGGAGGTTTCCGCGACGTCCGGCTAAAATATGACGCACTGATATTTAGTTACTCTCTCCGTGCCCGCTGGCTTGCCCGAACCCCAAGAGACGTGGAAACCGCAAAAAATGTAGACGCTTAAATATGATTGCAGGGCGGGCCCTTTAACCCGCGTCCCGCAATTAACCGCTCTTCTCCGTGCATGCCGCCTATCGCTGTGAGCAGACGATGCTTCACTTTCGAGTTTGAAGTTCTTTTAGGGCCTTTTCAGCTATCTCATATTCTTTGAAATGGAGGAAGGTCGAAGAGAAAGCGCAGTGGACTCGTGTGAGCGACGCGAGGGGCCACGTTGTGCCGGTTCTGCGTGGCCCCTCTACCCCGATGGAGTCAACCGGAACTACAATACACAGACACCAAACCCAGTTGTTTTGACCATATGACGATTTCCTTTTCAAAGTCTGAGAGGTCGTCTAGAAAAGAGAACTCCGTACGATTCCCTGATCATCCTCAGTGCGGGATTACTTCGGTTGATCGAACGCCACTTCATCGAAACACGTTTCAGAGAATGGGCACGTTTCATCGAAGCTCGGTTTAGAGAGAGCAAGGCCTCAGTTTAGAGAAACACCGTTTATCGAAAGGGAATGCTGTTATAAAAAAGGCTCCCCTACTTCGTGCATGTATCACTGGGGTGCATGTTAACCCACCCGCCCCACCACGTTTACGCCGCTTTGCGGGGCAGTCTGCGGCGGCTCATTACAAAATTGTTAACCCACCTGACCCAGCCATACATGCCGCTTTGCGGTGGCCGAATTCGCTAAAAGGAGACTCCTCGCCATTTTCTCTAAACTGGGTTTCTCTATAAAGGGATTCAATAAACTGGGGTTGGTTAAACGGCATTCTCTAAAACAAGCTTCTCTAAACCACATGCCTCTGCCTCACGGCTACATGTGCCGAGTGCCGCCTTGTTTTCCGAGAGAGAGTAAAAAGCCAGGAGGCGACATCACTCCGGACTCTGATTCTCGGTATTTCAAAAAGAAGGGCCGTAGTGCGTTCACCATTGCAGTTAAGAAGTATGTTTTACGAATGCTGTTATTAAATATTATTGAAATGTCGCTTACAAAGCTTCTAAATTTCATAGTCGATTACGTCACAAATGAAAAGAAGCGAGGAGGTGAGAACGGGGAGAGAAAAACGCTAAACATAAAAAGGTGCGCGCGCGCATGGGGAAATTTGGGGGGGACTGGTGGCCGAATGGACTAATGCGTCTCAACTCGGAGCGTGGAGCAAACGCTTGTGCTGCAGAACCTCCTGGGTTCGATCCCCACCCCCTGTCTGCTTCAATATGGATGAGTTTCGTACCGGCACGCGTTCGTGTAATCACTACTGCGTGGTGTACGTTAAAGACCCCAGGTTAGCGGTTGTACTGCACTGGCTATATTTCTCATTTACAGCTAAGAGACAAGTCACTCGTTGAGGCGTACTAGCATCAAGGCTGTCTAAACATACAAGCAACAAAATTTTGGGGGGAACTTTTGGGGAAACGGAGTGCTATCATCAACACTGCTAATGTGATTGAAATTGAATGTTTGAGACACCAGCATGAGCCGTAAAGTTTGACACCCGTCAATACTCAGTCCCGAAAAAAATGCATTAACTGTGTCGCGCAGTGCGCTAAAGAAAAATGCTGCCTCACACTTCTTTTTCTGTAGCGTCGCTTGCTGCTTATGAAAGGGAAAAAAACAGCTTTATTTATTAAGGGTTGTACACAAACAGAATTGACTGCAATTTATCACAGAGATTAAAGGGTCAGAAAGACATTGGATTAAGTAAGAGCATATTAACTTATGCACTCGTTGATGTCTACCATTTATTTCGCACTCAAACGGTGATCCACAACTTGTTATATGTAGAGGTGCTATAAATATACACGTGATATATAACATCAGTAGAAGTTACAAAGCAATAATATAGAAACCTAAAAAAAAATCCTGACTGATAAACTTGTAGCAAAGACGGCGTACAACAAAAAAAAAAAAAATTTGAGAAGTAACAATTGTTCTCACTGCTTTCCTCTAATGCTTGCAGATTAAAGGAATGATAGTAACAAATCTTGCCAGTCCCAAATTGTCACATTGAGGTATTATTTTACATCAATGTTATAGTTGTCATTTTTCTTTCAATTTCGCCAGATCTATCTAGGGTCCCCCAAAACATGCGACAGTGTGTCCAGTTTTCCGTACATGGAATACATGATGTGACACTCCAGCTCATCACTTA
The DNA here is from genome assembly GCA_013358835.2 of Ixodes persulcatus. Taxonomy (NCBI): domain Eukaryota; kingdom Metazoa; phylum Arthropoda; class Arachnida; order Ixodida; family Ixodidae; genus Ixodes; species Ixodes persulcatus. Next base: position 319,672 of record JABSTQ010009429.1, read on the forward strand.
AAAGTGTCACAAAATTACACAAAGTACACACAAATAGGGTTGTTCAGTTCTGCAAGGAATGGTGTACCATCATTGTTTAGATATTGGCCAGCTACAATTGGTTTGATAAACCACTCTTTTTTCCTATAGTAATGGTTTCTGGTAACCAACAGGTTCTTCAATCGAAAAGGGAAATTGGTGGGATTCACAGAAGACAGACAGCGGATGCTACTTCTCAGTAGAGATGTCGGCCTGATCTTGAAGCAAAGTCGGCGGTGGCCGATTTTAGTTCGTCCAAGAAGCTGGAATGAAAATCGGCGATAGTTTTTTTATTTTGTCATCTTTTACTGAACTACCAAACACAATGATAACGCAATTAATGCGAAGGTGCATTAATTGCATTATCATCTAGCTGTGTTTGGAGATTTGTGTTCATTCTTGTCCTCCTTGCTCCCCTTCTCCAGGGATTATTATCGCCACCAAACACACTAGAAATATTGATTACAATATAGACGTCCGGTTCCTTGTGTGTATAAAAAATGCTATACTTTCAGTTCAAATATATTTAGCTAAACAAGCTAAACCAAAAAACACCAAAAGCACTTCACATGACATCACCTATGAAGGTAGTAGTAACAGGATCAGTCAGCTTACACATTTGGCATAACACAAGTAATTATGGATGAAGAGCTAAAAGATAATTTTATTCAAGCGCTGCTATCTTAATGTCTGCCTCCACCAACTATAACTGCTACAAGTGAGGGTGGCTGCTATTTACTTCTACGTACCTGATAAATACATTCCATAGAACCTTTCTTGGTATTACAGATTCAATGAAGAGTTCTTGATTTATATATGGTACATGTCCCCCAAGCTAAATACTAGCTGTGTTTCTTGATTTTGTTGGTTCAGATGCCATGGCTGATTATTATTGATATATTAGCATATCACTACTAATAAAATGCAAAATACCAAAAAAGATGTACCAGAAAAGAAAAGAAAATGCAAAATACCAGAAATGGCTATGGTACGACTTTGAATAGCTTTCAAGGGGCCAATTGGCTAGGATAGAGCCAGCTTGAACTTGGGAGATGAAAAAAAGTTTTTTTTTGTCTCCCAAGTTCAAGCAGGCCCTATCCTAGTAATGCACTAACTAGCTCAACTCAAGCCCGTAAGCCAATTGGCTTTTACACTTGGAAAAATGGGTTAGAGGAAGATAGATCTGTTCGGCCTGATTCAAGACAAATGAATACAAATAAACCTATACAACCTGGTTAATGATACATGATGAGAAACCAAGACCGCATTTTACGTCTGACGAGCCTCACCTTGTGAAGTTATGCACTGCGGTTCCGCCGAGAAGTATTCGGGTTCCGGGGTTGGCAACATTGAGCTTGTATACCGAGAGGGACTCCTCGTACGTAACACCGCCCGCCACAAAGACAATGACGTCTTGGAACCGGAACATGCTGTAAGCAGGAAGAACAACGGGCACAACCCCCAATCAAAATGGCCTCAAAGGCAAAGACCCCAGTTACAACCTCCACAGTGAAGCTGCCTATATGCAGTAAACTTGACAAAGGAACCTCCTGCAAGCCTTAGGTTCTCCAGGTCCTGAAGATGCTTCATGTCCTGGAGAGGCTACAGGCCATGCAGAGGCTTTAGGGCCAGAAGAATCTTCATGCCCCAAAGAAGCTTCAGGCTCTGAAGAAGCTTCAGGTTCTGAAGAAGCTTCAGGTTCTGAAGAAGCTTCAGGTTCTAAAGAAGCTTCAGGTCCTGAAGAAGCTTCAGACCTGTAGAAGCTTCAACAGAACCTGAAGATTCTTCAGGACTTGAAGGAGCTTCATGCCCTGAAGAAGTTTCAGGTCCTGTAGAAGCATCGGGCCCTGAAGAGGCTTCAGACTCTGTAGAAGCATCAGGTCCTGAAGAAACTTCATGCCCCAAAGAATCTTCAGGCTCTTAAGAAGCTTCATGTCCTGTAGAAGCTTCAGGTCCTGTAGAAGCTTCTACAGGACCTGACGATTCTTCAGGACTTGAAGAATCTTCACGCCCCGAGGAAGCTTCAGGTCCTGAGGAAGCTTCACGTCCTAAAGAAGCTTCAGGCCCAGTAGAAGTCTCGGGTCCTGAAGAAACTTCAGACCCTATAGAAGCTTTAGGTCCTGAAGAAGCTTCAGGACCTGAATAAGCTTCAGGTCCTGAATAAGCTTCATGTCCCGAAGAATCTTCATGCCCTGTACAAGCTTCATAGGTCTCCTAGCAAAACATTGACTGTCACCACATGGACGGCAAACAATTGCCTACCTGTCCCTTGCAGAATGTTGAGGCACGTAGGGAAAAGAGGATTCCTTGAGGCGGCCCCTGAGCAAGTCTTCCAAAATGTCGTACACAAGTGGCACATGCTGCGTGTAGATGTTCTCCACTCCCTACGGGAGAATGCAGAACACAAATTGGTCGTCTTGTAAACATCCTGCCTGTCTACAACTAGACTGAAGGTTTTGCGGTAGCATTCGCGGGATCAAATCTATGCATTATCTATGGGAAACGGTTGCTAATATAGTCTGAATTATTTCGAGCACGCGATGAAAGAATAATTCCTAAAATCTATGTGGGTCGGAAAAGTCCAAGCCCACCCGATAGACGGGTGCCCAGAGCACATCTCTGAAGGGCGCATTTACCGCGCCCTTAAAAGTGATCCCTCGGATTTCCGCCCGATGACCTCGTAGAAGCATTATGTTGCTGGCCGTCGCAATCCCGGTAGTGGCGCCGTACGTGGCAGATGCCTGTTCCGCTGCAGGCCGGACAGTCGACGGGGACCGAGGCAGACGCGAGATGGGACGCCGTGACGACGGCGACCTTTGTGTCCGTTTGCCTTTCCGCCGGCACTTCTACGACCAACCACCGCGACACCCGACAGTGCAACACGCCGGCTCTGGCGACGTGATTTGTTGCAACTTTAAGGCCACTTTCAACGCGTAGGTTGGATAAGACGGTAAACATACGAGTCGACGCATTCCAAACACCTTAATGGAACTGCACTGACCTTCAGTCCCTTGATCACCTTCTTGGTGAACGCTCGCATGTTGTCGGCACTAAACTTGTCCCCCGGCTGGAACTTCCGCTCCTGGAACTCCACGGCGGAAGACACCATCTGGAAGACAAAGTACGAGCGGTCAGCCTTCGCGTCCAGGCGGCGTCGCGATTGGCCGGTTACCCGGAGGAGGTTGTCCGACAGGCCGCGCTTCCTGAGAAGCTCCACCAATCCCGCGAGGTCGCCCCCACTCTGTTTCTCGTAGTGGAGGGCGTACAGCATGACCAGCCGGAGGCAGTCAATGTCGCGTACCTTGCTGTTGGTTACCAGGCTCCGGATCCGCTAGTAGAACAAACGGAGAAAAAAAATAAATAAAAGGTATTCATGCTAGATAAATGGATGGATGCATAGGGCTAAACCTTTAAATCAGGTGGTAGCTAGCGCCACCTAGTCAACGTCTCAAGTGGCGAACTTATTAACTTGCGGATTTCGAGCTAGCTAATACCATGGACCACGTGCTTGAGCGAAACAAGCTGATCACCTGCTGGTCAGCATGTGGAAGTAAGATTAAGATTTTAATGGTGCAGCAGCAACAGTGGCCATAATGTGCCAAACAAAGTCAGCATGTGGAAACACAATAGCTACCATTTCGGGTAAAACTTTTGATGCGTGGGTGGGATAGTGCGCTCAATGTCGCTAGATTATAGTCGGTTGACAAGCTTCCTAGAACGCGCGGTGCCTTTTCGTGGCTCATCAGCTAGGCTGGCACTCGCTATGCCACCAGCCCAGCCGGCGTGGGAAGAAGCAATGGAACTGGTGAAATGCTGGGTGCACATTGCCTATGGTGGAAAGTAATTCTATGGCGAATTTTATGGTCCTTTGCTGTGCTCTCGTTATTTTTTACAGCGTCAGCTGTATCGGGCTCGTTGCACTGGGCGAGTGTCGTGCTGCCGAAAATTAAAGGAGATTGCACACGTTTATCGCGAGTGGTTTTGACGCTGGGAGGGGGTGGGTACAACAGTAATACCCTCACCCCTTCGCTGATAACAGTGGCGGAAGCGTACACCGGAGCAAGATGCGACTGCTCGATGGCGTAAACGCGCCCGGGAGAAAACGTCGTCAATGTGTGGGCGCTGGTGGTCTCACCGTGGGTGTTAGGATGGAACACATTCGACGTCCAGATCATGCTGTGCGTGAACGCAGTGATGGATGTGCTGCGCCATTCGCGCCAAATTGCACCATGAACGAAAGTCTGCTATATCTTGCGGCAAAGCTCCACTTTTGCTAAGAATTGCGCCACACCTGCGCCAAAATGGGCTAAAAAAAGCGTAAATTTTTAAAAAATATTTGGTCGATCCTCATATGCGCAGAAGTAGAAGGAAACAAAAATGGTACGAATGTCTCTCCCTACCGCATAGTTTGCTTCATCTCGGGTCAGAGCACTGACGAAAGCTCAAACACATACTACCAAAAACAAACATACTGAAAGCGCAGCTCTACGTGCATTCGCTGTGTTTTGTTGGTTTAACCGACGAAAGAGCACGTACTGACAGATGACGGATGCCATGATGTCGCGCTTTTGATGCTGTTTGATTGGTTGTCTAAATTTTCACACCACGTCGGCGATGTCAGGAGCCAAGAATCGCGAGAACACTGTGCAAAATTAGTGGGATAGCGGCTACTGTAACAAGACGGAACCGGGGTCCTTTACTCCTGATGATATTAATCGATTATAATGTCTGCCACATGCCTCCATCATGGTTACAGTGAACTGGGGCACTTGCGCCACTCACATCAACCTTCACGGCCTTACACCAGTGCACGTGTGTCAAGCTTCACCGCTTTGCACCGTAGTGCTAGGAGCAGAGGCTAACACGGTAGAGTGCATGGATTAGCGAGATTGGATCGGAAATTATGCTCAGTACTATTGCATGTTGACCTTCTTTGGTCTTGACTGTAGGTTGACCTCTAATCTTTAAAAACTGTGCCAAACAAAGAGGAAAAAAAAAAAAAAAAAATTCGAGTTTATATTTGAATAAATACATCAGTCAAAGTACAGGGTGATACAAGGAGACGCCAGGCTCTTTAAATCGACCGGAAAATTCGGTTTTTTAACATATCGCGCTACGACTTTGTGCAGCGTTGCCCACAGATGGTGCCTTTTTTTTTGTGAAATTTGCAAAGAGCGAACTTACCTGAGAAAAAAGTAAAGAAAGAAAAAGGCTTAGCTCCTATGGAAACGCAGCGATGCCACCGGTCTGCAAACAACACGGCGCCGTTTCGCACGGGAGACAAGAGATGGTGCAAGCGGTTGCGACGCCAACTGCCGCCAACGAATGAGCATACGACGCCGAGAGCCGGCGTCTTTTCTTTAGCAGACAATCTTTTCGAATCAAAAGTGGCGCGAGCTTTTTTCATATCAGTTGTTGTTTTTATTTCTGCGACTGTCGCCCCCTGCGGAACGCGCGCCGCTTTTGAGTCGAAAAGATCGTCTGCTAAAGAAAAGACGCCGGCGTTGGCGACGTTCGTTGCGCCATCACTTGTTTCCCGTGCGAAACGGCGCCGTGTTGTTTGAAGACCGGTGGCGTCGCTGCGTGTCCATAGGAGCTAAGCCTTTTTCTTTCTTTGCTTTTTCCTCAGGTAAGTTCGCTCTTTGCAAATTTTACAAAAAAAATGCACCATCTGTGGGCAACACTGCACAAAGTCGTAGCGCGATAGGGAAACCGAATTTTCCGGTCGATTTAAAGAGCCTGGCGTCTCCTTGTATCACCCTGTAGTTCCCTGGCGGCCGTTAATTGAAAGGGCTGAGAATTTTGACTCAACTCTGGTTCGAACGCCGCTAAAGCGCAGCGTCACTTTTAAAGCACTAATGTAGGTTTTTATATTATTTGGGATGGTTGTTTTTTCCAGTTTATAAAATTAGGACCTTGAGTTTGGTGTTTATAAACCTTGGGGTGCGTATTTTTAACGATACACGTTTTAGCAGATATGCCAATTTTTTCCAGCCTTTTACATAAATTATATATACAGACTAAATTAACTACTGAGTGTATAAGTCGGTGGGAGAGAGATGCTTTATCTCGACTGAACTGTTTGCTATGCTTAATTTTTCAACCATTTTTTTTTTAACCCCCGTAAATGGAACTTACCCTGACTTGAGCCTTATTTCTAAAAAGAAGGCTCAGTGTTCTTTTTCCATCCTATCTAATCTTACTACAAAAAATAATAACTAATATACTTCAGTATCAAAGAGGAGCCCTCAACGGTGCAACCACATTTTCGTGTTCAAGTATGTGGGGATTCCTGTGGTATCCCTTCCCCGATGGCTGCGATAACGGCCGCAGGTCGGAACACTTGGCCTCCTTTGCCGTGAGCTCCGACCTGTCCGTGAGGCGGAGGGCCGCCTGGCTTGGGGGGCCCTCCTTTCACTCTTTCTCGGGGGGACCGATTTCCGTTCCCCTGCTCGGACGCGGATCATTGCTGACAGGCGAGGAGGTTTCGCCTCTTCTTTTCCCGCTTTCGGGAAAGAAACTCGTCCGGTGACCGCGAAAGAGAAAGGACGTGTATCGGCGACTTCTCCGATGCTTCCCCGATCTTGGCTTTCCGGAACCCCGTGTCTGGCCGGTAAGGAGACCTTACCTTGCCGGCGCGGGGATTCATTTTGGATGGGGACATTATTAAATGCTCTTGGACTGTCCTTACTCTGGTACGTGTGTCTTCTCTTCCGCTGTATTCGAGAGAGTGAGACAAGGTAGTCGATCATTGGCACCGACGGAGGTAATTTATCGAACCGACCCGCGGTAATGTGGCCCTAAACGTCGTCTATATTACCGCGGAGATGTGGGGACCGCGCTACTAGGTTTGACGTCCCCTTTGAATCGCCGCCGCTATTGAGATAACCCTTTGGTTACTCTATCGGTACCTCTGTTGGTAGCTGGCAATATCCCACAAGTAATGTGATAACGGATGTTAGTGTCTGCTTCAGAAGCATCAGTGGCTGCCCCACGAATCATTTGCCTGCACAAAACCTGCTTCAAAAGGTCCAATGCTGCTTCCATTACAGCGAACGTGAAGCGGCACATAGAAGAGAACGTTACTGAGCGAACAATAGACACCACGGTGCGACCAAGCGATTTGTGCAGCGCGTCCACAAGAATGTGCCTGCTGCTAGCTGTTCTGTGTGCGATCGGTCGTGGTTTACGTGAGACACCGCATGACGCATTGTTGCCAGAATTCCCACTCAATCACGGCGCCACATCGTCGAAACGTCTCACCAGCTGAAACTGTCCATTCGCACCACGTCCCACGATCGTCTGCACAATTTTATTTGCACGTATCCTCTTTGTGCACCAAGGTAAAGGCCTGCCGGTTGTTTGTGGGCAAACAAAAGTGAATATCATCATCATTATTATTAAGGTGAACATAAAGGTAGCACAAAGAGAGCGTTGTACGAAGACGGTCGCTCTCAATTGCCCGTGAGAATGGTGCCAGACACACCAGTGGGAGAAGCGTTCCGAGCATTGTATTTGAAGCGAAACGGCAGAGAAAGGGGTCACCTTGAGGATATCCGCGTGGTCCGTGTTGCACGTGAGCTCTTGCTCCACCTCGGACACCTCAAGCAGGCAGTGAGCACCCACGAGGCGCGAGAGTTCGCCCATCAGCGTCACGTGCTTGGCCACGGCTCCTTGGATCTTCTTGAACTGCGGGTAGTGCTCCACAAAGGCCTGCATGTCGACACAACAAAGCACGTGAGGCGGCGGACATCTTGCTTGGGTAGAATTCGCCTTCGAAAAGACTCAAAAGTTTCTCAAAATTTATAGCACACCATAGTTTCTGATTTATAAGTCGCATGCCCTTATAAACGGCCCGTTTTTGCGCAAAGGTTGGTATACAAGTCGCATTAATATTTGTACGGTTGACATGGCAAAACCGCGTTGAAAAGCCCGCACATGCGCCTTATGATTGCAATACATGCGCAAGTGAGAGCAAGTGCCAACATTCGCGTCAACGGATCGAACAAGAAATGTAACCCCCGTGGCAATCTTGTGCAGTTAGGTCCATACTGTGGAGATCTGGCTGCCCTCCCCCGCGCCGACCCTCCGGGCCCCGAATTCCGGCAACTCGGACTCTATGCCTCCGAGATACGTCATGCCTCGGAGGAGCGGCAATGGCCTCGCGCACCACAAGATCCAGCTACGCCGCTCCCCTAAGTCAACTGACATCACGCGACTGGTTCCCAGAACAAAAGGGCGAAGGCTTGAAAAGGGGAAGCTGGGGCAAAGGGCTGGCTCTCAGATGGCGGCTCTCTCGAACGGCGGACAGCAAGAAGCTCTCGGACGGCGGCTCTCTCGGGCGGCTTACACGAAGGAGGGCGCAGCGGTGACAGGAGAGGAAGACGCTGGCGCGGGATTCGGCGGGACACAAATGCTGGCGCGGGGAGCGCGGGCGCTACGTCGAGCTGCGGACTCGACAAACGGACCGGACGGCGACCCTGGACGACAACGTCCCCATGACGCGGTGTGGACGACCACCGCTGGGGCTCGGAGCAGCTGCAGCGGCAGCGGACTCTCTCCCGGCCTCGCTGATGACCGTTCCCCGATCCCGAAACCCCCCAGGCAATAAGTGAGTGAATAAACCCTATTGCCGAGGGCGAAGTATTGTATATCATATTCATCCAGGGACAGCGTCTGAGGGAATCGGAGCTAGAAGCCCGCAATACTTATATAAAAAATGTGTTTAAGTACCACAATTGTATAAGACGCAGCGACCAAAAAATTTTGGAAAACAAAATATGACTTATACATTGAAGACTGTGGTGATCATAATTACTAGTTACCTTTATTAGTTTGTGTCTACGTAACCATATATTTTACTGCATTAAAAACTCGATCGTAAGTCAGCAGTTCCAGCACTTTAAGAGTAGTAACTTGAATGTAAGCTGTTTATTTTTGTAACGGTGACTTAGGTGGATTTATAAAAAATGTGCAACTTAATTGCTTTTTAGGAGTGACTCTTACAGCTCTGCACGAACGCCATTTCGGTTGCCGCCGAGCAGGCTTTATCTCGAAACGGCTGTGCAATGTGGAGAAGCCCAGTCATTTGGCGACAGATGTCCTTTCCAGGGCTGGGAAGAGCACCATAACTGCTGTCGCAGCAAAAGCTTTCTAGAGAGATGATAGTCACATCATTCCATCTTTGTTTGCTGGAAACTGAGCTGACTGAGAAAAAATGTAAATGTGCAAGTGGTCCTTGCTGGTTTCCTGCAGTCCATCCAAGCAGAAGAGGTGGTGAAGTCCAACTCCCAGGGGGACTTCACCCCCTTTTTGCCTAGATTAGACTAATTCTGGAAAGAAAGTTTCTAGGCTCAAGCCACCCCATGCACAAATTTACCAATGTTTCAGTAAGACATATAAAAATAATATAGAAGGTAGTTACAGTAGGCTCACAGTTCAAACTCTGATATTTCATACTTTTAATAAATTCAAGCAAATTTAAAAATTTTGGTTTTCCCAGCATGTTTTTAATGTATTTTTATAAGCCTCCTAATTCGAACGGCGTTTTTGTGTAATTCATACTTCTTACCGAGCACCGGTGCACTACGGAGAAGCAACACCCGCGGAGCTCGCTTCCGCGGTTGTTGCTTCTCTGGAGCGCACCGGTGCTTGGTAAGAAGTGCACTCAACGGGTCTAATAGTACACAATAGACAACTTTCTTGCAGGATGAACACACCTAATTTTGTTTTGAGGTATCATGTGTTGTCTAAACAGTCCACAATACTGTCACGAATGACAAGGTGAAACTAAGAATAACTGGGGAAACTGAAACGTTTAATGGATCGAACTTGTTCCCAAAAATAAAAAGGAAGCAGAAGACAATAGCGGAGCATTGTGGGCATCGAAGTCGGCGCAAGAGCAGAGTCGAACGCTGGGGCGAGACTGGCTGCAGATAGCCACGCGGAGCCCCTTATGTACACGCGTTGGCTTCGGGAACAATCGACCTAGAAAGTTCGGCGACTAGAACATTCGCACCTCGAACAAGCAACAGAGTTCTCGAATTCGCCAGAACATTAAACTGCAAGAATAATTAAAAGGATGCGTAACTCCCAGGAATCGAACCCTGGCTCTTCGCGTGGGAAGCAAGCACGATAACCATTAGGCCACGGCCGCGCTGCCTACTTGGCCAGCTGCGCGCGCGGCGATACGCAACATTTTTGAGGGGTGAATAAAGTTCTCATACATTTCAGCAATGTTTCATGATGCTCATGATTAGTAGGTCGTTGTGGAGGAAATTGTCAAGTATGTGCTTTGTTTATGCAGCCATTCATACAACAAATCATGATTTCATCTTGCTTCATATTTCAATGAATTTCGGATGATTCAAACAAAATCTGTTGCATTCAAGCATGACATGTGCCACTTTAACAGAGATACAAATTTGAACTGAAGCAGAGCAGGAAGTGATAAGTATATTACTCAAAAATGAGTAATGAGCACCTTATTAAACATAAGGCTTGCACGTGACGTCCTCACATTCTGCTGGTGGTCACTGCCACTTATTCTTGACAAGGAAAACAAATTGGATGGTGCAAAATGTATACTGTAGAAGGTATGCTCTCAGCAGAAAGGCCACCCGAATGGTCACTGATATGATGCCAGTGCAGGCCATGTATAGCCACCGGCAAAGCTGCTCACAAAGCAACTCTACAAACGAGAGTAAAACCGAGAATGTTCAAACCTTCATGTCGGCGATGGATTCGACTTTCTCGTGGTTCTTGGTTTTTCTCTGGAACTCTTCCATCAGGTCCTTGATGTTGGAGCCAATTTCCCCGAAGTTCCGGTACATGTTCTGCAAAGAATAAAGAAGACCATGACATTGCTGTAACATTAAGTACAGGGTGTCCCCCCCAAATCTTTACAGGGTGTTTTTCACCACAAAAACAAGCTATGCATCGCTGAACGCTCATTCTCTGCCGAAATGTGGCGCTAAAAGTACGAACCAGACGCCAAAGTTTCAGCGTTAATCTTATTAAAAAGTTACAAGTGATTTTCAAAAATTTTCAATGGGAAAATGACGGCTGACCGAGCTCTCGAATACACTATGGCGCCAGTTACTGAAAACGAATCCTCTTTTTCCCACTGAAAATTTCAGAAAATCACTCGTAACTTTTGAACAAGATACTGGGTAGTGCTGAAGCCTTGGGATCAGGTTCAGACCTCTATAGCGCCATATTTGGACGGAAAGTGAACGTTCGGCAATGCATATAGTTTATTTTTGCGGCTAAAAAAAAACACTCAATTTTGTTTTGGGGACACGCCGTATATACATTTTACAGTTTTGTAGAAACAAAGCCTAATGTTTTTACACTCCACGTCATAAAACCATGGATGTCAAATAAATACTTCTGACATGTTTTAATTTCGACAAAACTAAGTTTCCTGGCAGTAGTAATAATATTAATAATAATAATAATAGTAATAATAATATCTTTATTCAACCCTGGAGGGTTGCAGCACCACGGAAAGGCCCTTGGCCCGTACCTGAGCCCTATGTTGCCGCCCGACTACAAAATATACCTCTTCCACACTTAAAGGGGCCCTGCAAGGACTTTTTTACTAGTTTATATTTTGCACCGAACCTGAGCGCACTGAACGTAGTAACTTAGTGAAACTTTTCTTTTCTCGAAATTCGCTGCATTTTAAAAGTTATAGGCAAATTAAGATTACAAAAACAAGCAAAAAATAACCTCCCTCATGACGTCCTTGGTTGCTTGAGTGGCCGTGAACTAGAGGAGGGGTAGTGAGCTCAGCGACCGCTCACGGCTGCCGCACTCCGTGTCGACGGCGCGAGAGGGCTCCACTAAAGCATGTTCTGGATAGGCTGTATGCAGCGGGCAGCCAGAGCGGCTCTCATTGCATTTGCTGCGCGATTAAACACTAATTCGGCATGACACTTCATTGGCCACAAACGACAGCAAACACGGGGTAAAGATCAGTTCAGAATGGGAGCCACTTCGCGCTGCCATACCGCGAAACGGCTAAACCGCAAGACAAAGCTTCTCGCCGAAGGCCTTCAGAACGCTCGGAGCCGGTCGGATCCACCTGTCCTTACGACCGCAGCGCCGCCGCGTACATCCGGGACCTTTCCGTGTCGGCGCCTGATCCCACTATTCCTTTCTAGTATGCGCCGCCTTTTCCACCGCTTGGTGGCGGGTATGTCGACGGGTCATTTCTTGTTTTCATACTTTATAAACTGCATTTGTTTCTTTTCTGATCTAAAATACTGAACAAAAACTACTTTTATATATAATTGAATCGGTTTGCGCCACTTATATTTTGTATTTGGACTAAAAAGTAGCTTTTAGCGGCTCTGACCAGTAGTAAGTCCAGGACCAAAGACGTCACATATCGCGCGCTTTCGGTACCGCGGGTCGCCCTCGTCGGTAGAGGAGGTTTCCACGTCGTCCGGTTAAAATATGACGCACCGATATCTAGTTACTCTCTCCGTGGCCGCTGGCTTGCCCGAGCCCCAAGAGACGCGGAAACCGCAAAAAAGGTAGACGCTTAAATATGATTGCAGGGCCCCTTTAAAGAAAAAAAAAAAAAAAAAACATCCAGGCAGTTTGCTATTCATAAGTAGTTCCATATGTTTGTGGAAATTGTGGGCCTCCTGGGGATCCAAAGCGTTGGACCCAGTGTGCCCGCATGCTACATTGTCTCTGGTCATTTTCACCGTGAGGGGGCCAAGTGCAATTGGGTCACGCGAGCGGCACTCAACCGCTGATTAAAAGACCAACGCAGCGCATGCGTAGGGGCTTTGGGGATGCGGCGCGAGCGATAACGGGCGATGAATGACCACGTGTTGTTTAACAAGCGTGTGGTGTCATTCTCCATGGCGGGCAGCAACGAGGGAAGTCCTACAAAATGCAGCTTTCTTTTTTGCACACTCCATGTACTTAAAACTTAACGAAACTTAAAATATTTCGTAAGGCTTCTTGCACATTTTATTTTTGTGCGTCTCAAAAGCCGCTATTCAATTCTGTAACTACTGACCAAGGGTGTCCCCAGATTATATATTGCATAGAATGAACACATTTGTAAAATGTGCATGCAGATAGTATATAATTCTTAATACAAGACACATCCAAATATTTTATAGACCTTTTCATCTCAGTAGTTACCCGACCGGCGGACAGAGGGCGCTGACACACTCGGCGCCATTGGGTGACTTCAATTTGGTAGGTTTCGGTTTCAGCGCGCTCTCGGCTGTGTTGGTGTGTTATGTCATTCTCGCCTCATTTCGTCATACAAATTTGCCCGTTATAGCGCACAACTAATAGAACTGTGGTACTGAGCCAATTCGAGAACCACGAAGTGGTTTCGAGTCTTATTCGCGGACTTTTTTACAAACGCTTTACGATGCATCTGGTCATGTTCGTCGTTAATTTCGGTCAGGTTCGGCGGCGTAACGACTGCGATGCACAAGGAGGATTCCATCGTCTACGGCCTGACCCACTGACCCTAGTTTCCAGAATAAGTAAACTAATAAAGAGACTAATGAGTAGATACTATATAGTAAAAATGCAGGTCCACAACCTGATTAAAAACCTCCTAAATCGCGAAAAACACACGAAGTCGCAAGTTCACTGACTGATTTTCGTGGACACCAACTTTCTGTGGGCTTTAGAAACCCGAAATGTCTCCTATAATACTCAGATATTCTAAGAAATAAGTGATATTATCTCGGGCTGTTTTCTTTAAAAAAATTAAGTACTCGAGATATATTCTATGGTCCGCGTCCTAGGTCGGGTGGGAAATTCATTTAGCTATTGACCTTGCTAAACTACTTATTAACAGCATTTAACAACGTTGGCGTTAGAAAATCAACTATTTGTTTTACTGACATTTGATTACGACGTGCTTGGCACATAAGATACGTGAGGCCCATCAATTGAAATCTGAAATTTTGTCTTTGTACAAACTTTGCCAAATAAAATTGAGGGTACGAAAGAAGTGATCTCTCGTACGTTTGGTTGAAGTCGAATGCTAGGCACGACTTCATGAACCTTCATGACAGATCTCCATGCAAACTGGTGCGATTTAAAATCAACAACCCTGAACTTGGGTGATTTCCATGTAGATGGCTTCTTTTCGGCATCACATAATGCGACCCCTAGGCACTCTGAAGCTGCCTGTGACAGATTATTTCACGGGGGTCTTTGTGTTTAAAATAAATAAAATTCATTACTTAAATTTTGTACAAAAATGTTAATACCCTTTAATGACTGCAGATATGTGACCGAGCATAGTGTACAGTTTCTCTAAATTCATAAATAAACAAATCAAGCAAACGTTTCTATTGCAAAAACTATTTAAGACCGTCTAACAGATTTAGGTGTAACGTCGTGCACAAACAAATCGCCCGATGTGGACGTTACCATTATCCCAAGCATCAGATAAAATGTGAGTTAAACGTTCGTCACATGTATATCTTATATGTCCTATATAACCAAAACAACTATTTTAAATTTGTTAAGAAGGCAAGGCCGGAGGCTTTCAGGAAACACACATAGCTTCATATGCTGCGTAGTAATTTGGTCACATTCCTTAAGATTTTAAATGCGCGATTGTACATATACATTGCACTATATTTTTTTCGAATATGCCACCACTATCACTGTGTAAACTTCAGTTGTCATAAATAATTGGGCTCAATATGCGCCACGTCTGACACTGATTTCTGCATCTCCTCCCTCCTCACGCGTATCCGGTACGCCGACGGTGAAAATAGTCAAAATCGGTTATAAAATTAACTGCATATGTAGTCGTGCACATAATGATGGCATGCAATTAATTTGTAAATGTAAGCATCGGGCGGCAATCTACAATAAGGCGAGAAACGCGGTGAAACGCGACGAAAAACGCGAATGCCGCGCCTTCGCCAAGGCGCGGAGGGGAGGGTGGAGCGACGAGTTGAAGCCACCTTATGGCGGCCGCGTCACGTGATTCCAAGATGGCAGCGCCCATGCGACGGAGGCCGAAAAGGTCTATAGGTTGGCAGGAAACGTTACAGTTAACCTCAAAACCCGTAAGCAATGACCCAACTGTATACTAAGGTTCTAGCAAAGAGACGTTCAACACCTATCTGTGGAAAATCATGCTTAACTGCACAGTATTACAAAAAATTGGTCCTTCGATAATTATGAAAAAGCTTTGAAACTATCTTCTCCTGAGAATTTTCTGACATACAGAGAATGCTTTTCCCTCAGCAGTTGCAAGGTTTCTACTTTCTGTTCAGTTTCTGACGTAGTTTGAATGTTCCATGATTCCAAAAAGAAAATCTCTGTCGATAATTAGTTTCAACGTGGATGATGCAGGTGCTATTAAAGTCACTACAGCGGTCCTCGACGTTGCTGTGTTCAGCGAGTGTGCTCTGTACATGACCGAAATCGGAAACATTGTTTCGGTGCTGGCGGGTCCTGTTGAATACCGTTGAATATGTTTGACAGATTTCTGTCGGATGTCCGTGTTCAAGGTAGGACAGCATGACGAAACTGACCAATGCAGTGAACGTAAAAGGAAAGAGAAGAAAAGGGGACGTACTCCGGCATAGAAGTCATCGTTGTCCTCGGACAGGACAATATCCTGCAGGTCCTTGGTCAGCCCCGAGACTTGGGACAAGTTGACGCGGTTGTTGTTGATTTTTAGCAGCTCGTGAACCATTGCCTGGTATGTCCACTGCGACGGCGGATGACAAAGACCGAAATGAACAAAAAAACTGGCAACTTTATACCGATCCACGAATCGAACCATCACATGCCTATAACAGCAACGCAAGAGAAACGGTAGGTTTCACACGCTAAGTAATTATATCAGGTAACATCAAGGCATCGGGTGGTCAGATCGTGCTGTCACGTCATGGTCCATGGCCCAGAGTCAAGTGACGAACGTGACATGACAGCGTCAAGTCGTAGTGTCACGTTACTTGACACCTCGCTACATGGTCACGTGACGCAATGTCGCATTGCAACCCGACTTGACACCCAATGTTACTAGATCCAATACCATCAGGTGATGTGACGTGCTGCACGCCGCCAACGAACACAAAACCTTAGCTTCTCTTGGAATGCAACTCTGGATTAAGAGATGCTTGTTGATGCTTTGGATGTCGCACTAAACTTCTATACAAAAATCTCAAGCGATAAGGTCGCTAGAAAGGGGTGGCTTGAGCAACGCTGGCTAGGTGGCGCAAGCTGCCACCCAATTCGAAAGGTTCAGTTGAATTCGTCTGTCTATCCGTCCTTCGACGTACCTGATTGAGCAGCGGCGTCACTGTGTCACTTCTGCGGTCCATGATGAGCAAGAGGGGGGGTATCTCGGGCCTTCGGAAATCAAACAGCTTGGACTCGCGTGTCATGAGTTGCTGCGTGCCAAGGGACAACGCCAACATATGATATCGCGAGACAAAATGTTCTGGCCAAAATGTCATCCCCGCTCGACAAAATATTGAGGTGGTACTGCAAAGTAGGAACTGCAATGTGCCTACAGTCGAGGACAATTTTCTGTGGCATTTCTGAAGCAGTGAAGAGTAGATGTGCGCAGCTTTGATCAGAGCTCGGAGTGTGCAAGCACATGGGCACATTTGGCTTTGATTGTATTGCCACAGAAAGTTGTCTGCAAGTATAAGCATGGCATTATGAGATTTTGTTTTTCCAAGTCATAGTTCAATGATATCAATGAGTATAGATATGGTTCCTGGTTTCCTATATTTACATTAGACAGGATTCCACACAATAAATTGCCATTCACTTTACGAAGATAAAATCGGTATTAATAGGTACATGTTACATATTGTAAAGGGTGTAATTTGGACGACTAGAGAAATTGCAACAGACCAAATTAGCACATTTCTTCGGAGAGTTTGTCATCCTTAATAAATAACAAACAAGCATTTAGAAATAGTCAAGTAGTCTTTAGTAGTCCTCTTTACTCTCGTATCCTAAAAAGACACCGTTACCACGACTGCCATCTCTAACGTCATCTTTAGAAAAGTGCCGAAGTCCAACAAAACCAAGAACAAAACTAGAACAAGGCGCAAAAGAACTAACAAAGTTTTTTGCTTTTGCGCACAAATCCATCGGAACATTTTCTGCACGTTGGCACCTTTTCCGGACACCGAAAACCGAGAACACCCGCTACGAAAAGGGAACGCATCTGCAAGGACAGTGCTGCCACGCGACAGTCGACAACGACGCGACTGGAAACGCCACGTGCGCCGAGAACATTATGAGCAGCCGACGCCTCAAAGGCAGTGTCACGCCTTTGACTGAGTACAAAAAGACAATTCTGCTGCATGACGGCCAGCAACGATGCCAGCAGAAATTAAGATGCGGCCATCACGTCGAGGGCGGTGTCGGGACCCACCGACACTCCCTCGGCCAGTCGACGTGCTGTCTCGGAGTTGCCCTGGTAACGGACGGCCGGACTCTTGCGAAGGCTCAGCAGCACCGCGACAATGCCGTGGACAGTTCGCTCCAAGGCGCTTCGGTTCCAGTTGCGACCCTGCAAGAAAACAGTTTGTGAGGGACGCCTCCTGGTAACCGGAGACCGTTGCAGTGTGCTTCCTCCCTTAATTTCCCATAAAAAAAATCAAATTCTGGGACAGAAGTATTACATGAAAGGTATATTGGAAGCTGTAGTAAAAACAAATTGGGGCAGAACCAACTATGCTGCTGTCGAATTAAGCGATTAGCTGCGGACATAATTGAAAGAGTCGTGCCAGGTCGCGTGCCGATTTTCCCCACTGAATTCAGCGGGTAAACTGGATTTGCATGTAGGTTGCGCGACATCGAGCCATGTGACGTCATTTTCCCCGTAACATTTGGCGGGGAAACTGGATTGGTGTTGAAATCATTGTGATGTCAATTTTTCCAGCAAGCAAAGCGATAATTAGGCCATAGACTTCCCGGTTTGAACCGAAAAACACCGATAAACTCCCGTTGGTGTCAAAAGTACAAAACCAGTTCAAACCGAAGAACACCAATTTCGCAAAACTTTTGCTCCAGCTAGGGCTGTTTACGTTGAAATTCTCCCCACTAGAATGTTTAGTTTCGCAACAGCATTCTTCACAGATAATCACCGTTTGTAGCGTCAGTTCCAAGCAGATCAACGAAATACAGCGACATCTTAAAGTCAACAAACGCCGATTTCCCCTTACAAATAAGCAAAGGGAAATCTACGGCCTAGCAATGATCCTTTTAGAATACCTCAGCTACCCGTCAGAACTGCAAAATTGCACATATCGGAGACCCTTTTAACAAAATATGACAAGGAGGTGTCCAGCTCACCTGAAAACAGCCCGTGAGGTTGAAAGAGAACAGGTGCGGCGCCAGGGCAACGTAGTCCCCGTAGAACTCCCTCACCTCGTGTACCGACTCCTGGTCGTCTGCTTCCGCAAGGACCTTCACGTCGCTGCGGTTAACCGTGTTGCTGAAGTCTAAAGGAGGACAAGTAGAAGTTGTTGCAAAAGGAGATCCTCGGACGTGTGCAAGGCGGGTAAATCCTCCCGAAGAGACTGACAAAAAGCAGGGCTTTCTTCTAGGGGTGTGCAAGTACCGCTTCAAATCAAATGCAGAGTGCAAGTTCGTCTGCTTCTTGCACATGGGCTGCGATGATGTCAGAACTCCGAGCTCTTATTGGTTGATTTAAAAAAATAGTGGATAGACCTCAAGGCGTCTAGCATTGAGGTCCTCCCACTATCCTTTCAATCAAAGCCAATCGGAGCTCGGCGTCGTTCTGACATCACCGCAACTCCTGCGCAAGAAGCAGACGACTTGCTTTCCGCATAGCAATGCGTCGTTCATAACCTCCACAGTAGAAGGGAATGCCACAACAACCGGTTTTCTCAAGACTGTTAAAGCTGGGGACGACAACGACACAGCACTATTCGCTTCAAGCCAGCATTCACACACATCTTTTTTGTGAAACAGAGACCCAAACTTTCTCGCGAAAAACTAAGTGTTGCCTCGAAAAAGGAACTGAGGATATATTGGAGTGCGTGCGCACAAACCGACTTGCGGGCCACATTGTACCAACGGTACGTCGTGTCCGGACTGCACACATTTACAAGTTGCAAATTCAGATCTTCCTGTACACTTCCTCCACACCGCTTGCAGCATCTGTATAATTTATTCCTTTTCTCTATGACTAGCACCGAGTGAAACTCGTTGAAAATTTTTACACGAGAAATATTGTTTGCACGTGCATTATACTCTGCTGGGATCGTGGTCGGCAACATGACACTTCTATGACTTGACATGGCACTTTATGACACTTTTTCTATGACATGTGGCACAACGTGACACTATTTTAGGACGAGGTAAACGCACCGGTCGGAGACGCGTCTTAGGCACCACAGCGATGGTACAAACTGAGGACACAAGGCCAAACAAAGACTCACAGATGTAGTACTGTCCGTATCTCGGGCGCTTGAGCTCTCGCACCAGCAGCTCAATGTTTTCTTTGGTGGGGCGCACGAAGACGATGCACTTGAGGTGCTTCATGGCGTCGCCCCCGGCCAGGTCGATCCGCTCAAAGAGGTACACTTCCTTCAGGAGGATCTCGGACTGAGCGTACACCACGCTCACGATGGTCGTCTGTTTTTAAGAGGTGGAATGACGAAGCCGTTACGCAATGGAGGTGTACACCGAAAAAATGAATTAGTTGAAGGGGCCGTGCAATGACATTCGCTCGGAATGTTTTCCACTTTACATGAGCTTAATAGCACTAGTGGGACCCAGTACACTCGCACGCAACTCCACTGATCGAGAAACTCCTTTGCTGCAGCGTAATTTCGGGAACAAAAGCGAACATTCTCTTCCAATCTCTCCTTTCCAAAGCTTGATGACAGAGCTCGAAGGTCACAGTACACCCCCCCACCCCCAGTGACGATATTTGAATGCGACTCATAGAATGGATTTGAGCATTACGTGAGCGCTCGGTTTGGAGTCGTGATAATCGACAGCTCGTCAAGCATTCGGGTAGTGGCCCGTGTCCAATCGCTGCAATGACGACAATAGCTGAACCATAACAATGTCTGGAACTCAACGCGTCCTGTGCCTTGCCAACCCCAGCGCGTGGCTATGATCAACATTGGTGGCATATAATCGGCTCCAGATCACATGGCCGCTTGTTCTGACTGTGAGTTGAGGGGGTGAACGCTGCTCGTGTTAACGTTTTTCTGCGACTTCTATTGTGTGCGGTGAAAAACAAAAGCGTGTTTCATAGGTCATTAACATCAGGGATACATTTTAAGCAGTACTTGTGCAAAGTACAAAAAATCGTTGCATCGCACCTTCAAGGAATGTCGAAGAGCAAATGTTGGGAATGCAGGCAAGCCAGCAAAAAACAAATTAATAATTAGATGTTTAGACAGCATGAATTAGGTATGCCCGAGTATGGCAACATTGTTACATGCTGTAGACGTGAAATTTATCCAGTGTGGCATGGGGTCTTTAACATGCAACACGCAGTAGCGATGCAGGAGGGCACGCTGGTACGATCCTCATTCAGATCGAAACGGGCAGGGGTGGGGATTGAACTCTGGTATTCCTGGGTTAACACACCCAGCCACCAATCCCCCCCAAGCAAGCCGACACAAGCTGCGCACATGCATATTCAAAACTGAGAAACGGAAAATAAGAAAACAGCGTCGTGGCGAAAAGTCGTCTGCCATTCCAGGTAGTTCCTTTTCAAGCTTCTTCCTATACGCATATACCTTAAAGTGACAGTGCAGCAGGAGCTAGGCACTCGTTGGACCTATCAACTGCCTGCCTTTCACCACCTGATCCCACCTTCTGCGCATTGGTATGGGTAGGAGCGTGATCATGTGGCAAGAGATAAACATACAACTGGTTCATCGAGCATGCAGCTTCCACTGCACTGTCTGCTTAGGGGGAACACAGTATAGCAGCTTCAACCGCCCTCATGTTTTGTTTGGAGGTGCCATCATAAGTGCATTGGTTGGGGTGACACTAAGGTTAGACTGGGTTCCACTCAATGGCAATTAGTCAGTGTTTTGGCTCTGTGGAATGCAAGTTTGTCTGCTTCTTTTGCAGGGGTTGCGATGATGTCAGAATGCCGAGCTCTTATTGGCTGGTTGAAAAAAAAAAATAGTGGGTAGACCTCAAGGCATCTAGCATTGAGGTCTACCCACCATCCTTCCAATCAGAGCCAATCAAAGCTCGGCGTCGTTCTGACGTCACCGCAACTCTTGAGCTAGAAGCAGAAGACTTTCTCTCCGCATTGGCTAATGTTTAGCATACTAAACAAGAGGAAACAGGCTGATAGAACAAAACGTTTGATGGTGGGGAACTAACACGAAAGGAGATCGCTGACATGACGTGCAGCGCTTCAGGCTTTGCGCTATTGTTGAGATGGAGCTGAGAGGGCTCCACCTTACCAGTACCAAACTTTAGCGCACTACGCAATGTAGTCTCGATGCTACTGCATCGATCGGCAGCAGGGAGAAGCGAGCCTCGCGAAGCACAGGCATCGTCGCAGCCTGGGAGCGGTAGTGCGACGATCCAGTAGTCGCCAAGAAGAAATATGGCAAAGTAGAATACCCGAATGCACTTGAAAGTATGTATTGTGCTGCGTGTTTGTTTGTTGTGTCTTAGTCGGCCCCAGCGTGCGTCTGGTGCCTTCGCTGTAGATGAGGAACTTAGCCGGTGCAGTACCACTGTCAACCTAGTCAACCTGAGGTCTGGAACGTGTATCACGCGGTAGTGATACACGACCGCATGCCGGTCCGCAGGTTTAACAGGGATGCCGTAACAGACTCAAACCATCCGTGAAGGCTACATGTCACTAAGCCCCGTGGATAAGTGTCAAAGTGGCAGCAATCAAAAATCGCTTCCTACTCACTGTTTCGCGATCCATCATAAGGACTTTCATCCCTGGACCGCTTTCCTCGATCATCTTGTCGATGTAAAGCCGCACTGCAGCGACGCAGCTCATTCCGAATGTTTCGGCGATGTACCCGCCCGACAAGATGCGGAAATTTAAAGTTGTAATGCAGATTTAAGTTACAACTTCATCAGCTTATCCCCCGCCATCAGAGATGGTTTACGCGAGTAACTGGCTAGCTGGGTGGATTCCGGCTAAGACTAGCAGACGACACCGACGACACCCCAAAGCCGTAATATTTCTCAAAATAAGTTTGACACGCTTTGCGTTGATTTACTAAAAATTTTTTTTTGTGCCATCTGACTGTTTTGTTTATGGGTATGTATTAACAAAGACGAATTTATGATTATCGGTACTATTTGTTTCGGTGAAGCGCGAAAAAAAGAAATCAATGAGTGTGCCGATGGTCATCGCGGTCAATCGCCATGCCGACGATTCCGAAAATGCAGAGCGTGGATGCCCCACCGCCGTCGACTATTTTAAGGTTTTTGCAGTGTCATTTTGATGTGTAGTTATGCAAAATCGCTCCGGAACTCTTCATCGTCATTCAGAAGGCCATTTTTAAAGTGTCCTGTTCATTATAAGACGCGTCGCAGCTCACGGAATGGAGTTGAACATCTGGAAAGGTGACTGGGGCCTCCCGAGTATCGATACTGCGTGTCTCGAAGCGCTGGTGAGTTTCCTGTATACGTAATTATCTCGAATTACTCAAATTTTGTTTCTCAATGATATCTATATATGCTTATGTCAGTGGGTAGACGGGAGTCAAGGACGCTTATGATCATTAGATCATGAAAGACGGCTCAACACGCAAGCGATCCAGCCATCCAGCTTCATAAACGTTCTTAAAAAAAGAAAAGAAAGATAGACGAGAAGCACGCAGTGAGCTCCTCCCACAATGCCCTCCCCCTTTTCACCTAGCAGAGCAAACGCTGGAAAGGAGGCGATTGGAGAGGAGGAAAATACCAATCATGGCGAGCCGAAAGCTTTGTGGGCGGGGCATGCCCTGCATTTCTGCACCTGTAACATACTATAGTACTTTGTAAAATGTATTTATGGAGATGGAATGATATGTCCTAGTTCTGCACAACTAAGCAGAAGCAGTTTCTAATCTTGACTCGTATAGAACCGATTTCGGCAGACACCTGTTGGAGCACAGCAGGCGTCCCCGGCGAGGACCGAAGATTGCTAAACTGCTCTCTTTCTTTCTGCTTCAAGGCATACGCAAAGTTTTCCGGGGCACCTCTCATAGTCAACGAGGTCAGAAGGCCATGGTTTGGTAAGCTACAAACTTTACTCTTGAACATTGGTAGCGACAGTAGACTCCTTTTAAGAACCAGGCACTTCTCTTCAGAGCTTTAAAAACACTGCAATGCAACAGATAAAGCAACTCTGTAAAACAGGCACTTTTATAACCATATATAATCGCCCAGAGTTTGTGATCATTATGTACGTTATGGACCTGCCAGTTCGATGTCATTTGTGCACGCTGTTGTGCGGTATTTTCTGCTCTTCCAGTGACGGCATAATTTTGAAAGGTCTACACGGAAGATAGGAGTAAATCACCTTGTACTTCAGTGGTGTCCACCCTTTCCCCTGCAAAATAATAAAAAGATATAGTAAAGGCCATAATTTCTTGGATTTACCCTACTATTTTTTAACAGAGCATGAGCATGTTCTATGAATAATGTCAGACATCTTCAGTTTAAGACGGGAGCACAATCTCAGCTTTACGGATCCCCCGTCGGCAATTTTGGATTCCGACATAACTGTCCGTAGTCGGACGAAAGCATGTTGCAGTGTAGGCGCCGTAGAACTGGGATTTCAGTTGCACGTTAAAAGGATACTTCAACGAAATTTGAAATATACCCGTGTGTTCACAAATAGGCTGAATATGATCCACAATATCCGTAAATGACAATCGCACGTTCGTATTTTGAGCCTGATGGCTGTATTTTTCGTTATAAACGGCCCACTCTGGCAAGCGCTCGGAGAACAGCCAGCGGAGAGCACGTGACATCCAAGCGCAACCGTGACGTAGTTCGTCTCGGGACGAGCGAAGCTGAGGCGAGGCTGACGTCGAGAGGATGGCCTAG
The DNA here is from genome assembly GCA_013358835.2 of Ixodes persulcatus. Lineage (NCBI taxonomy): Eukaryota > Metazoa > Arthropoda > Arachnida > Ixodida > Ixodidae > Ixodes > Ixodes persulcatus. Next base: position 343,738 of record JABSTQ010009429.1, read on the forward strand.
TCGTTCCAGCCACCAAAGTGGCTGCTTTTGTACGAATTTTGAGTGACGGGTTAATCTTCTATAATCTTGTAGAGGGACAATAGTGACTTCTGGGACACACAAAAAGAATTCTCTGGAAAAGGGGAGTTCCTCCTTCCACCTCTTCTCTCGTGGTGGCCGGAGGCGAGACAAACGTCGTCACCACCTGGCAAGGTTCCTAGACAGGCATTACAAACGAGGCGTTAGTGATATCCACCAGGTGCTCTTTGCTAATCGTTTAATTTGTTTTAAAAATCCCTCTCGTAACTTGTTTAACAAGATATTGGTGTGTTCAATGTAATACTGTTCATTTGAACACATATAGACAAAAAAATAAGCGCCGAAATTTCGTTGTAGTATCCCTTTAAAGTCCGACCTGCAAAATATTTTTCAACCAGGGTGAAAATCCTTCTCGCCACGATTCCCATTCCCCCTCTCCCACTCTTAATTTGACTGGCGGGGGGGCTGGGGGGGCACACCTTTTGTTGCTGCATTTTTTTGGGGCTGGATGAGCCGGGATAAGCTACCGGCTTATCCGGCCCCAAGATGCTGACGTCAAGATAGCAGTGGGAGAGGGAAATAGGAAGGCAGGCGAGGAGGATTTTCACTCTGGTTAAAAAGTATTTTGCAGGTCGGCCTTTAAGGATTCTCAGGTGATCCTTAATCCCGAATCCTTCACAAGGTGTGTCAGATGCCCTCCATTGGTTTGGCACGTGAAACTCTCCCGTCAGTTTCTTTACTCTATCGTCGGACACCCATGTTTTAGTGTTCTTGTTTTATTGCGTCCTGTGCTAGGTTAGAGCCATCTGGAAGCTAGGAACTGCACCACCAATATCCACGTGGGAGAAGTTCTGCCCCATTAAAACCAGTCACATGGTGACCCGAAACAAAAAGAAATGGGAAAAGATGTTGGGAAGGTGTGGCAAGTTAACATATATGAAATCTTTTTGGCATATGTACTCATCGAGTTAGACAAAGAGTATAATTTAATACCTGTTGATGTGTCTAAAAGAATGGATTGCTTGTTCATTTTGCAGCAACACTACCCGTGATGAGGCACGGCCCGTCCACAAAAATTACAAAATTTGAAGACATGGTGTCTCATTTTAGAAAACAAGTAAGCTTGCTCTCTTTTTTTTTTCTTTTTTTTTTTGGCATTCGAGTGCAAATGGGATGACCTTCGGAAAATCAACTTGTCACATTCATAGAAAGAAAAACTGCTGCCATGACAGTATTCTATTATGAACAACTTAATATTTGCGTGTGCTTTGTTTTTGCGACTCAGAAATTATTGGAAAAAGAATTGATCACGCGAATATTAATCTCCCCGTGGTAACAAATACATAGCATATCACTACAAATTGCATATTGTTCCCACAAAATCGCACTCACACTTCCCAAAAATTATTGAAATAGTCTGGGAAAAATAATGTCTTTCACAGTAACTATCTTGCGTCTAAGAAATGATGGCAAGGTTGTTTTTTTTATTTTGAAGATGTAGTATTTATTTATTTTTTATTTAAATAGATAAATAAATGTTCCTACTTCCGTTGAAAACGGACCCTTGGAAAATCAAATGCCTCTAATTTAGTGGAGCGGATGTTGTCACCGTAACTGCCAGTATACTTATGTCTCATAGGTGAATGAGAGGTGCTAGCTCTCCTCGAATTTTTAATCAGCTTGCACTGCAGCTGAAAATGTCAATTGAAGGTGCAATATTTATTTATTTATTGAACAAATAAATAGCAGCACTGCAGCTGGCAGCTAATTTGTACAAAATCAAATGGTCTCAATTAAACGAGCACAAATCACTCATGTAGTTGCAAGCATCCTTTTGTTTAAACAGATGTTCCCATTTTTTAGTCTTCTGAAGCGCCTTCTCAAAGTTTATTTTATTTATTCGTTTCAATTTTTCCCCTGGTAGAATTACAGCGCGGACATTCAGCTTACCGCTCAGCAATCGTCTGACGTCAGGGCATACACAGCCATGCTGAGGCAGAAGCTGAAGCCTGCATTGGTGAGTATCAGCTCATCCAGCAGCTGGCATCTTTTTGCCAGGGATCTCTGGTTCTCGATGAGTTGTCAACTCTGACGGCAACCAAAAACATATCTCCGAGCATGTTTTAGTGAAATCGTGACTTCCTGTACGGTTCCCTGAATTGTGATCTACCCCAATGTACTGCTGACCGAAGAAGTTGATATCCTGTACAAAGCGCAGGAAGTGTTTTTGCACCATCCCATCTGGACGGCTCGAGCCCATCCCTTGAGCATTTCAGGAAGGTGGCACCGAGTGATTTTTAGTGCCTCTATTTTCGAGAGCTTGACTGCAAGACAGCGGTAATGATAATCTATTGCTTTCTTTGATACAACCTATACTTTCTATATTAGATATTTTGGTGTTGCATACTGTCTGTTTACAGACTTGTGATGTCATTCGCTGATAATTGCACCGTGTCACTCCCTTTTTAAACGAGGGGTGGTTGAAATAGCCAGGTCTTTGTGGTGTGGTGCTTCTCGGCATCTTGGCACCTCCTACAGTATTTTTTTCCGCTCCAGTCGGTGCTCTATTGGGGTCAGTTAAAGACCTAAGGTTAGCAGTCATGTACTGCTCTGGCCGTCTCAGAACAAAACATCCTGCATAGAGCGTGACACAGTTAGCAGAGATAAGCGATTGCTGATTTTTCTTTTGTTGTCTCTTAGAACTGGAAGGCCCAGAAACTACTATTGGTGTGGTGGGAAGTGCTCGTTCAGAGCACCAACTTAAGTGTTGAATTGTGCTGTTCTTCAGCACACTGAGTAAAAAGTGTTGTCGGGTTTATGCTGTGTTGCACAGTGCTGCATTGCAGGTTTATGCCGTGTTGCGCCTCAAGGCAAACTGACCTCTCTGCTACACATGCCTTCGTTATCAATTTGTTTTTAAACAATGACATTCAGAGGAGCTCTAGCCATTTCTTAAATTGTCTTTTTATGGTGCAAACCCAATTTATGTGGTCTAAGCATTCAGAAAATCCAAAATTACGACGATGCATGACCACTGCTTTTTCTCGTGTGGCATTGCACCAGCAGCTGCCGTGGTGGCTTCGAAGCAATGCGCCGGCCTACGGATCTTCAGCCCACAATCTGACGTAAGCTTATTGCGGAGAAGGCGCTGTGTAATCAAGATTAGACCTCCAGGCGGTCAGAATTAGTCCTCCGCTGTGGCATGCCCAACACCCTGCGTCGGCTTGGCCCAGAATACCTCCAACTTTGACTTCGATTTGAGGCACCAGTCGAGCGAGACCTCTGGCTCTTTCCCTAGCTGTACCTGTGGTGGGTGGATGCCAAGAACTACGTGGAGCTGACGCGGCCCTGGTACGCCAGGGCTCTCGCGTTCCCCCTCAACTACGTTCTGCCGGGGCAGATGCAGAGGGACGCCATGGCCGCCCTTCAGTGCAAGCTGGAACTCCTGGACCTGGAGGGGAAACAGGCTGAGACAGCGGTGCGTGGCAACCTTTTCCGTCTCGTTTTTTACGAGAGCTGTTATGGGCGAGGTTTCTCGGCGAGGTTTTGTTGCGAAACCTCGCTGTGAAACCTTGGCGAGGTTTTGCCAAGGTTTCACATGGCGTCATGTGGCAGGCCAACCCTACACGAAACACCCCCGGGCGAAACCTTGCAAAGGTTTTGCCTGGAGGTGTTTTGTGTAGGGTCGGCACGTCACATGGCGTCACGTGACGTCGCGGTTTCACATAATGTCGCAGTATCACGTGACACAGTTAAGTTTAGTGGAGAAGCTTTGGCTACATTTAGTAAGCAAAGTTCCCCGCTAAATTTAGCAGGCCCAATTGCTTCGGGCAATTCCCCGTTACAATGCTAAATTTGGCGGGAAAATGCCTTTGTGCAGTGTGATCGTGTGTAGTTTGTGTGCAGCAGTGTGTGTAGCACCTTAGTTGTCGCCGCAGTTTGTTTGCAAGAGACAGCAAGGAGACTGGAATTTTCTTGTGTTTGAGAATCGGATGTCTTTTGTTAGGAGTTCCGTGTTCTTTTTGACAGGCTATTATGAGAATTATGTTATTTTTTGAGGACTGGACATTTGCAGTGCGCAATGAAACATCCTTTAATTGAGACGTGAGCGGGATTGTAGCAAACAGCCTAGTTGAACCGGTTCCACTTAACAAAGCCTCGTGTAGCTTGCGAGCTAGGTAATTTACTTTTCAAATCTAATTTAGTTATAATTAGATAGCTTTTAAAGTAATTATTCACATTAGTTAGGGTTGTTAATGCACAAAGCATAATGCATTACATTCATTCGTTCTTGCAATTACTTCTTAACCACTTGCGCTATCCGGTTTCGATTACTTTGATCTTGCAGCATTTTCTGCAGTAAAATGTATTTGTCCGTTTTATTTTTTTTCTCTCGTTGTTCGAGGACTCACCGTGTAGAGTTTTACATTCTTCGCATCTCGTTCCTGTGTTTCACCAAGTCATGCAGTATGGAATGATGTGGAGCCAAGCTACGAGTGCCATAAAAGTCTTTTTGTTATTTTGCTACATTAGTGGGATTGTTTGTATTGTCTTTTATAGCAACAATTAAAAGTAAAAGTGGAGTTCAGTGAGAGCCAACACCTCATACATGGCTTTCGTTGAAGTTATGCGTGAAAGTCACGCATTAGACACTGGCATTTCAAGGCTTGTACATGCCTGTTTTCGTTCCTACCTGTATCACGCTCGGTTGCTCATTTTAAGCCATGCATGATCTTGCTTTAAATATTCAATGGGATAGCTTTGTTGCATTACAGCTATGCATTCCTTCAGAACCACCATTTCAACATGACTTTGAAGGTTCTGCTACTTGTACCGTAATATCTCTTGCCCAGACAGGGTTACTGCTTCGAATACTTTGACGCGGTGATTGCGCCTGTGCTGCTAAGCATTTCCATCTGATTTCTTTTCACAGTTGCTGAAGGAGGCACAGGAGTGCCTGACAACGCTCTCACAACGGCTGGGGAAGGATACTTTTTTCTTCGGCAAGCGGTGGGTTTTTTTACGAGATGGCGCTTGTGTCATGTGCATGGCAGTAAGCGTGACAGGAATGTTTGTAATCCTCGGATGGACGAGTACAGTCAAACTTGTCCTGAGTCGGGTGGTGGCTTGCGCCTCCTTGCCAGTGTGGTATACGACCCCAGTGGCAAACATGCGAAGTAGAGTAACGGAGACCTCATTTATTGGAATTTATGACAAAGCCTAGCGTGGCCATGCAGCTAAAGTATGAAACAAGTTCGGTAACCAATAATAGTATGCCCTGGTGCAGGCAGCTGAATTTCACGTGTGATTTATTCACCCGAAAGCGAAACTGGTGCATGTGGTGAGCACCATAAATTTCTGCGCTGTTAATTGCACTGGCATTTCCCCTTTTCACGTGGTTAATTTTGCAACAGCGTCGCCTTAGTGCATCAAACTGCTGTTCTTGAAAGACTGTTGCCAGCTAGCCTGTTTCCTAACCTTTTTACGGTCATTTTCAAGGCCCCTGCTGTTTGAGCGTCTATCCTCGTGGCCATAATTGAAGGTTTTGGAGCTTGTACATATCAGTTATGCCAGAAGCTTTCAATTGTAAAGTCGGCTTTTTTTCTTAAAGAAAAGCCTTCACTGCGTGAAAGGTTTTTCTTTGTATCAGTAGCTCAAATACTTTGAGCAGTATTACAAGCCTGCCTGAAATTTGCTTTGCTGAATTTTTATTTTTGCTTTATTAGTTTACCGCAGGGGTTTTCAAATTCTTTGACCTTGAATTCCCGGTCTCGGCTTCGATGCAAGAAATCAGTGAAGCTCTCAGGCCGTGCAAACAATAATGCACATATAGTAAAAAGTGTTTGGCTCATAGTTATGCATTAATGGGTGGTTCAGATCTGCTAAGATACATAGTGCTTAAACTTGAAAAAGCACTTCACTTAAGGGCAGGAACGAATAAGGAAGTCACATAATATACGGTGTCCCAAGCGAACCTCCCGCTGTTAAACGAGCTCGAAAAATCTACGTCTTCACAAGAAAGATCTAACTTTGTCTGAATGGGCACTGAGCAGGTTAGTCTTACCTTCCGAAATTTCAAGGCGCCGTTCTCTTTCTTTAAAAAATGAGAGCAAAAAACTTGCCAAAGTCAATGGGTGGTGCGTTTGTAGACGACCGAGCCAGCGACGCTAATTACTCGTGGCGCCATCTCCCCGACAGGCACAGTGGGCAGATGACGCACCCTGTTGTCTGCTCGATGCACCTGTCTCGAGATGGCGCCACAAGTTAATGGCATCGGTAGCTCGGTCGTCTGCGAAGGCACCCAATGTTGACTCTGTCAAGTTTTTTGTTCCGACTTAACCTATTCGCTACCAAAGCCGTCGAATCGCTGGGTGTGCCGTCAGGGGCCATATTGCCAAAGCCGGCTATTCGCCGGTCTGCATGAATTTCTGTTTTAAAGAGCCATTCATAGATGGCGCGCTATGTAGACTTGGGGTAGTGCAGTTAGATACATTGCCAACAGATGGCGAGGGTTGTTCTGTCCGCTGTGTTTGTTTGAGCTTGTTCTTTTGTGTGTCTTTCCCGCTCGATCGCTGCCTGCTTGGAGAAGATGGCAGCGTCCAGTGTGCGGTGTGGCCTTTCTGATGATAAAATCATATATATCCTCTTCAACAGCGATAACGGGACGTCTGGTGAGGATACTAGTAAGTTTTCGGAGCCTTCTGTCGACAACGGCAGCGATTACGACAACATTTCGGAGTCCGAATCACGACAAGAGCGCACTGGTTGTGCGACGCCTAAGCGACCGAGGATGGAGTGCTTCGAGATCTTTCATACGAGGAAGAATCTGTGACGGCCTATTGATTTAAAGACTTGAACGAACCACTTAAGCATGTAAATAAACATGTTTTCTTGTTTTCTGCACTGAGTTTTAGTGTAAAAGCTTATTATACAAGCAAAACAGTCACTCCTAGTGTGGCCCTGTTTTAGGGGAAAAAATGTGCGATACGGACGGCCCGGCAGCGCGCGACGCGCACGCTAATGAATGGGTTAAAACGAGCCAATTTTCCAGCTCATTTTAGAGCGGATAATGCGCTTGGGACACACTATGCATTCACAGTACGAGATTGGCTGGGATGGCTCGTAGCGTCTGCTGCGGTCTATCGTAAGGCGAAACAGAGCATAGCAGTGGCAGACAACAGGGTGCGTCGTCTGCCCACTGTGATTGTCGAGGAGGTGGTGCCCTTGCTCCAACTGACGAGCGGCGGATTTTGACGCTTTGCAGACCGACGTCGCTGGACGCCGTGGTGTTTGCGCATCTTGCTCCTCTCCTGAAGGCCCCCTTCCCCACTGCGGCCCTACAGAACCACCTGAAGGCCTGCGAAAACTTGGCAGCGTTTGTGGGTCGCATACTGCAGCAGTACTTCCCGCCTGCCAGCGCAGGTGTGTGAAGTCCACTTTATGTGCATCAATTTGCACATGTTTTAGATCTATTCTAGAGTGCAGTTGATACCACACGTGCTATTTTGCGTTGAAGTCACTGGAAGGTCGGCACTTTTCCCGTAAGTCTGTTTCGATTGACTTGGGACGTGTTTTGTGATATATGATGAAGAATTTAACAGTGCTAAAAGCTGTAACCACCTTGCAGAATTTCATTTCTTGGCTTTATGGGCTCAAAAATGCAACTCAATTTTTTTCTTCTTTACTATTCTGTAAATTTTTAAGTTATTTCCTCTCACAAAGTATCATTAGTCTGCCTTACACTAGAGCTTTTATACTGAAGTTTAGAAGATGTGTGCAAAGAGGCAGAAATTTAATGAGTCTAGAAGCTCTGGAACAAGCATGTCGAAGGTCGCCGTGTGCCATGCGAAGTTCTAAGGCAGTGATTCTCAAATAACTTTGTCTTTGTCTTTGATGGTACTTTGTCTAGTACCATCAGGGGCAGGCAGCCAAAGTTCATACTCTCACCATCCTCTCAATAAAACAGTTAAAACTTACAAATTGGTTAAGAATACTACACATACTGCACCGAAACATGGGATTGGTTGGCTCATAGTCACGCATCAATGCGTGGCCAAGCTGTGGTTAAACTATGCCCAAAGTGCCGAATTACAACTTCAGCCACAATTACTCATGCCCAAACCTCGTTAACCTTTCCGCAGCGCTGCCCTCGTGGAAAGCACCGATTAGATTTATGTCAAGATTTTGTGATCCAGTTTCCATCTGGTACATGTACATTTAGATGTGATGGGGCATTTTAGTCATCCTACATGTTCCCTAAAAGGGAAGTAATCGAAAACATGCAGGTGTCTGAACCGTACTGATGGAATAGAATAATTGAATCTTTGGCGGCGCTGAGGTTTTGTAGCGGTCATTTCATTCGATCAGTACTGTTCATTCATATGCATGTCATTTAGATGCGAATTGCTCGTCTCGCTGTCGAAGCGTGCGGTACGTTTTTCAGTGGTTCGAAACATATTTTTGAAGACGGTGCTTGTTGTTCTTCTCCACGCGCAGATTCCGAAAAAGGGGACCGACCCAATGGGGGCTCGCCAGGCTCTTCAGACACGGACTTTAATTTCTCCTGGCTCAACACAACTCTTTCCGTCGCGTTTGCAGGAGGAGCGATGTTGATCTACGCGGTCACGTCGGGACTAATACAGGCAAGTCAAGCTCGTCGTACCCTAACAGCTCGTCGGCGGCACTTGCAGAACTCTTTCCAGTCTTTCTGGAAAACGTGGCTTTGGTTGATCGACTGAAGTTGGGAATCATCAGGCTTTTTTCGCAAAGTGTGGGCTGGCTCCGTGAGGTATCCGGGAGGTTACCTTTTTTTCTTTCTTCCCATTATACCGGCCATTGTGGCTTTGCGCCTCGCGTGGCCTCGTCGTCCCTTCGCAAGTATTGGAGGAGGGAACCTGCTGGAGGCTCGTGCCCTACTGCTGGAGGCTCGTGCCCTACGCTGGCTGTTGTACACCAACACGCGGCCCTGACGTCAGGTTGCTGCGGTGGCACCGGTATTGGCAGAGTGCAGACACTTCACTTGGCCGTGTGTTGGCGTACTTCACTTATAAGTTGCATCTACCTAGTATTACTCTCCGTTTTCTCGAAAGAGTTAGCATATTTATTTATTTCAAAATACTGCGACCTTAAGAAAGGTCATTGCAGGAGTGGGAATAACATATACATTGCACTTAAACAGACTCGCAGAGAGCGTCATAGGTAAGGCAACACACCCTAAAAAGACACATCAATAAGTAAAATAGAAGGGTTATAGAAGGGATCACATCAATAAGTAAAATAGGAGGGTTATAAATAGCATGCACTCCCTAGTATACACAAAACAACCTAAATTGCATTCGAAAATTTATCAAAATCAAGTGAATGAGTCGCACCATCAATACTGTTCCAGTTTTCAATAGTTCTTGGAGAGAAAGAGAATTTAAAGCAATTAAGGTGACATTGATATGGTACAAAGTTTAAGGGATGAGAAGTATTAAAATCAATATAACTAGTACGATCAAGTACACCGTTATTATTAACTATTAACGAGGCCGCACCTTTCTACGAGTCGCGCCCCTTCGTACGGTTGGCGCTGTGAAACTGCACCGACAGGCCCTCAAGCGTGTATTGTGATCACGACACTTGCGCAAGAGGGAGCAGCCAGTTTCAATGTTCTCGCCCAACAAACCGAACGAGAAACGTAATCCCCGTGCTTGTATTAAATCGCAGCTTCTCCCGCGGCCATGAAAAAAGCCCGTATAAATCGTGCCGTCGTATAGGACATGACGACAAAACATTCCTCCTAATCGCCGACGTTTTGAGATGGCACCACACGGTTTGCAGTAGCGTAGTGACGGAGTCGCGTCTTTGCTCTCATTTTGGTAAAGCCTCGCTGGTCTATTGCTGTACGGTTTATGCAACGACGTTCTATTTTACAGATTGAGTATCAAGAGGCCGAGAAGGAAGCACAAGACGAAGACTAGAGCTCGGAAGTACGCGCTGTAAATTTCTTTCTTTCTTTACGCGGGTTTCGGCTTTTGTATGATATAGTAGCGCACTGTGCAATGAGGATGATATACGCTTGTAGATAAAAGAATGGTTAACTCTTTGTTAAATGTCTCGTTGGTCTGAAAGGAACTGGGAAAACTGGTAAAAACGAGCAGTTCACTGGCACACAGAACATCCTGTAGCATTGGCAGCTTCGAGAGTTCAACAAATAAAGGGGGAGAGCAATGCGCAAAATGACAGAAGCTGGCAAAGTGTCATGATGTTGTCATTTTCACACTATTTTCTTCATTCATTCGAAAATATGTTATTAGGTAGTAGAGCCCTGAAGAGATTTTGATATCTGCATCTGACCTGCAACCTGCTTTTATCATTTTACATTTTAGGCTTGAACTTGGCTTTTGGCGCATGTATGTTGCTGCAAGCGGAACGTTTCCGAAATGCTCTTATCTTTCACACTTGAACTTTCATCTTTCACACCTTTTGGGGCACTGTCCACAATGACATAGAAGCAGTAGACAACTTTGAACAGTGTCAACAATGTAGAAAAACTGAGCTGTACCAAAAAAAACCTCCACTGCTCAGGCCATCAGCATACCCTTCCATCAGAACAGCCAAACTTCATCAGATGAAAGAGCAAGTGATATCGATAACATCGAAGAGATGGGAGCTCCTCTCTGTTATGGCGCACCGTTAACATGTCAAGAAAGCAGGTTGCATATGCGGTCAACGAAACGAAACAAGGGTACATTCACACACATCAGAATCATTTTCTAGCGGTGCTTTCACGAACTGTCGTTTTAGTAACAGCAAACTCCTCCTACAGAAGTGTCAACCGTTTTTAGGATCTCCGCAACACCGAGCGAAATGCCAGTCAAGCATGCTTTCCCTTTGCTTCACTCATATTCATGTTTTCGCTACAGATCAGTCTCTATGATAGTGGAGTTGTACTACTCTATCACCACCAGGGTTCCAACGTGCTCCAGCTCATTTCATGCAGTACGTTTCCTCACCGTTTAGTACCTGGAGCGAGCCTCTGGTTTTATACTAGGGCAACTTAATCAAACCTTTCTCGCGGAAGCAATCCTCGAAAAATACTTTCCGTTTACCATACGTCTATCATTTGAAGCCTCCAATGCGCACGCAATTCTAACCGGAGACGACGGACGACAGAGGGGACAGGGGTCAAATGCACACCTCAATTGAGACGTGTTTGTCCCTCGTCCCGTTTAAGAACCTTGTCTTCTTTCAATGTGCACTTGTTTGTTTCATATTTAAATTAAAGAATCGAGCGAAACGAAATTTAAAGCGGGTTGAATGCGAACAACTCTGCTGTGCAAACCAGAGTGTAGATTTTTTGTTCCGTTTATTTCCCCTGTGTATCCCAAGTCAAAAGCGCGCTAAAAAACTCGGGGGTCGGATTCCAAGCGCTACATCACCTGCGACTGGATTGTTTTTCTCCAACCATAAGCGGTTAAGCAAGTCAGCCGAGGTGAGGTTGAGTCGTTAAACGTCAGATTGCCTGAGGCTCTGCGGCCCAGGTTCCGGAAGTCAGCCAGTTGAAAACACATTAGCAAAAGATTCCTTTTAGTGCTTCATCATTAGAAGTTGGAACCGCATTCCTGCAAGATAAATCGTGATTTGATTGAACTGCAATGCGGTCCGATCCAAAACCTTGCCGGCCAGCAGCTCTCACGCGAGCGGTAGATCTGCTCGGCGTACTTTAAATCTTACTCCGGCTCGTCGCTTCGAATACGATAACTTCGTTAATCGTAGTCTACTGCTTCGATATTGAGTTGTACAATAGGATAAACTCGAAATTTGTTGCCCTGTTCCTCCGCGCAACTGCACATCCGTTGCTTACGCACGTCACATGGTTCGCACATATAATTACTATGTCGAGCACGTGTGGGTTGTGCTGTAATGCATGACAGTGCTGGTTTGCATTTTAAGCAGCTGAAAGCCACTCAGAAAATATCAAGGACACTATCTTCAGAAACATATGATACTTGCTTTTCGGTTCTCACTAAGGCCAAGTTTACGCATCTGTTACACTGTTATCCCATCTACCTAGGTTCCTAACCACTCGTATGCATCTGTGCTGCTAAGCACAATTAAAATTGCTTCCGTGCTCGTCTAAGGCACAAGCTGAAGTGCACTGAAAACTGATTTGAGCTGCGCCTAGCCTGCTGCAGAATGTAGTTTTAGCTGCTCCCAACCTGCTCCAAAACGTCTGTTTCAGCTGCCCCCGTGGCTGCTCCCAAGTACATTTCTGAGTTCTACCCCTGAAGAAGGAAGCCAAAATGAGCAAAGTGATGTCCTATTGCGAGAAGCTGCTTCTGTTCTAGTATGGCGGATTTACATCAATATACCTAAAGTTTATTTAAACTGTACTAAGAAAAGCTGAATGCATACGTGCCATGCACTGACGCCAACTCATCCATTTCGCACCACCACGGAAGAGAGGGAAGAAGCCGCTTTTGTTCGAATTTTGAGTTACGGGTTAATGTTCTTTAATCTTCTGGAGGGAGAATAGGGATGTTGGAAACACACAAAAGAGAGTCCCGGCCGAGTTCCTTCTTCCCCTCATCTGTGGTGGTGGCAGGAGAGCCGACTGGATGACACCAGGTGCAGAGCATGTTGTCTTCCGCATTTCATGTCTAGAAAGATATATATAGTGATAAAAATATTGCTTTTCTTCTAGCTGCAGCAATTTAAATCAAATGAACCTAAAATAAATTTTAAAATCTTTTTTTTTTTTATTGAGCACAGATTGTGTTTTGCACAAACCATACTCCGTGTCAAGAGACAAGTGTCGTTTGTGCAAGACTTTTCAATCCCTTTAATATCTATTTTTATATTTTGTTCTCAGGTATTTTTATTTTCAACTATTTTTATTGTATTTTTGTTATGCGTTTTTATTTGTTTTAGTCACCATTTTTACCCAAAACCTGCTGCTCTCACCGACGTTTGCATTCAAATATAAATGATTTATCACTAGACCAGGGGTCACCAAACTTTTTGGCTAAGGGGCCGGATTAGGCATCTGTCGCATTCTCGAGGGCCAGGAAGATAAATAGTGATTATAAACGAGAAAAAACTAAAAGAATAAACCTAGGTAAGAATTTAAGCACAGAAATTGTAGAGCCCTTCCACTTTACGTGAAGATGGAGCACCAGCAAAGTTGTTGTCTTTACAACGTCTAGGATGGTGCCTAGAGGACGACCTCAAGGACGACTTCTAGGTTGACCTCGAGGACAACTTCTGGGATGACCTTGAGGGCAACGCCTAGAGGACGACCTCTAAAATGACTTCTAGGATGACTTCGAGGACGACTTCTAGGATGACCTCGAAGACGACTTCTAGGACGACCTCGAGGACGACGCCTAGGACGACCTCGAGGACGATGGCTATAGATGATAACAAGGGATCAGGACCTCACTATATAATAGTGCCTAAGGAAGGCTGACTCACGCTGGTTGCCCCCTCTTTTGTTTTTATTTGTTCATACTTGACCCCTCTTTGTTTTTAGTATTTATTCATACTTGCCGCGACCAATGGGGAGTTTTCTGTCTGCATGTGAGGACACATTTTTTCCCAGACCCCAACGTATAAAAGCTTGACTGTAATATATAATTTAGCTAATTGTGACGTTGCACAACAATAGATTATTCTCAAAAGTCCGTGCCAACGCCCGTCCGCCATTGCTTGCTCACATACTTTGAGCGTGTATTGGATACGAGGGCTCCGTCAGCATTCGGCATGAACTCTGCTCGGCTCACATTGGAAACAAGCGCTGCGTCAGTACTCGGCAAGAACTCTGATCCAATCACGCGCTTCGTGAGCAAGCAATGGTGACCGCCAATGTTGCTCGATGGACTTTTGAAAAGGATCTATTGTGACCGCGAAAACTCACCAGGCATAAATCAAAGCGCATGGCATTCGCAGAGTATGAACGACTAATGAGAATCGTAAAATTAATGGTGACACGGTGTACATGAGAATGCAAAAGAATTTTAACATAGTTAGACATCAAGCCGGGGACTAAGAATGGTGATGACAACGTTCAGTCACGGCGACGGAACCCTGTTATGATGCAGTTTCTCTTGTTCTTTCTGGGCCGGCTTGCTAGAACAGCGCCTCGGCCGAGACTGGGTAAAAGCGCTGCAAAGGCTGGGGGGGTGCGCGAGTGTCTTGAGACGCGGTTAGAGTCCCGCTCAGCTCGTGCGCCGGCTTTTGCCGCGCTTCCTTTCACCCAGTCTCGGCCGAGACGCTGTTTCTAGCAAACCGGCCCTGGTGTCCACTTTTGCACATTTGGAGCGCGTCGCAGTGCCATTCTTTAGGTGCACAGGGCTTCCACTCCTGCGCCAATTGCGCCATTTTGCGCCAAAGAGGTTTTCCTGCGCCATCCTGATAAAAATTCGCAAAAATGCCCGAAATAGCGCCAAACTGCTCCAAAATCGGGTGATGGGGATTGGGCTGGCCGCGGGCCATTCGGAAGACTTCCGCGGGCCGGGCTCTAGACCAGTTGTGCTAATAGCTCGGTGGCTATGTTATTCAACTGCCGCCACATTAACCCAGGTCCGAGCCCCGCCGGGGCTCAAATTTTATACATTAGCATTATATAAAATCTCAACGTTTGCAACGACACTCCCAGCACTCGCTCATTCGCAACGCTCGCTACGACGTTCGTTACGACTCTTGTTTGTGCCTATTTTCTCGTAAGAAACACCCCATAAAACATTCTTTGTTAACTTCTTAAGTGGGGAGTCATTCTTGGGTGCACAAACGGTGCCTTGGGGAGTTCTTAGCCACCTGAAAACCTGAAAAATTAGTTTTGCACAAAATGTTGATTTTGTTTATAATGTAAAGGAATGACACATTGCTTCGTTGTGTCAAAGTACATAGAAGGGGAGATGCCGTTAATTTTTACTCATTTGATCCTTACAAAGAAGGGTAAAACTTTTAACGAGCGAGTTTCGGGAAAAGTAAATGGGGGGCTTGGTTCGCAAATAATTTTGCCGTCGCTGAGCATACGCTCGTGCCAGAGTCATCGTCGTCACCCCACCGAAGCGATGGCTCGATTTCTGCGTCCGTTAAAACTATCCAAAACCGGAAGAAAAACGGTCGTTTTCTACCAGAGAAATTGAATTATTTTGCCGGTCAGTGAATGCAAATAAACCTCAACATGTTTGGTATTGTGTTCAATAGATGGCAACACCTATTACCTCGGTCAAAAGTTGGCACCTGTTTTGTAGCGAGTTTCCTCAATCCGAAAAAAGTGCTGCAGATCTTTAGATGCGCTCCCCATTTCAAGGTCAAAATAGGCACGCCGCCCAATCGAGGGTTAAAGGGCAGCTCTGGTCGAAAACGGAACCAAAACAAATTACTGGTATTGCTTTAGTGGCATGAAATATGATCACAGCCGAAATATTACGTTGAAAGGAAACTGCATACTCCACTGAAGCTGATATGAAAGATGCGACCAGCTGCCCCTTAGTGGGTGGCAAGCGGGTTAGCCTTTAGTCGAGGAACACCGTTGCGGCACCACCGTGACGTGACGTCACGGTGGAGCTGCGGTTGATTGGTTGTACCGCGTACCGCAGCGCCACAATGATCAGCGTTGCCATCCCTCTAGCAGACAGTTCGTTTTGCCGTAAATGTAAAGCCCGAAACCATACTTTGAGCCCAGATATTTAAAAAACTACACACTATATAAAAATATACAAAGAAAGTAATTCAATTACTGTAATTAAATTACTACCCAAGTATGAAGCAGACTGCAACCAGTCGGAAATTGACTTCCGGTAATGCATTTCTATTGGAAAAAGAGAGTGCATTTTCTCTCTGCGCTTCATTATAAAAGCAAATATCACGAGTAATTTGTACGTACTAGGTACATTTCTCAGTCACGCAGACAAAATAACTGGTCAGTTGCGGCGTTTTTATCTCAAATTCGTGGCATGAAAAAATGAAAGATGTTTACAACTCTCTGTAATGCGAAGCTAGAGCGCAGCTCTTGAGGTATTTTGATTTTGCGATATACTGTGCTAAACGATTTGAGAAATATACAGGCTGTTTTCTTTCTATTCTTGCAGATTTGTTTAAAAAAAAAAAAACTAGACGTTTACAACACCCTGCAACGCCGAATGGGAGCACAGCTCTTAAGGAGGAGGGAAGGGTACTTAGGGGAAAGTATCCCCTCATCCCTCCTCCTCACCTCCTCATCGTTCCTGCTACTCCTCCTCCCTCCTCTTTCTCCTGCTCTGCTCCTCCTCCTCCTCTCTCCTCTTCATCCTTCTCCCTCCTCCTCCCTTCTTCCCCTTTTCCTCTTCTCCTCCTCCTCCCCGCACGTTGCATTATGGGAAATGTCCCACAATGCACCGCGCGGGACCCTCTTGACATCACAAGGGTCCCACGCGGTGCATTATGGGACATTTGCCATAATGCACAGCGTGGTTACGGCAACGCCAACGCCGCTCAAGCCGGAAACAAGCTCCTAAGAGCTGCACTCTAAAAAAAAAAAATTATGCCTTGTAATTCAGGGACACTGTCTTAGCTGAAAACAGTCATATTCCCAAATTAAAAAACATTGGCTGGAGTTGCTCTTGAATTAAAAGAAAGACTGCAAGTTCCGTGAGGCACGTTTATTGGATTTCATCCCGCACGTAAAAAAAGACGACAAAAAAACGACGCTTGAATTGCACGCCACATGTCACGCGTTTCCGCTCGCTTTGACCTTCTTGAGGAACGCCATGCCGTGCGTCCGCGTGTGGCTCTTGAGTTCCCGCTCCGTGTCAAACGTTGCCAGGCACACGCTGCAGCGGTGCCCCGCGCAGGCGCCCCCCGCGTTGTTCCCCGCGACCGCCGCGGAAGACGCGTCTTCCGCTGCGCTTTCGATGATGCGGTGCACCCCGCGGAGGTGCTTGCGCAGCGACGGCTCCACCACGTAGCACAGGCCGCACTCGGGGCACTGGAACGTCTCGTGGTTGACCGGCCGGTGGGTTGCAATGTGTTTGCGGAAAACGGCGGGGTCGTCGGACTCGAACGCGCACTTCGCGCACGTGCGCGCGTTGTTGTTGTTGTTGTTTGGAGTGGCGTTCTTGGTGTGCCCCTGCGGAGGAGAAGACGAATCCATTACGCTTTGTAGGTTCGTCGTGAGCTGGACGGAGGCTGGCACTGGCTACGAGCTGGCGGCTCTGATCAAAAGGGCAATGTCGCGATGTTCGTCATTTTTAGGTTGATTAACATATTTGAATACGTTAACCTTATAAGCACCTGCCCGCGACTGCTTACGAGGAGAGAACGCACACTGGATCTGTCTATTAGGTAGCCTGGAACACCTCTGATTAGTTATGCAAAGGTATAGAAAAATTGACTATCATACAGTACTATCAATTGTTATTTAAAAAAAAAAAAAAAACTATCAATAGTGGACTACCAACATTACCGTTAATAGTTGGTAGTATATTGATAGTGGACTACTGACATTACCGTTAATAGTGCAACCAATAGTCAACTTTTGGTCGTTGGACTATTGATACTATCGGAAGTCAACTTTCAGAAAAAAAACAGTGTTACGGAAATGAAAGCCCGACCCAAAAAGGAAACGACGACGGATATGTACGGGCAGACGATGCGGGGCTCGGGGCAAGACATAAAATGGAAAGGAAACTGAACATAAAAGTTGCATTCGCATACAATGAATTTAGTTTTGGTACTTTTCCAGAGCTCATATTTTGTGTATTCTTAGGCTTCCCCCTCTAGTAAGTCCGCACCTGTAGAAATAAAAAGAACATTACCGTATTTATTTGAATATAAGTCGACCAAGAAATACAGGTTGATGCCTTTATATTAAACTCGCAAAGAATAATAATAATAATAATAAAAAATTTGAGCATAGGGCAATTTTATTTTTTAAAAGAACAGAGGAAAGTTTGGGCAAAAGAAAGAAAGAAACCCTTATTTACAGCGCTCTGAGCTAAATCACAGCGCGACGCCAAAAATTGAATCACAGTCTTAACTTCCAGACATGCCATCATTGACGGAAGCCTTGTCATCCTCACAAACTCTCAAGAATACCTCACTGACACCGTTGCAAAGTGGTGTCAACAAGAAACAAAAGAAGGTGGAGAGAGGCGAAGTGACGAAAGACCAAATAAAAAGACGCGAGCAACGCCGCAATCAGCAAGGAGCAAAAGTAACCCCTTGCATTTTGTTTTGCTGCGCATCTGCAATGGAGGGGGGGGCAAGGTGAAAGAGGGGTGGAGAAGACAGGCCTCTCCACTCTTCTCCACCTCATTAACTCATTGACTTTCCCCGTCGGGTCGGCCAGTTTCACCGCTAAATTCAGCGGGGAAACTGAATTGGTGTTGAGGTCATGCAATGTCAATTTCCTGCTATTTTTAGGGGGGAGGGGGGGAACTAAATTTGCACATAGGTCACAAATTTTTCGGCTAGCGGGAAAACTGATTCTGTGTATGGGTCATGTGACATGGAGCCATGCGATGTCATTTTCCCCGCTAAATTTAGCGGGCAAATTCGCGGTTATGCTTTTTGAGGCTTCACTTCACCTAAAAACCTAGCATATAAATGTTTCACGCTAATTTTATTTTATTTTAGCGGAATTTATTATTTTAGTGAAAGAAAGCCTGCGAATTTGAATTGAAATATGCTTATTTTTTCTTTATCACAACCTATTTTGTCAAAAAAAACTTATCTTTGCATCTGGGTAAAGTCATGTCGCCATTCTTCGCATTTCATCAGCATCGCTAGCATCATATTCGCGCAGGGTTTTGGATTTTTGCAGTGCATAGTTTTCTAATCGAGGGCAACAAAGGGATTTTCGTTTTCCTGACTGAACCCTTGTTTATAAAAAAAACAAACAGTGCAAACTCGCAAAAAGCAATCTAAAAACAGCAGGAAAACGTCGACAACACATTAAGAAAAACGGGGATATGTTTCACAATACCTTTTATTCATATTTTTTTCGATAGTATAAAACCCATAGTTCTTTCCATTGTTTTTTTGTCAATAGTTTCCAATGAGGATTTCTCCTATTTTTCTATAGTTTTCCAAAAGGTTTAGATTGTTCCTCGATAATTATGTGTAACTCCCTAATTGTAGTTGGATTTTTTACCGGGCTTCAAAACATTTCCCGGATGGACGTTCTTGCTCACATACTAAAATATTATGGATAGCTTTGAAATATTTTGCTTTCGATAGTTTCCGATAGTCGACTATCGATAGTAGTATCGATAGTTTTACGACAGTTGACTACCGTTTTATTTGGCTTCCCCAATAGATAGTATAGATAGTTTTGCATCACTACTTCAGATTTGTGTATAACTAGGCTGAAGGTTTTGCAGTATTAGCGATATCAAGTCTAGGCATAGTCTATGATAAATGGTCACTCAAAACATTGTCAGAATTATCTCAAGCCTACGGTGATAAGGATGATGCGTAAAAAAATAGAAAATATATCCGCAGAGATCACAGGGCTGTCCGATGGACGGCGCCAGTGTGCCAATGTGTTCACAGCTGGCACACTGCACTCCGTTACAATTAAATGCAAATGTGTGAACAGGCCCCTTATAGTTTGCTTCATTATTAAAAACAGACGAAAATGATTAAGGTGGCGAGGGGTGACCGTGCACAGTGCGGAAGCCAAGCTTGGAGCCCAAGCTTGCATTGCTGCATTGGTAGCAGACGGCATTTGGAAGATGGCGTGGCTAAAGCTGGCTTCAGGCGCTGCATTCGTGACTATTGACATTCGGTGGTGTGGCAAGATAAGGCGCGTACTTGGTCCCTTTCGCCGTGCTTTTTAATGGCCGGAACGTGAACAAAGAGTTCAAAATAAGTACTTAACGCGGATGGCCGATTTGCTCCAGCGCCGAATATTTTGACGAGCCTTACACGAAAAGCGTGTATTTTTGGCCATCCCAACGGTTTGTTTTTTTCCCGCGGCAACACGGGGCTAAAGTATCAAACTAGCGAAAAATCAATCCCGAAAGCATGAAACCCCACTAACACATAGTCTACCTTAACAATTGGGGCTTCCGTCCGTTCGTTAGGTGCATCCAACAACAATAAGAGAAAGCAAAAACTGCACAATGACACCGCATTCACCGCCCCATGAGGAGGACTGGAAACATGGGAGGAGGGGAGGGGGGAGGTCAGAAAACGGTTGACTCACTGCTAGGGTTACCAACTCTGCAATAAAGGAAGTCGGGACGGGGGGGGGGGGGGGGGGGGGGGGGGGTAGAGAAGGGTAGGGTAGGGTAGGGTAGGGTAGGGTAGGGTAGGGGTAGCGCGAGGGAGAAGGCAGATGGCAAAGGGGTTTATACAAATGATGATGATGATGATGAGAACAGGCGCCCGCTGCGGTTTCCTGCTTGCTATTGCTCTTGCATGCTAAAGTGGCTAAAACCTCGCAGCCAACGCTAGACACCGCAGCATTGTTCGTGCGATTCGTGCAAACTCCGTGTTTCGCAGCGTGGCGTGCATTGTTGGGCGTACGTTGGACCACATGTCAGATTTCTAGCTCGACTGTCTGGACCAAATCCGGGATATCTAGCTGTCCCGACAGGGACGATGAGGGACTCGGGACGCTTTATAAAAAGTCGGGACAGTCCCGCAAAATCCGGGACGGTTGGTAACCCTACTCACTGCTCCTGGCTGTAGCTGCTCCTCGGCAGACATGCTGTTCTGGCTGCTGTTCTGGCTGTTACTTCTTGCCTTTTTCTTGGGGCTGTATGTTTTGGTGACTGCCTGTCGCTTTGCCTCTCTGGCCAAGCGGACTGCTTCCTCGTCTATCACCTCCTCTCTGTCCTGGTCCTCGCCGTCGTCGTCGTCATCAAGTTCAATCACTTCCTGTTCGGAGACCAAACGGAAGACAAAGCAGAACAGTTAGGGACAGAAGGAACTGGGACTCATTCAAACTGTACCCCATTTCACCATTAAAGGGCAACTCCCGCACATTTTTTCGACTTTAGGGTTACTACGGTTTTCAGTAAGGAAGTATTCGTAAATTATGAGGTGTTAATTTTTTTTTTTTAATGCTTTCTGTAGTTTTGTAGATATCCTAACTCAAAGTTTTGTTTTGGGGGTCTACAACGAAACCGAAACTACCGGCTCAAGCATGATTGCAACCCTTGTGATCGGCTGCATGGCCATTGTGCAGCTGATCACAGAAAATACGACTGGCTTCGTCGCAAGAGCAGTTCCGATCACTCAGGTAAGATGCTGCTTTGCTTTGCAGACATCAAACATTTGTAGCAAATATTAATACACATTCATAAAGTTGCCAGCCAAAAAGCAAGTTTGCCACGATCAATGCAGGTTCAGAACAAGCCCCTACGTATCTTTTGAGAACAAAATGCACGTTGCAAAAGCATTGTGGAAGCAAATCATAAGCTCGCGCTGAGCAGGAACAGACTAAACTAGGGCTGCCAGTGAATGCCACCTTCGGCACCACGACGCGCTTGCGCGAGCAGGGAGTCAATAATCTTTGTGCGCGATCACCAAAGAGCACTTGCAAACTACGGCCAGTAAAACATAGCATAGCAAGCAGGAATGGTCCGCTTTGACAGGCGAAAGAAGTGGAAGTACGAACAAGAAACCCTAAAAACAAAGATGACATCAGGGCACAAGGTTGCTTAACAAACAGCCAACCAGCATTTTTATTATAGGTTTTGGAGTGGATGGTGGTTTCCTAGTGCATAATATTTTGGCAGTGCTCGTATTTAATCTCCATAAATCGATGTCGGGCATTTACCGTAATATCCCGAGATAGTCCACCTAAAATCAATTTTAAGTCTGTGGGAACCATGGGGTTCCCTCTATCCCTATCTAGGCCTAGCTTCAAGCAGGCCATGGGAGTCGTCGTCACCAATGGCGTCGGCCTCCCGGATACAAGGAACCACGAGGCCGAATTCCCCGAAGGGGCCGGCTCTCCTACGCGGCTGGGAGGTGCATTTGGTGCTTTACTTTGTTCGCGTTGGCCAGGGAAACACGCGGCTCCAAGACTTTTCGAAGTTAGGTCGCTGTGCTATACCTGGCCACAGGCATTTGTGTTTTAGCCTAAGGTAAAAGCTAACATGTTTGAAAAATAACAATGTTGGCGAGCCTGCCCGATTGCAGCCCTGCATCGTTTCAATATCACAAGAAAGGACAGGGTGGCGCATTTGAGATTTCATTGCGCCCGCAAATCGAAGCGATTAGGCATCGTTAGCAAAAGCAGCTACAAAGAACTTTGCCTCGTCGAACTGTCACCAGTCCGGGGTGACGCGAGTCAGCTTGGTATGTGGACATCCGTGCTCAAAATAAGCGGAGTCGTGGAACTATTTTCACAATAACTTCGCGAGCCGAGCCAGTGCGATGCACGTGACTCACGGCAGAAAAGACACCTTTGTCTCTGCCTCTTTTTATCTCTGGGGCCTTGTGCACCCAGAGATTGGTCGAGTGTCCTCAGTTGGACGGCTCTCGTCGGGGAGGCTCTGGGCCACGGAGCCTCTTTTTTTTTTTTGAGCTTCCCCCTTCCCATGAATCTGCCTAATACGGCAGCGTGGGCCCCCTCCAGGTGAATCAGTCTAATGCGACAGCGCCGACATTTTTCCGTTCTTTTCTTTTATTAGTTTTGCCGACGGGCACAGCGTGGTGGCACAGGAGCCGATTAAACACGCTTCTTCAGTATCTTTGTGTTTCGGAGTGATTCCTCTCCTCGGAGTTCACGGCAGCCTCCGGACGGACCCGACCGTAGCAGTCCTCAACATCGAGCTACGAAGTGGGATCGACCTCGTGGTGCAGTAAGGCAAGTCGAATCCCACAAGTCGGATGAAAATATGGGGGTGAGCTAACTTTCAGGGTGCCATAGAAAAAAAGTTGAATTTTGTGACCCTCGAACCTTGCAATTGCAGGAAAGGGCAATGAACCAAAGACAACTGTCCTTCCTAGTCAGCAATGTTCGCTTATCTCCCGCCGTGGTTAAGTAATGCCATTTTTGCCGAGGTCACCATTGGCCAGGGCCCTGCAACTACTAGAAGTGGGCTACCTTTCAATGGTTCAGAAAAAATAGCAAATCATGCCCAAAATAGGGGGCGGGCCATCTTTCGAGGGTGGGCCACATCTTGGGATGCTACGGTACTTTGGTCACGCTTCAGAGTCGGGAGACTTGAGCCCTCATGTTGCTTAAACCATTGTTTCCAGATTTCAGAAGCTCTCCTGGAAACACTTTTCCGTCATCTGGAAACGTCAAAACAGTCTGTGACGGAGCCGAACGACGTCCCCTGAACTTTCCAACGCCACGTTCAAAGCTCCGGAAGTCGCATTTCTGAACCGTAAATGTCGCCAGTTGCGCCTTCTCGGCGTTGGGCAACAAAAAGGCGACGCTTACGAGACAGTCGGGTACTAAAGGTGCCTCGCTACTCTGCTACTGCGTCGCCGCCGCTCGTAACTGCGTCGCAAGAAAACATGCTGGAGCCATCTATAGGGTACTCTGGAACGATTCTGATCTGCATTATAACTAGACAAGCTTCCGCAGTATTTGTGAGACCACATCTATGCACAATTCCATGAGAAATGGCACTCGTAAGCAAATGTGTGAACCAGCCTTGGAGCGTAGCAAGATCTTTCCTTTCCCACCTAACGATACATTGTTTTTTTTAAATTTGCGGATGAATGATGCATACTGATTGAATAAAATAATTCAGTGTTGCGCGAATTTTCATATAGTAGTTTCAAATGATACGATATTTGCTTCGAGGTGAACTGCAATATTCACAATTTTTGAAGTGTTGATTGTTGAGTGAGCTATTCACCAAGTTCCTGTGCACTGTGAGGAAGCAATACCCGCGCCGCAGTGCACAGGTACTCGGTGAGAAGTGCACTCGACGGGGCTATCCCACCGCATTCATCATTCATGCTTGTTTTTTTTTTTATTTTTATTAAAACTGATATATAAGAAAGAATATTTGCATATATGCAAGCAGATTTATAACCCCCTCAATTAGGACAGCTCCAACAAATTTGTCCTTTATGTGCCACAGTCCATCTACGGGATACTCAATAGCACAATAATTTCCGATGCAGCACTAACTTCTTTTCATGTTAAATATTAATATTACTGCAAAAACTAAAAGTAAAAAAAAAAAAAAAAGCATTGAACCTGTGATTTTACAGCCCACAATACCAGTATTATGTTATCCGGGTTGGAATCCATTGTTTCGTGGAATTCCCACGCTGGTGAACCGATGCATCTATTTTAAAAGAAACAAATATTTAACATAACTAGTGTTGTTTACCCGGAGACAGGCATCTGTCGTGGTGATCCATGCTTCCCAACGTCTGCCTATAGCAGATGACGCATCCTCACGAGCGATTATTTAAATCTAGGCCGTACGCTGGTAACACAATTCAATCTTCACTGAAGCACCGAACGGTACCGCATCATTTTCCGCTAGAATTGTTTTTCCCCCGATACTATGCGACAAAAAACCCGCAAGAATCTACGCCGTCTCGCGCGAACGTGGGGAGCCTATGGGGCAGCCGTGCTTCTATCCTCCTTTGATAATGATGATAGCGCGACAGTGGCACCACCTCTAGGTCGATCTTGAGGGCAATAGAAACACGGTATCATAATCTGTGAGAGCCAAGAGCCGAATTGAATCTAGATATCCCCGCGGACATCTTCATCGACTGACATTTGTATATCTGTACCTATATATCATTCCTGCAAAAATGCCCTCTGGGCACTGCGGGTTAGACCATAACAAAAAATTTGTGGAGAATTGCTGGGCAATTGTGTTGCACACGGGAAACACTCTAGCATCACAAACATTTTAGCGATACTCTCACAGCGCTCTTCATCAGACAGTTTAACGTGCACCGTGTGCACACTCTACCGCTAGTCGGGCTGATAAACCTGGCGATCTCCCAGAGCCTTGCATACTCTCGAGCTCCTCCTCGCCTTCCCCTCTGGTCGCACGACCTCCCCGTTAACCAATCAGCGTCGAGCACCCCACTCCTCCTCTTTCACCGGACAACCAATTGGTGTTGAGCCTCGCGGCCACACTTTTATCCAGGCTTCACTTTTGGGCTTCACAAAATGCCGAACGCCTAGCCACAAAGAACATTGCGTTAATAAATAACTGAATCGGCGTCGTGCCCGATGGTGTCACTCGCCTCCTTCTTGATGCCGGTCGAGTTGGGCGCCCCTGCGGCAGCACCCTCTGACGACGCCACCACCGCCACCGCGAAGCCCCGCTCCTCCGCGACGAGCGAGGATGGCTCGTGCGATCCGGGATGCAGCTTCTCCAGGTGCGCGATGAGGTCGGCGCGCGTGGGCTGGAGCGAGTCACACGCCGTGCACTTGAAGAGGGAGCGTCCGCACCGCTCCAGGTGGTTCCCCACGTGGGAGGTGAGCAGTTCGGAGGAGGCGAAGACGGCCTCGCACAGCGGGCACTTGAGGATGAGCCAGCAGGTGGAGCGGAGCTTCGGGTGCACCGACTTGCGGTGCTGGTGGAAGTTGTCCAGGCTCACGAAGGCCATCGGGCACGCCTGGCACTTGTGCAGGGCACTGCTGTGCGTGTCCACAATGTGAGCCGCCAGTTCGTCTGCGAGCGGCGACGGATAAGGGGACGAGAACAATGAGGCATAGGTTTTCCTAAACTTGCATTTTTCCTCTCACTAATTTGTTTTTGAACACTGTAAACAAATTAATTTTTTGTGGGCTCAATGTTTCGCTAAGTTCACGAAATGCGGGTCTCGGGCAATATTTTGCAAACACAAAATTTCGTGATCCAGAATGATATACGAACGGCGATCAATAATACCCACTACAGCACAAAAGACAAGGACAAGTGAAAGACGTAGACAGGACAAGCACTTGTCCTGTCTACGTCTTTCACTTGTCCTTGTCCTTTGCGCTGTCGTGTGTATTATGTATAACCAACTCGCCCATTGGATCATTTTAGGCGATCAATAAGTTTTGCCTCCTAGGCTGTAACTTTTTCATGCAGTGATGGAATTGAAAGATGTTACATTCAAATGAAAGTTTGGAACCTCCTCTTTCCCAGGAGAACATCACTCTTGATATAGTCCCCAGCGGCGGCGATGCACTTCCGCAACTGGCGCACCACTCTCAGCATGCCGTCATAAATGATAGAGGGTGGCTGTTGACGAGATAACGCCGCGCTGGAGGAGGTGCAGTTCCAAGATGTTTTGTCTCATTCACCTTACAGCCCGGACCTCACGCCATGGGACTTTTGGCTGTTTTCCAAGATAAAGAAACATCTTGAGGGTACACGGTTTGTGTCAGACAACAAGGTTACCGGTGCAGTGCGCCGTAGGTATCGTCAACGGCCGCCCTCAATCGTCTACGACGGCTTGCGGAAAGTAGTGCACCGGTAGAGGAAGTGCATCGCCGTCAGTAGGGACTATATTGAAGGGTTATGTGCTTCTGGGAAAGAGGAGGTTCCAAACTTTCATTCGGACGTAACATCTTTCGATTCCATCACTGAATGGAAAAGTTATAGCCCAGGGGGCAAAACTTATTGGTCATCCCTCGCACAATGCATTCGTTACCATGGGCCGATATATTCTCGTGATCAATTTTGTGCAATAGCTTCCAGGTTGCAAAATTCTACAAAAATTAGGTTAATTACAGCATAGCCTCTTTCCTTGCACCATTAATTACTTACCCCTTAAACTTTGTGTTGAGACTAACTTGAATCATGTCTCAAATGCCTTGCTGCCTATCATAATAGTTTTGTTTACTGTAAGCAACTTTATTTTTGCATAATCGATCTGTCACGAAGTGTGAGGCTTGGATATTTTGTCTGCACAAACTTTTGCGATTAAAAGTGGTATGCTACAAATTCGGAACCACGAGGCGATGTATTCACGTGAGAAATTTTTCTCAATGTTTTTTTAAATTGTGAAATGTGCAAAAATTAAGTTGTCTATTCCCAACTTCAACGTCCTATAGACAGCCAGGTGGTAGTTCCAAGATGGTGGAAGAGACGGGGATAGATTTTCCAGGATTGTTTGTGCGCCTGCTTGCTGATGCTGGTCAGTATTTTTAAATTAATTTATTTGCCTACAAATGCGAAACGATCAGGGCAGGAGCATGTCACAGGTGACGGAGACATTGATGTCGTTAGGAAAACGAGCATGTTAATTTTTAAAAGGTGCGGAAACCTCAGTTTCGTGTTAATTTTTTTTTAAATTGCGAAGCGCTTTTTGGGCGCCTGCCACGTCATTGTGTGTGGCAAAATATTCTCGAGGGAGATGAGCACATTGTAGTGTTTGCACTGTACCTGATCACCAGTGCTCTAAAAGTGAGCCGCGCAGGGTGCCCGCCAAGCTTCTGAAGAGCAGCGTTCACAATGATTTCTCCGTGTGTGAGGCTCACCGCTCGGTGCACGCCGTCGGGGTTTTAGTGCATTGCACCAAGTTATCAATCTGCGCCATCGATACTAATAGGCCGTTTTATCATGGCGTAAACGCAGGCTACCTTATGGTGCAACATTTCAACCGGCACCTCGCGCTGCACCCTCGAAGCATGATTTTCAGCGCGTGACAGGAGCGTTGCCGTGCCCATGGTATCCTGCGGTAATGCTATGCCGGAACTGCATATTAATGCCATCAGCGTAATTGGCGGTTTGATGTATTGCTCTATAAAAAATGTTTGAATACACTGTATACCACACCTGTGTACCATGTTATTCGCAGTGTCAAGTCGTGCCTCGCCAAAACTGCCCGTTCTAAGTACTGCTGGCTTAGTAAGCCAGCAGTTCTTTTTGTAGATTGTACAGAAAAGCTTTGCACTACTAGCGGGAGCATTTGTCGTCACGTTGAGCACAGATTGAGCCGATGACCGCAGGACCCGAAATCCACAGCGTATGCGATTGACGAAAAGTCTCCAATTAAATCAGACATCTTGCCAGTCCCTTTGTGCAAAATTCTTACGAAGAGGAACACAAGAATTCTTATTTTCAATGGGTTTTTTCATTAAAACTGCATGATGTACAAACATGCTGACCAAAAGCCAAGTCGCAAACGTCTCTGCCGCCGTCCCCGCTCCTCTGGTTCTTCGCTCGTCCACAAGAGGGCAAGTGGAGCACTGGAGTTGCAAATAGTATTCGCACACCCGTACCCTTCTGGCATGCCTCATCTCCTAGATAGCAAAAGCTGTAGTGCAGGGATTTCTATGTTGCCTACTGGAGTCCATCACAGGGTGCAGATTGGTCACTAGTGCTGCGTCGGAGTTCGGCCGGGACCGTGATGCAAGATCTATATGCGAACAGCAAATCGTCTGCTTCTTGCGCAGGTGTTGCGGTGATGTCAGAACGTCGCCGAGCTCCGATTGGCTTTCATTGAAAGGATAGTGGGTAGTCCTCAAGCTAGATGTCTTGAGGTCTACCCACTATCCTTCCAATTCGAGCCAATCAGAGCTAGGCATTCTGACATCATCTCAACCCCTGTGCAAGAAGCAGACGAATTCGCACTCTGCATAGGTGTGGACACCACGGCGCATCACAGCTGGCAGATAAAGTCTTCTTCTCGGTTGCAAGCGGCGACACCAGATGGCTCCTCGATATGCGGCTGATGGCAGCACATCGCGGGTACAGTTTCCCACAGTTCTGTACAAGAGACGTGCTTGTTTTTCAAATCGATTTCTGGGCGCGCTGTGTCTTGTAGAACTTGGGACCGGCGCTACGCGTGTTGCTCAGACACTGCTTCGTCATTGACCCTAGTTTCGTGCCTAAATGGCTGGCAGTAGCAGTTTTATGAACGCATGGAAACGAGGAGATTTCTGGTGCGATGCTTGAGCCGGCGTCCGTCAAGGTCAAAGCAGACGCTCTGAGCGAAAAAAATGTGTGCTTAAAACTTGACTTTTTTTTTTTTGGTTGTGTTTTTTGGACGGCGAGACGCCCTTGGTTGAGGCAACTCGGGCACGCACCAACAGAACTTTATCTGGTCTATCGCATCGCAGCATCTGCCGTGCTCGTGTCCTAGTAGCGGAGTTGGAGGGTGAGTCGGGCACTTGGGTACTTTTAGTACCGGTTGGTTTTCCCGGGCCGTTCCACTGGCTGTCCCATATTACTGGTTTCATTTATCCCCCTTAACTTCCAATTGGCTTTTTACAGAAATTATCAATTGATCCAAAGGATCCAATTCATTTTATCTCACATTGGCTTTAAATCGGTTGTGCCCACGAGGCGGTACCGATTGAGGCATTTTTCTTTTTCAATCCTTTCAGCAGAGCCTCGACTTATCAAATGTCCTCACCTATAGGAAGGTTGCGTGTTCGAATCACGTCCGGGTCACTAATGTAGGAGCTGGAGGCAAAAGACGACCAGCTCTGACAGCGGTAGGATTCCAACTGATTTTTATTGGCTCGTGCTGCTGAGCAACTGCTGCTTTCTTTCTTGTCTCGAGTTCGCTGCCTGAGCTGGCCATGAGGGTCGCCACATATATGGCGACCCATCATGGCCGAAACTTGAGTTCTCACCGAATGAACACAAGTCCTAGCCAAACACTGAAGCAACACTCGTGTCCCGTCTATGCTTCGTGCCGGCCTCCCGTGGTGGGCGTACAAAACCAAGCACTCGGGCCTTGCCACATCCACTAAATAAGCTATGCCCCAGAGTAATGACACCTGGGCCATCTTGTTGCTTGAAATCATTGTTGCCGGTAGTCCGAAGCTTTAGATGAAAATGCAGCGAGCGGCTTTCTGGAAACGGGAAAAATAGTTTGCGATGGGCAAAACAAAAGCTAGAGAAGTCGCATTTTAGGATCGTAACTGTCGCCATTTGCACCCACCCTGCACTAGAGTCACTTAGCCGTTTCCCCTGGCAAATAGCGAGCACTTGCAGATTTGGGACTTGGAGCGTCCGGCCTTGGGGGTGGAACGGCCGAGCGACGGCTCTCAGGAGGCCCACAGTGCAGCAGACTTTGCTCGCCGGCATTTCTTCTGCATGACAGCAGCTGGTACAGCGCAGTTCCGGCCGTTCTCTCGTGTCCATGTACGGCACGAAAGTCGTCGTGCTGGACGAGCACGTCTCGTATTTACTGCCTTAGCTTATAAGGCAACCGATCGACATACCCTTCCCTGCGGAATAATAAGTGTACCCCTGAGTAAGAGTGACTTTTTACGTGTCTTGGTCCTAACTCCGGCCGTCCGGCAGGAACGTCGGCACCTCGGCACCACGTCGTATCGCTGCGCCGACCTTCAAACAGCTTGTTATGTGCGGCTCGTAACAGCATCGTATCCCTCCGATATTCTCGCAACTTTCTATCTTCGAGCGCTACTGGCGCAATTGCGTTCGTGGCTGCCACGTCGCTAAAGTAGATATAGAAACCGAAATGTCGCAAGAGACTACAGATCAAACTCCTCCAGAAAAGTCGGCGCAGAAAACTCCTCCGAATCGCTCGACGTGCTCTGCCACATTCCGACAGATCGGTCGGAGTCGCTCAACGTGCGCTCCACCGGCTCCAAACCTACAAGCGGCACACGAAGAGATTGCTCGCACCTCACAAGAATCCACTCGGCGAGGGCTCGCCATTTGCCACGGTATGCGGAAAGCAAGTCGTCTGCTTCATGTGCAGGAGTTGTGGTGACGTTAGAACGACGCCGAGCTCCAATTGACGTTGACTGAAAGAATAGAGGGTAGACCGCAATGCTAGATGCCTCGAGGTCTAACCGCCATTTTTTTCTACCAGCCAATAAGAGCTTGGCGTTCTTATGGTGCCTTGAACGCGTCTCTGACCGGTGTGTTTATCGCGTCCAAAAAAGTGGTTCCTCGATTTCCGCCTGATGACGTCATACAAGTGTCATGCTGTCGCCAGTCGCGATCCTGGCGGCGTCCAAACAGCTGTGGTAAATGTGGCAGGTGCCTGTTCCGCTACAGGTCATTCTCCAGTACGGCAGTCCACGGAAGCTTTGGCAGCCAGAAGTTGGGGCGCCGTGACGACAGCGACACTCGCGTTCGGTTGTGTTACTCGCAGCCTTCTCGTTAGCCTTTCTATGACCAACCACCAGGATTGCGACATGCAACAGCATGACACTTCGGCTTCTGTGACATCATTTGTCGCCACTTTAGGACCACTTTTTATGTACGGGCAGCATAGGATGCTAAACACACCATTCTAAGACGCGCTCTAGCGCCATAGCGTTCTGACATCGTCACAAACCCTGTGCAAGAAGCAGACGAACTTGCGTTCCGCACGAGCGCAGCTCATTTTGCGAGGCGATCCACGGGACGATCCGGCGAGGCTCACTCTGATCGAGCAGCAGGGCGGGGCACAGCTGGCAGTGGTAGCCCACGATGCGGTCGAAGTGGTGGCAGTGGAGACAGACGTGGCGGTGGAAACGCCGCCCAGGGCTCCTCCGTACGCAGGCCGCACTCGGGGCAGACGAAGGGCCTCCGCTGTAGGTGCAGCCGCCGGTGGGCGCGCAGGGCGCACTCCGAGGTGCACAGCATCGGACAGCTGGCGCAGCGCAGCAGGTTGCCCCGCGACGGGTGGAAGTGGTCCTCACGGGCGGAGGCGTCGCGCAGCTCCACGAAGCACTCGGAGCACACCACGTTCTGGAGGACCTGTGGAGGGGACGCTGGAGCGCATCGTGCGAGGAGCGTGACCAGCACATCCAGCGACAGACTCGTACTGGGCACTACGGTGCCTGGAACGGATTCGGATCTTTTAACAGGCGTATTTACCACATCCCAAAAAGCGGTCCCTCGATTTCCGCCCAACGGTGTCGTAGCAGTGTCCTGCTCTCGCCTCCAACCACTTTTGAGGTGTCGCGGCGGTGCCGGTAGATATATCAGACGTCTGTTCCGCGGCAAGTTGCCTTCCGGCTTGACGGTCCGCGGAATCCGAAGCGGCCGCGAGAGGGGACGCCCCGACGCCTCCGCCGGGCCCTCTAGTAACAACCGCCAAGATTGTGACGTCTGACAATGTGACGCGCTGGCTTCTGCGTCGTCATTCGTTGCACCTTCGAGACAGTTTTGAACGTGTGGGCGCGAAGGAACGGCAGACGCGCCGGTCAAATACGCGCTCGAGGCGTCGTAGCGGAGTGCATCGGACTAGCCAGGGACGAGCGTAACGTCCTCTCTAGCTTCTGACGTGGCAAAAAAGGACCTTTACTTCACGGGCTTCACTGGCACTTCGAGGGCTATGAACGACGTGTGGCTATTCGATTCGAACTACTATTCGCACGCTGCGAGTCTAGGGTGACCACCTTCCTGCTAGTGAAATGCGGGACACACGGGGCAGGGGGGGGGGGGGGAATTTATTAACACACACACCACGAACCATGGCTCTGTTGACACATTTAATATCCTGTGCTGTTAATAAACCTGCAAATTGTATAGCAGTAATTAAGTTCAAATAATTTTCACTCCCAGTGATATATTTTTTAAATGCTAAATATGTTATTAAATGTGTTGAAGTTGAAAACATAAAAATCGACCTCAGTAGAACTCAATGAATCAAATGGAAATAAGAAACAGTAAATCTTTTTCGGGCTATTGTTTTCTGTCAACGCTTACTTTTATCAACATGGTCCTACACAAATCTTTAACATTATGTTCTTTATGGCCTTTGAGAGTTGTGGGCTTTTTGCCTTTTGTGGCCGTCTTTACTAAAAACAAATTCCACAGCAACCCCTTTGCATTCACACAGCGATTTGAAAACAGTAATTACAATAATTTATACTTAAACTTTTGGCAAACAATTTTCTCTTATTACAATATTTTGCCACCAAAGAGAGAGGCACAATGGCGCATGTGCGTCGTTCTCTTGCAAGAACGACGGTCGCTTCTGCAATTCTTGTATATAAAATGGTGTACCATTGCGATTCACACAATTACCAGCAACCTCCGCACTTCCCCATGCCCCGTTGTTCGACAACACCATAAGTTGCAGAGGGAATTTTACGACAGTGTGTGTGAAATGCAGGACATTTTGAAGATTCGGAAATTGGCAATTTCTCGTGGGACGCGGGACACGAGCCCTCTATGCGGGACAGTCCCGCGAGTCGCGGGATGCGTGGTCACCCTACGCGAGTCGGCGTCGGCTGGCTCAATCCGACGTTCCTCCTCGCTGAGCGGCAGAAACACGCGACCGCGTCGTCGTCGCCAAAAAGTGTGCTGCCCGGAACACGTTTTCGACCGGTCAGTTTACAGTCCTTCCCGCCCCGGCGTCGAAAGTCGTTCCAACGCGGCACCGGATCGCGCGACATGATTGTGGCAGACGACACATCTGCGACGTTGTTGCAAGGAAATCGAGGAACCGGGTCAGAGGACGCGAAAACCGCCGTTTGGAGAACGATTGTGCATGCGGCAAGCCACAGACCTTCTCGAGCACCGTCATGGGCACGTCCTCCTGCGCCACGCCCGGCGTTCCGTTGCCGTCCGGCGACAGCTCGACGGGCACCAGGGTCTCCCCGGGGCCGAGTGCCGACAGCGTCGCGCCGCTCGCCCTGATGTGGCAGCCCTGTGCCCTCATGATGAGGGTGCAGCGGTTGAACGCCAGGTGGCACGAGCGGCACTTGCAGCACGGCAGCCGCGCCAGGAACGACCGCCGGGAGAGGTGGCGCCGCAGGCTCCGGGAGCAGCCATACTTGTCGCCGCACACGGGGCACTCAAAGCCCTTGCGGTCAGCGGCCTCCTTCGACTCGCCGCCGCCGCCCTTGCCATCGCCCGCAAGGCGCGGCGCGACAAACTTTGGGAAGGGATCCGTGGACCACTCGCGGAGGAAGTCGTCAAGCGTGACAGTTCCAAGGTCGCCGTCAGGCTGACGCCGGCTTGCAAACAGTCTTCTGGGGAGGCTACAGAAACAAACAAAAAATAACAAAAAAGAAAACGGCAAAGAATTTTAGAGTGGAGACTGTCGGTAACTGTTTGGCTGAACATTAAAGATTGCAAGGGTGGAACTGGAAGCAGCCATGGTCATTGAGAGGATGAGTAAAAGCAAGGGCGTGCCTTTCGAATGCCCAGCCTTCGGTGTGCACTCCGAGCCTTCTGCTGTGCCTTGGCTGCGCGTGATCGGCGCTCAAGAGGCACGAGACATTGAACTGGGGGTGGGACAACTAACTGAAGCTCCTCCCTGCCATTCCCACCTCATCAGTGACGATACAGAAACTTGGGTGTCACACAGTCGTACATTCGAGGAAAAATAAGATGCTATAAAGAAGACGAAGGCGTGCTGCTGAGAGTAACGTTTACTGTCCCAGGCCCAGAGCTCCACTGCCCTGGGCATGGAGCACGCACTCCCCCTGGGGCAGCGCACGCTCTAATAATGAGGATGATGATGAAGATGGCTCCGTGTCCAGAAGCACCCTTACAATACGATTACTTTGACACTGTCCGTGTTTGTGTATCAATCCACACAATGCGCATCAGAGTTACCATTCGATTGTTTTCATTGTGTTCTCTTTGGATGCCTCTGTGAGTCTGTATCCCTGCTTTCTGGTGTTCACTGCAAGTTGAGCGAGGCTCAACTTTCAATAACATTGGTCACATTGAGTCAAGTTGTGCCTGGCTTCTTTGGGACAGAGTGAAACTTTTCGCAGCCATTTTTGGGTTCCACTAGAAAGCACATTTCTCTCTAATTATAAAGGCGTTAGATAATCCCGACATTAAAATAGCCGTTGTAGTACTAAATCGAAGGACCGACAGACGGTCCCTTTCGATGGTGTTCTTTTTTGTGTTTTGCTTCGGAGGACAAATAGAGCCCGTTTAAAAATAGTGATTGTGAACCACGTTTAGCTACGATTGACTACGCTCATCGTCCTAAAAATAAAAAAAAAAACAAGAAGAAAACGTTTTGGTAATTTGGTCGCTCACCTCTACGAACCGCATTGGTCAGGACGGACTGGACGGACGCTACGTTGCCGTCGAATGCACTCGTTAATCACACGGTCGTTAGCGGTCGTTGAAACAGTAAGTGGGTGGCAGTAGGTCAATGACAAATTGAGACTTTGTATTTGCAAAGTTGGGATTCTAGTTTCCAGTTATCATGCCGTTGCAATAACTTGGACGCCTCGTATGCTGCTGGACAACGTTCGTCTCGCACGCATTTGGCACTCCGCGTGATCATCATCATCGATGCGGATATGAAAATCCATGCCAATCCAAAGCCATTGACCATTCCACTAAACAAATAAACAATGAAGAAAAAATTTTAAATCCCGCAACGCCATTTTTTGCTCGTTTTTTTTTTCACGGGTAGGGGTATGCATTTCTCTTCCCTTTTATTTACGAGTTTGACGCTACAGATTATAGGAGCTTTAAGTGAAGGCACTAAAGCATTCCATTAGATGCTAGTGACAGCCATGCTGACCCCGAGATCTGAGAAACAAGCCTGTAAATAAATCTAACCTGAGTCGCCGCGGTTGTGGCAGTTGTGCGAGCTACTGAGGACAGCATCTTTTTCACGTTTGCTTCCGTAGTCGAGTTCTTAGTGTCCTTCGATGCCTGGTGAGAAAAAGAAATGCCAAATGTCAAAAGATTGTACGCCGCCTGTGTCAGCTAACTGGTTCCAAAATATGACAAACCTTTTTCGAGGATCTCTTGCGAGTTGTACCTGCTGCTGCGTCCTTCGAACCTCCCCTGGTGTAAAATCTGTGTGGACAACGACTTCATTTATTCCAGCACCACACCTGAGTTGACTCGGCAAAGCGGACACTGAAAGATAAACGTACGCGTAGAGCTTTTGGTGTAACGCTTGTTCCTGGCTTATCGGCTCGAAGATGGTCGGATTGTAGTTGACCTCCCTTGGATCTTCGCCCTTTTCATGGCCAACAAAGTGCTTGGAGCAGATCCTCGAGTTTTTTGTCGGTGACCAAGTGCCGTCCGTGTCTCCCCTTCAAGCACAACACAAAGGCTCGTAGATTTTAGAATTCCCCCAACGCAGTAAGAGAGCGCCAGAACACCCGAGGTTCCAGCGCGATAGTACGGTTAGTGTATTCGGAACAGCTTACCGGGCTCGCCTGACCAGTTCGATCCAGTCGTTACGTCGTTTGGCGTGGTACGCCTTGGCAGGAAAGCTGAAGAAGCGTAGCCTTTGACCCGAGTCCGAGACGGTGCGGTAGGTGCTCTTACAGCCGGTTACACAACAGTTCACATTGCTGCGCGGCCTCCACATTGACTGTGTGTACTGTGGTACACATGAGGCAATAGCGGGCACAGTGTAGTTCGAGCCGCACGAAGCCGATCGGGAGGAAGAAGGCGTCGCATCAACAACGCCTGAACTCGAACGTCCTACGGAAAGTACGGCATCTTGCCGCTAGACGGCGCAGCGGTCTGTCTGCTCGTTTTTCATTTGTTGCTTCACGCCTTCGTAGAGCGGCGAGTGACGCCGGAAGGGTATCGTGAATTCGAAAATGATCTCTGTCGGCTCTGGTAAACCACAGTGTGGTAAACCTCGAGTTTCATCGGGAAGATAACCTTGAATTGTAAGAAACGCGTTGTTGCGCTTGAAGCAGGCATACCTGGGTTTGGGTTACTTGGTAGGTCAAGAGGAGCTTTGGCGAGTTCGTGGGTGATCGAGTAGGAGCGAAGTTTTATGAGCTATAGTTATTTGTTTTCTATTTCCAGATTGATGACAATGGCAGATGAAAGTGAGATTGTTCCAGAGCTCACAGATGTTCAGAGGAAACGAATCGCCGCCAATCGCGAGCGGGCGCTGCAGATCAAGAAGGCCAAGCTAGCAGTCAAGAGCATTGCCGAAAAGTGAGTTGACCCGCGATTCGAAGGTGGAAATAAAAGGTACCACGTGCGCGTGAAACCTTGTGGTAGCCTTGCCTGTAGGGCTTATAACTATAAATGGGATCACTGTGCTCTGCAGAGCTAAAGTTTAACATCTTGCTGCTCACTTAGTGTAGACTGGTGGGAAATTCCAACAGTAAATAAGACCAAGAAACAGAAAATCCTAATGCCTGCAGTGCACCATGAAGCATGCAGTGCACTGCTCCATGTAGTACATGCCAAGATCCAGTTTTTTGCGTGCTTCACAAAGTGGTTGCATGCTGTCCCATATTCATAAGGATAGCCTGTAATATACTGCTTGAATGTACCTCTGAATAACAGATGCACATGTGTTATGACACATCTGACTAGCTCGTATGCACATATATGTTACTGTATATCTGGCTAGCAAATATATGTGCATAAAGGCTCATGCCTTTCACTCTCGTGCAAGTTATGAAAGTAGGGGAGCAAGTATAGGGTGTTTGCACATGAAGTCAATCTACCATTTCGTTGTTAGCTTGTTTGTTTTTCAAACAAAATTTACTAATTTGAAAGGTTACATCGCAACCTGTTGAGGAGATGTCAGCCTAGTAAGACATAGGCTTCTGTGCTCTACGCAAAATTTGGGGGGGTCGCGCAAATCCTTGGAATGCTTTCCTTTGGCACACACCAGACAAATCGCAACAACAAAATGGTGGACGAAATTATGTCAGTGAAAACACCTTATACCCACTAGACTGACAACTATCTGGAGCCATGGAAGCGTCGTGCGTGAATATAAAGATCCGTCACTAAACGCCAGCAGCCACTACATACCAGCGCAATATTTTGATATCGTGCTGGTATGTACACACAACTGAAGTGTCCTTTTCTTTAATATTTGAAATATAACAAAGGCGTCCTATTGAGAGTACCTCCAAGACGGTCCAAATACGGTTCAAACTGGTATTGCAACCAGTACAATATGGAGGTAGAATACTAATAAACGTAGGAGTTGGTACTTCGTTTCAAGTAATCTTTGGCACACTGGCCTCCAAAGCAGTTCAGTCTGGAGTGTGGCTTTCCGCCCTATTGGATGGATAGCTACTTTGCTCACCTTGTGAGAAAATATTCTTGATTTGTTTTCCGACAAGCTGTGATCAGCGCAGCGCATTACATTGTTGTCTTCCCTGCCCTTTCTGTCGTCAGTTGGTTCTCTATAGACCATTCCAGAAACCGGATTCTGGCCAGTGCCACTTTCAGTGTTTGCGCATCGCACGCTTCGCTTGCTTTCTGAAGCGATGAACATGCGCATGCCGGGCTGCGATTTTCACACGCCGAGCTGTGTCAAAGTTTATTTTTCTAGCGCATACAATGCTGTGGTCTCACTAGCAAAAATAAAGTTGCGAAGACGGCTTGACTAGGCTTCCTGATCTCGTCAAGCTGTGATTTTGTAAACATCTGGAACAGTGTATGTGGCCTTTGTAGCTTTTGCTCCAGGAAAACCTTATCAGTCAGACTCATAGGCGTGCACAGTGGTGTGGTGGGCAAGCACGTTATGGCTTCCCCTTACTCCTCTTGTGTTACACAACAAAAATGGAACCTTACTGAATTTGCACCCCTCTCGAACAATTTGGGGAGAGGGGGGGGGGGGGGGGGGGGTTGCATAGCATGCTATGCCCTCCCCCCTAATGAATGGCTCCGGAGGGGTGCAAATAAAAATATAGGGTGGTCCAAGTCACCAGGCTCGATCTAAGATGGACCGTAGAAATCGACACCTGCACGTAGCAATCTAAACTTTCCGTCAAAGGTGTATTTCACAGGTCGGGTTTTTCTTGTAAAATTACAAAGCGTAGCTCTCTTTCTGTAAAAAATAAGGCCAAGAGGCTTGCCAGGGTCTACGGCAGGCAGCGACGCAGATGATGGGTGTCCAGTAGCGGGGTGTGTTTGGCGTTCGTATTGATAGATGGTGCTACCTCCTTATCGCGATGGCTCGCGACCACCGTGGTGTATTGAAATGAACATAATCTTTTTGAAACGTACCTTCGGTTAAAAAATAAATGCGGACAATAAAAGCAAAACTTAAAGTAAAAAAAAATGTGTCTGCATAATGACGGCGCTTTTGCTGCCAACGGATTTCATTTGCGTGTCGTCTGCTTTCTTTCGCTGGTCGGCTGCACCTTCGGACACTGCTCTTGACGCCATTTATCAATATAAACGCCAAACATACCCCGTTACTGGACTTGGTCGTCTGGGTCATCGCCTGCCGTAGATCCTGGCAAGTTTCTTGGCCATATCTTTTACAGAAAAAGAACTGCGCTTTGTAATTTTACAAGAAAAAACCGACCTGTGAAATACATCTTCGACGAAAAGTTTCGATTGCTACGTGCAGGCGTCGATTTTTACGATCCATTTTAGGTGGAGTCTGGTGACTTGGACCACCCTATATAGCTCCAGTGTGTTGGCTATCGTTATATGCTCCTAATGGCTTTGGAGTGGCGCAACAAAAATTGAACCTTGCTGAATTCGCACCCTTCTCAAGCCATTAGGGGTTGAGGCATAGCATGCTTGTCCCCACACCCCCCTCGCTGTGCATGCCTATGATCTGACTATCTTTGTTGTCAGTAATACGGCAGGCAGGAGGGCTGTGGACACTGGCGGCGGCTTCCTGCTTGACCAGGAGACAATGGCCGCCGCATCGCAGGGCTCTCCTGTCAAGACAGTGCAGATGCCGTCGGAGCACTCGACTTGCGATTCCTGCGGCAAGGCCTTTCTCCTGTCCTTCCTCCTCGAGAACTTCGCCCTGGAAGTGTGCGACAACTGCAGGTGTGTGCGTGCCTCTGGACAGGCACTCTTATTGGCTATGAGTTGTTTCGGTGGCTCTCATGGTTCCCATCTGTGACGTCACAGCTGGGGTTATTGATTGCTAGCGACGATGGGCTTAAAAAGGATGAGATAAAAAGACAACCCCAAAAACCACCTTAGTGTGCCCTTTTATCCCTTTGACGGTCTAGCTTTTTTTTAGTTTATTAACGATGGCTGTTTTCCAATGGTTGGGTTTTGTTTCCTGAGGAATAATATAGAGAAAGGGTCGATGAACACATTTTTTCTTGTTGCTTTCTCGCTCCACCGGGCGGGCACTTCCTAACGTGCATTCGCAGCCGTAAATGTACGGCTGCGACCGTCAAAGTGTTAAAGAGGTGCCGAAAATGAACTTCAAACTTACAAACTTGAAACGTATAGGAGAGGTACTCTTGGCAGTGCCCACTTACCAAGTTCTAGTCCAAATGTCTGGTTTCTTTAGTCACGCAATTTGGATCGGATGGCGAGTGAACCAGTCTCAGTAGTGACACCCCGTGCAGAAGTGGAAAAAAACGAAACAACCAAGGTTCGCTCAGTTGTCGCAAGTTCAAAAAGGTCGCCCCCCCCCCCCCCCCCCCCCCCCCCCCATCAATTTCTCTGCAGCTGTTTTACCGGCGCACAGTTCTGCAGTAATCACGACTGTCTGGCGCACATTACAGGTTGGCGGGTGTGCCGCACTGGACAATCTGCCTTTCTTACGTGGCGTCTGGAACGTGTCTTCGACCGACGAATCTGTGGCGTCTTTTAATCCATCCCCTCAATTTCCGACGAACGTTGATGGGACAAATTTGGTTTTGACGAGCTTGGGATGCCTGTTCAGAGCTTGGTCCTTTGTCCTTGCGTTGGTGTATACCCCGCTGTACCTTATGACAAACCGCAGTGGATGCTGCGGTTCGTCGTAGTAGGGGTGCATAAGGTGAACCCCATGCCGTCCTCATGAAGCTCACTCGACGCTCACACTGCATTAAATTAGCTCCTATGGCTCGTAGCGTCGCCTGCGGTTCGTTGTAAGGTGAAGCGAAGTGGAGTCGAGTTTCTCGTCAATAATAGTCACGTCTGTTGCCCCAAAAAGTCATCCATAATGTTAATTTCCTATTATGATGAACCAAAGATGAACGTATTTACTCAGTTCCCCAAAAATATTGCCTGTCTAGCGAGGTATCCTTGTTAACGGGGTTTGTATCAAAGAGACGGGAGTGTGTAGCGTTTCCATCTTCCGTGCCGTCTCTAGCGATGCCCGCCGCCTTTTCCTGCAGGGACAAAGAGGACAAGCACAAGCTGATAACGCGCACGGAATCCAAGGCCGAATATCTGCTGAAGGACTGCGACTTCGACAGGCGCGAGCCACCGCTCAAGTTCATTGTCAAGAAGAACCCGCACTACAGCCTGGGGAGCATGAAACTGTACCTCAAGTGCCAGGTACAACTCTCGCCGACGTGGTCACTATACTTGGTTTCAGCTCAAGTTCAGACGCAGCCGACGCTACGACTAATCGAGCAGCGTAAAAAGCACGGAGTCACTAGGCCCTTTCCATTTATGGTTGGTTCAGCGATGATGGAACACGTACAGAAACACGACACATATGAACACCACGTCTGCCACCGCCAGGAATACGGGAGGAAACAGCGTGACACTTCCTTGACGTCGTCGGCTTTTGAAGATGCGTGTGTTTGGCAGAGTCATTCAAACACTCTGCCTACGGAATTGGTATTTTTGTGTCGCCGTCCTAAGCCACCATGGTGCTCGTTCGTCGGTTTACGTCACACGAAGCTTGTGTGTGTGCCGAAAAGTCGTGGGTGCCGCCATTTCGTTGTGCAAAGCTTCGTGCACGCTTTCACCGACCGGTGTCGTGCTGGAGTACCACCTCCTGCATACTGTTTCATTCTGAATTGGGTAACGTTGGCGATTCTGCTCGGCTTTGTTGCGGGCTGTTTTAAAATGCGATAGGACGGCGGCAATGTCTTGTACTTCTTTTTCGTGCCAGCCGTCCGCAACGCCCGACAGCGCGAAACCTCTGGAACAGTATGGCTTCATTGACAGTACTCTAGGGCTAACTTGGTTAGTGGCTTTAATTTGTACGAGGCAAAACGGTAAGCATGTACTACGTTCGGCTCATGGTGTGATAAAGGCTGCGAACGTTGCAGCAGGATGGTCAGCATTACTTCCCGACAGGGGCAGAGTTAGTACCAATATCCCAAGGTCAACTTTATTTTATTGAAAAAATTTATTATACACCAACCAAAAATCAGTTTTTGGGGACATAGCAATTATTGGGTCAACAAAAAAGATCTAGACAATGTTTCGGCCTTGGCGTCATATCTCAGCAGATCCCCCCCCGCCAGCCAAATGCCACTACCGCTGTCCCCACAAGCCTGACCGCATAAATCCGCCACCCCTGTTTCCCTACGAAAATATCTGAACTATATATAACGCACGATTTGTTGCTGTTGATTATGTTTCGGTATTAACCGTTCGAAACAGCAGAGCTGATCAGGTCAACATTCATGTCGGTACCATTTTGGCAGAGTAGATCAGACTTTCCATTACAACGAATGAGGCACTTTTGATTTTTGCTTACTTCTTCGTCTTTCATTTCACTTTGAATTTTAAAAATTAAAGGGTACTATAAATCTAGCAACCAAAACGTTTGTTTGCACAATGTTGATATGAAGTCTGATCTGCTTGGCCTGAAATTGTACTGAAGTCAGTACCTACTCCAGTCGTTCATATACCACTCCTTGGCTGTGATGCAAGAATCACACTCACATCCAGTGGGTGATTGTAGCTCAGTTTTCTGCCAATAGGAGTCGCCACAAGCCTTCGACGGTAACCACGCCCATGGTTGGGTTGTAACTGTTGTATTGGAAGGTTTTACTGATGTTTACAGGTCAGTTCGCTTTTAGGTTTTCGAGTCACCTGTGTTGTGAAATGCTGTACACTTGCAATGTCAAACTGTTTTTAATCTGTGGCTGAAAGAGCGGGATTGCTGGAAATTACAAAACAATGCTGGAAACGTTACTCAGTCTTTCTAGCTTCGAAGGTTTATCATTAAAGGAAATCTTGCTGCTCTCAGAGGAGTAGCCTAGTGGTAACTGTGCCTTTTGAAGGAAGTGCTGCTCTGTTTGTGTTTTAAGGGCTCTCGTCATGTGGTTTTAACTTTTTACTCGCAGTATGGCCAGAGATGATGCCACGCATTTACAGTCCAAAACATTTGGACTTTGATTTACAAGAACCATCAATTCTAATGGGCTCCTGAAAACCTGCTCCCTTCACATAAAAGGGATATATGAAGCAAAGAAAAACGACAGGGAGAATAGCACTGGTGGATCGTATAATTCTGCTGCATCAAAAGGAGGTGAAGAGAAGCCCTTTTCAAAAAGCTCTCGACTCTCCAAGTTTGGCAGATTCCTCCTCTCCAGCGTTCGCTCTGCTAAAGTTGAAAGGGTGGAGGGCTTTCTGGGAAGAGCTTGTCCCGCTATTCTTACCTACAACAGACTATAAGTGGTATGACTAACAACTATAATATATTAATGAATGAGGCGGCTAATAGCTGTGTTCTACGGTTTTCCAGGTCGAAGAGAGGGCGATTGAAGTTTGGGGTTCGCTGGAAGAACTCGACAGGGAGCTTGAGAAGAAAGACGGCGAGAGGGCCAAAAGAAAACAGAAAGCATTCAACAAGAGAGTCAAAGGTGAGGGCGTTGCATTGCACTCCAGGCACCAACTTTGCTCAAAGTGCACATTCCACTGTAGTCAGTGACACGATGAGAATGGCGGGGAGGTACTTCAGTTGTCTCGTGGATAGACCTCGAGGCAGCTAGCATTGAGGTCCACCCGCCATCCTTTCAATCGGACCCAATGGGAGCTCGGTGTTCTGACGTTGCCACATCCCCTGCGCAAGAAGCAGACAAACTTGCACTCTGCATGGTCTTAAGGGGACAATGACAGGGTATTTATGGTGGCCGAGGTTTTTATTTGTACATGACGTATGCAGAATTTGCAGCTCAAAATTTGTTTTCTTTCCGCACAAAGACAGCCGATCGAGAACTGCTTGGTTTGAGTCGCGCTTACTCTCTTCTTTGTGGTCACGTGCCAGTTCTCCATGGTTTAGACTGAACCACCAAAAAATAATCAAAGTCATTGGTCATTGAAAGCACACATTCAATATTAGAGATAGAAAAAAAATAATGATACCCAATTTTTGTGGCTTTTAAAAAGCTGCCAATACTTCAATTGAGAAAGAAAAAAAGAAAGAAAAAAAAAATAAGGGTACACAGCCACGTGACTTTTGGTAACTTTCTCCTCCTCTATATTTCTTCTTCCTCCCCAGTCCGGGTTCGAGCAGTTGTGTATTTTGACTTTATTAAAAATATATGTGACGCTGTAGCAAAATAGTGATTGGGTAGTCTTCAAACAACCATGATAAACTGCCTAACAAAAAAAAAAAAAAAAAAAAATATTGTGGTGGTGTTAGTGTCAGTGTCCCTTTAGCTTTAGCAACTCACACAGATCCGAGAAGTTAGATAAAAAACCTTGCATAGTTTTCACAAGTGGCATCCTCCGAAATTTCTATCCTTCCGAAGGTGTCACGTGAAAAAAATTTTTAAGCTTGAAAGCAGCATA
This sequence comes from Ixodes persulcatus, assembly GCA_013358835.2. Lineage (NCBI taxonomy): Eukaryota > Metazoa > Arthropoda > Arachnida > Ixodida > Ixodidae > Ixodes > Ixodes persulcatus. The sequence goes on from JABSTQ010009429.1 coordinate 387,957, forward strand.
TTTGGGAAGGGAAGGGATTATAAATGAAAACATTGCACGATCAATGTTGCATTTTTTGGAAGTGTTGCAATTATGACGCTCTAGGCCGATTCTGTTGTGCGAGCGTCATTTATGTTTTGTTAAAGCCCCGCATAATATCTTTCACGGGGCCTTGAGGTTACCGATTTAAAAGTCTGGGACCTAGGCGGCTTCTCCTGTGGGAAATGGTGTACTGTCAATTTTGCTTTTTCACATCCTTTTTTTTTATCTTTTTAATTTGCAGAGTTGCGCATGACGGTGAGAAGCAGTTTGTACAGACCTCCCGGAACAAACCACGTCCATTCTTACGGCGACGAAGAGCACGACGCAGACAACGACGAATACTTCAAAATCTGCGACAGCTGCGGCCACCGGATGAGCTACGAAAAAATGTGACGACTTTGTTCCCGCACGTTGTCTCTGTGAATATATTTTATAGGAGCCCGCTCCCACATTTTGACATGGGTAGTGTGTGTAACTTAAGCTTTGCACGAGAATGTAAATACGAGTCTATGTTAATAAATTCCTTGGAAATGTCGGCGAGTTTTGTTTGCGATCTGAAGACCCCCAAAGGTTGGCAATTCTTAAAACGACAGCTCCACTGAAGCGGTCACGCATCGTTGATAGACGTAGGGCATAACACAATTTCTTGCAGAATCTTGCGATGCTGGCACTTGTTTAGGGTTATAGACTAAATTTTCAAATATACCTCTTACAAACTTACTTGAACACCAAGGAGAGTGTCTGTTCTAGAGAATCCTAAAACATATGGCACTCTACACATGTACTCATCAAAACATAAGTTAACTTCAAGTTTTTGGAAACTTCCCAATTAAAAGAAATGGCAAGAACCATACTTCTGCTATACTTCGTTTCACCTTCGGTCCGAGCGCGGACGATGGTATGAACGGTAGGGCTAATCAAACAGCACAAAAAGTGCAACGTCATGGCGTTCCTGCTGTGCTTGAATTGACTATCCGCGTTGGAGCACGCACAGAGATACGGCGAAACCCCTCTTGTCAGCGCTTTTTGCGCTGTAGATTGGCCCCTTCGGTTCAACAATCTCCGCGCTCGGAAAACCGACGGTGAAACGAAGTATAGGGGGTATTCACTGGACGGCATCATTTGAGGTATCTGTTTAAGCGCATGCTCGAACGGCTCACAATAACCTCTAAGAGCGGCAATCTTGTTGTTGTGAAATGCACTTGCAAAGAACTGTGGAAGCTCGCCGTCAGCTACGCGCTCAGCAAGCGCGCACACTGCTATGGCCGCAGTGAATAATCACTATAAGCCAACGCTCGTGTGTTACGTTTCAGAATTAGATTAGAAGCATAAGTAATGCATCAACAGGCAAAATTTTTATTTATTCAAAGCCTATGAATTACTTTTAACAATCATGCAAAATGTCTACCGAACGACATTTGAAGCCATTAACCAGATACAGATCAGAAGACTTGGAAACACAGGAGTTTGCAATCACAAAGAATTTAGCTAAAACACTTGCATACTGTGAACCATCTGCATTAGATGTCATGGATGCTCCACAAAGCCAAAATATGCCAAGGAGCAAGCACCAATTTTTGCTGGAAAGTGGCAAAACAAATGAAGAAATACACGTACAACAAAGCATTTGGTGCACTGAACCTGAACAAAATTTATTTGCTCGTCACATTGAAAGAAGCCTAACAAAATAAAAGGCAGTTAGCTTCTTCAGGGTACTGATAGTTTTTTGCTCCTCTTGAGAAAAAGAAAATACACCTTTGGGACACTGGATTTCAAAAAAAAAAAGTTCCTTCACTGGCCACCACGGAGACGCAGGACAAGGTGGAGTGTGGACTCCTTCTGGATGTTGTAATCGGACAGGGTGCGGCCATCTTCCAACTGCTTTCCGGCAAAGATGAGACGCTGTTGGTCCGGGGGAATGCCTTCCTTGTCCTGGATCTTAGCCTTGACATTCTCGATGGTGTCGCTGGGCTCGACCTCCAGGGTGATGGTCTTTCCCGTCAGGGTCTTGACAAAAATCTGCATGCCCCCGCGGAGTCGCAGAACCAGGTGGAGGGTGGATTCTTTCTGGATGTTGTAGTCGGACAGGGTACGACCGTCCTCAAGCTGCTTGCCGGCAAAGATGAGACGCTGTTGGTCCGGAGGAATCCCTTCCTTGTCCTGGATCTTGGCTTTCACGTTTTCGATGGTGTCACTGGGCTCGACCTCGAGAGTAATGGTCTTGCCGGTCAGAGTTTTTACAAAGATCTGCATGCCACCACGAAGTCGCAGCACAAGATGAAGGGTGGACTCTTTCTGGATGTTGTAGTCAGACAGCGTGCGGCCGTCCTCGAGTTGTTTGCCGGCGAAGATCAGACGCTGCTGGTCAGGCGGAATGCCCTCCTTGTCTTGGATCTTTGCCTTGACGTTTTCGATGGTATCACTGGGCTCAACTTCGAGGGTGATTGTCTTGCCGGTCAGAGTCTTTACAAAAATTTGCATGCCACCGCGCAGTCGAAGCACCAGATGGAGGGTGGACTCTTTCTGGATGTTGTAGTCCGACAGGGTGCGACCATCTTCGAGCTGCTTGCCGGCAAAGATCAGACGTTGCTGATCAGGAGGAATACCTTCCTTGTCCTGAATTTTTGCCTTCACGTTCTCGATCGTGTCACTGGGTTCCACCTCCAGCGTGATCGTCTTGCCGGTCAGAGTCTTTACGAAGATCTGCATGCCACCGCGGAGCCGGAGAACCAAGTGTAGGGTGGACTCCTTCTGGATGTTGTAGTCCGAGAGGGTTCGGCCATCTTCGAGTTGCTTGCCGGCAAAGATCAGACGTTGCTGATCCGGGGGGATCCCTTCCTTGTCCTGGATTTTGGCTTTGACATTTTCAATGGTGTCACTGGGCTCGACTTCCAGCGTGATGGTTTTGCCGGTGAGGGTTTTGACGAAGATCTGCATGCCACCGCGCAGACGCAGGACCAGGTGAAGGGTGGACTCTTTCTGGATGTTGTAGTCCGAGAGGGTTCGGCCATCTTCGAGCTGCTTGCCGGCAAAGATCAGACGCTGCTGATCGGGAGGAATGCCTTCCTTGTCCTGAATTTTGGCTTTCACGTTCTCGATCGTGTCACTGGGCTCCACCTCCAGCGTGATTGTCTTGCCGGTGAGGGTTTTGACGAAGATCTGCATGCCACCGCGCAGACGCAGGACCAGGTGAAGGGTGGACTCTTTCTGGATGTTGTAGTCCGAGAGGGTACGGCCGTCCTCTAGTTGCTTGCCGGCGAAGATCAGACGCTGCTGATCCGGGGGGATTCCCTCCTTGTCCTGGATTTTGGCCTTTACGTTTTCGATCGTGTCGCTCGGCTCAACCTCGAGCGTGATCGTCTTGCCAGTGAGGGTCTTGACGAAGATCTGCATGCCTCCGCGCAGCCGCAAGACCAGGTGGAGGGTGGACTCCTTTTGAATGTTGTAGTCGGACAAGGTGCGTCCGTCTTCAAGCTGCTTGCCGGCGAAGATCAGACGTTGCTGGTCGGGCGGGATCCCCTCCTTGTCCTGAATCTTGGCTTTCACGTTTTCAATCGTGTCGCTCGGCTCCACCTCGAGCGTGATGGTTTTCCCGGTCAGGGTTTTGACGAAGATCTGCATGACTGTTCAACTCTGCCGGGAGAGAATAAAAACACGACGTGAGCAATCGGGCGAGGCAGGCGGCGAACAAAGGGCGGAGACGCTGTTCCGCAAAGATGGCGGTTAGTCCTAGCGATGAACCGCGTACCTCGTCTGCTAAATTTCTCGGGATTTAACCCGGACTCCAAAAGAACCAGATTTCCGAGCGCGAAACTACGCAGAAGCTAGCCGCTAAACAGCGTACACAATTAACGATAGCTCTGCTCAGACAGAAAGGAAGGGGCCACCTCGACGGTTGGAAAATGGCGATTACGTGGCGAAACGTTACGATGACGCAGTGCGGCTAGCTTTCGAAAACGGCCATCTAGCCAGAAGAAACGGACTGGTAATAGCTACATAACCAAGTGAGAACAAAGAGACTAACGAAGGAATTTTTACGAGCTAGTCGAACAGGGCTGTGCGAATAAGCCTACCGCCACCAAACCTGGCTGTTCTTGTGTGCACCCGACGGGAACTGACCGTGCAAAATTTTGGAACGCTCGCGCTGTCAGCACGTAGATCACGAGCTCGTACAACGAGCCACCGACAAACCAAAACCCCAAAACGCCAAAAAGCTCGAGCTTACCTTTCAGCAGTCCAGAAAATATACCACTCGTGTCACACTACCAGCGTAAAAGCGGTAAGTCTAGATTTTTCCTTTGTCACACCGCCTATATAGCCACCGCAAATCGACCGCGGCACGCGATTGGTTGAGAGCAACTCGGCAACAATACCCGTCCAATCGGAACTCAAGAGCCTGACGCAACTTTCGAGAACTCTCTGGAAATTTGAGTGACGTCATTATTGCTTGCGCCCTCTCTAGGAGGTCAGTCACACTAGAATTGAGTGTCAGGAGAAAATCCAATTTTTGATTCCAAATTATTTTTAGTTTTGAATGTTTCTCTTGCACGGAGTACGCTTGACATTAATTTCAGGAACTAACTCGTTTGTTTGCTACATTTAATTCTGCGGTTTGCTTGTTTTTGACGGTTTTTCTTTTAAATTTTTTTCATGATGACATAAAGGCAATAAGGCACGAGATGTCTGGGAGGACGTCGACGTCATCAAGGGACGTCAGCTATTTTTCACGAGGCGCCTGGCCTGGCGCCGTCGTGCGGGTCGTGCGTTCTTGGAGTTGGAGATCCGTTCAGGCGTCGAGATCGCGAAAGGCCGTGAAATACCGAGAACGTCGGAAACTCGACCTCAACAACGGTGCTCACCCCAGCCGGCCCAGCGCGTGAAACAAAACATAAAAAGCTCGATATGTGGCAACGCTCCTGGCGGGGCATGTTCAGCTTTGTTTTCCGATTCGGAAGGCCGTATATTTTAGCTCGGCCGTTGGCCTTTGTGCTTGTGGTGGGATTAGAAGGATCAGACCACAGGATCAGACATCAGACACTTTGTACTTAATCTGTTTTTCTGATACGTATTCTGCGATGACAATAAATTCAGGATTGCAGATCCGTGGTAATCGCTATGCTATGTTCTTTTGTTTTTTTTTTTTTTTGCCTCGGAATACAGACTTTGTGTGCTGGAAAGGTTTAAAAAAGCTCCGCTTCTACGTAGTCGGTTGGCCGGACGCCACAACTTCCTGACCTCCCCAGCTTTTCGCAACTTTTATTTCGAAAAAAAAAAAAAAAAGTGTCAACATTCAGTTGGGACCCCGAGATCGCTGTCCAAACTCCTGCGTTCACGCAAACGCTCGTGACATTGTTTCTTCAGTATTTCCCTGATGAAACACTGCCGCAAGCGAGCGTTGAGGGGACGACAATGGAAGCATGTGACGGTGAGTGTGCGCAGTTTGTCATCTGCGATCAGGACCTATCAAAAACACACATACGTGAGTCATGCATTGCTCATACTCGACTACTCGGTGTAACGTTTGTACGTACGTACAAATCGATAATCTCTAAAATGTTGGAGATGTTTAGCATGACAAATATCAGTGTTAGGGAGGCATCAGTGTCAGTACGCGTGACGCGCCAAGCATGTGAAAAAAAGAAAGAAAAGATTTTAAACTTTTTACTTCTTTATCAGGAAATCTTCAGTCAGAGTCGGTACTTGTAGCCAGAGTTTGTAGTAAACACAGTACTAATGGTGCTAATTCGTAATTTACAAAGCAACAAATAAAAAAACATAGTGTTGGACGTTTCTGGTTTGAGAGTGCGTCTCTCCTACTCTCGAGACCTGACGAACTGTTTCGTCTGCTACGCACGCTCCTGTCCAAGCAAGTTCGAATGGAATGCTTCGGTGTGGCAATTAACGTTGTCTCGATGCATACTAATCCAAAAGTCGCTCTCCTAACGCTCGAAACTACCGTCAACCGCATGCGTCAGCACTCCAACGAGGTGAGATACTTTTTAACTTCGAGTAGCGGCGCTCTTGCCGAGGCCTATTTCACGTAGTACTAGCATGACCATGGCTTCAGTGGATCGAAGATCACCTACTCAAGTCTCAACAGAACAACGTCCTCATGTATAAGCGTGTATTCGGGTATCTTTTATGGTCGTTTTCGTGAGTGTGTTCTTTGATGCGGCTGCTTCGGCTTGGGTTCGGAGACGACAGAGCCCTTCTTTGATGACTTAGCTTTTTCCTCCTTTGAATGGCCTACTTTCCGACTCTGGGGGGGCGTAATACGGTGAACCCGTGGCGATTGGGAAATCCATGAACTTGGCAGCGGTGTAGCGGATTGCGTAAGCGGCAACTGGCAGGACTTTCGTGGAACGGAAAGCCTTGGAAGGTTCCTCGAAACGGCGTATTGCTGGCATTCTCACACACAGAGTTTTGAACACTTAGTTGCAACCTTGATTTTTAGAAAAAGCAAGCACGCGCATATAATATAAGAATAGTACTCTACGCACGACAAAAATAATCGAGAAGCGATGCTATGTGGCGTTAAACAACATATGCCCACCAATTTAAGATTCTCTTTTGTTCAGATATACAAGTTTTCCTAATAGTCAAAGTTGCAGAAACTTTCGGAGATCTCCGGAAGTATGGTACTTCGTCATTTCTGGCTAACGAGAAGAGTCGGAAGTCTTTCAAAGGCTGGTCTTACTGCGTTACAGACAATGTAAAAGCAATATGTTGGCCATTTCAGACTACTCCAAAGCGCTGTCTACAACTGAGGATTATGGAGGTCCGCAGTTTTCAGCCAGGCAGGTATTATGACATGACATTTGAATTCACTGATTTGCAGTCCCTAAAAAAATACCAACCTTTATTTATGGCACTTTGCTTCAAGCCACAAGGTTCAAGTTTAAAACCGTTCATAAACATGACAGTCCTGCTTGCTTATGCATAAAGGGTCCTGTCTTCTAGTTACTGCGTTAATCATAGTTGGCGGGAGCACATGGCATGGGGTACCGTCCGAGTACATTCTCGGCTTCCCGTGTTCCCGCTAACTGCGATTGAGGAAGTATGTGCCGATAAACCCTATTGAGAGCTGTTCTTGAATGAGAATGCAAAGCAAAAGAAAATGGCAAGATTTATGCAAAGGAATCTTTATCCACAGCTTTATTTTCGTTGCCCGGAACGCTGCCCACAATGGACCGTCTGTGAGGTTGATTTATTTTCTTTGAGAACTATGGCCCGGTCTTGTCGCGTCTCCACTTGTTACCGGTGTCTGGACGTTTTTCAAGTATATTTGGTTCGGGCACATATATTCCCCGGAGATTGGGAAATTCGAACGCCGTGCCTGTCCTGTGGTCTTCGATACAACCACCAACAAATGCAGATTTCTTGCTGACGCTAAAGAAAGGGCCCTGAGAGATGCCACGGGACCTGTGGGAAAAAAATAAAATAATAAAAACCACTCCCAAACTTAAGAAATAAAAAGGACTCAAAAACAAAATTTTAGTTACGCACAGTATTGGCGGTATTGTGTTACAAGTAACGCCGTTACCGGTAGCATGGTACTTTTCTCGGCAACATAGTCCCACACTCGTTACATTTTTAAAACCGTAACAGGCAACATACTTCATTACTTATTTTGAGTAATCGGTACCATAGTTGCGTTACTTGTCACTTCTTCTTCCCAAAATTTAAAGAAAATTGCTCTTAAACTTTTTTTTGTGTTTCTAGGTGCCAAGTTACAAGTTTGTGCGTTTTTCTTCGCATTTTCCCTTGTGGGCATTCGGGTGCCACCATAAAAAAGATAAGGTGGACATAATTTTTCTTGAAATATGGCCCTTACGCTTATCCGTAACGTCAAAGCACTAAAGGCTTTGTTAATAAATGCAAAAGTAATGTGCATTACTTTTTATCGATAACAATAACCCATTCCTTTTATTTTGAGGCAATGTAGGTTAGTAACACGCTCCTTCTATTTGCAAGTAATGAGTAACATATTTTGTTACTTTTTTTATGGTAACGGCTACAATACTGCTTAATGCGTCACGAACCCAGCCTGTAAGGCAGCGATTCTCCACTTTTCCACGGCTTGGACAAGTGCTACGATTCCTCCATTGGAATATTGGACTTGCTCACTGCTTCCTATCTCGACGAATGGTATCAGAGGAGTTCCTGGTCCCCATGATAAGCACACATGCTTCGGGAATAAATGTCAGATCATCATCGCTTTCAGCCTTGTAGGTAATCAATGGCCGTTGTCTTCGGAGAAGATAACGGAATCTGCACAAACGACTTCAAGTATCGGATGATACCGGCACCGACGACGTCATTACCGCGTGCTTTTTCGTGTGGCATTGCCACAGTCGGCGTGGTCGGCGAAATTCCGACTCAGTGGAGCGTTTTTCCAGTCACGTGGAATGCACGAAAAATAGCCCCGAGGCCAGTGTAGCTCAACCAGGGGTGAGTTCTTGCACCATCATTTCCCAGTTTCTTTTCAGAACTGAAATGACAGGGTGATAATTCTGAACTACTGTGACATTAGCTCACAGATTCCGCTTCTTCTCGCGTTGCGCTATAGGCCGTTTGGGAAAAACGCTTCTGGCCACTGCCGGCACCGGCTTTTGTGTGCGTAGAATGTATTTTGCTCTCACTTTCGAAGCCGCAGAAATGCACGTGCTGGACTGTAGATTTCGAAACAATGGCATATATATCAATTGGGGAGAGGTTACAAAGAGGGCGCTCTTGTTGCTTTTGGCTACACGTGTGCCAAAGTATCATGGTCCTTAGATGAACTACTTGCTGGTTTGGGAAGTTTAGCCGTTTCTGTCGTAGTTAGTGTTGTCACCACAAATAACGAAAAATATGGTAAAAAAAAATTAAGAAATTTTTATAATTTTTTTTAGAGCAGATGTTGCACCCTTTACAATGTGTACCAATTATGTCGAAATAATATCATCCCTACAGGTTTCAAGTATGGGTGGTGTTTCCAGTCGTCCTGTTTGAAGGGTCTGTGGGATTTTATGAAAGAGGAGACGCATGTCGCGTGACTGCTCCGCAGTAGCTTCCCTGAACCCACGTCCATCCGTTAGGTTCTTCGAGCGATCTGACTGGTTAATTCCTAACGACGGCCAAAGCCGTGTATGTAGAGAGTTTGGCCATTCGTTGAGAAGTATAGGAGGCAAATGAGGAGGCGCCATTGGCCGAAAGCGGGCTGGGCATGTTCCAGGGAGTCTTCACAAATTCGAATGTGGCCACCCAGAAGCTTGAAGTAATACCCTGGCGGTGACTCGATAAGTGCATCGGAGTAACTCTCGGTGATTGAAAATATGGTGCACGTGATGTTTTAATCACGGTCATCCCAAATGATGGTGGAAGAGTGCGACTAGCGGAACGATCGACATAATCCGTATGCCAAGCGCCGAAGGCCGTGAATCTGCCGTCCGAGCGGTCTCACTCTGTCCCGAGCAAAACAGAGTTGAGCGGCACATTCGTTTCTTACATCTTCCTGCGTGATCATAATCGAACATCACGTGCAGCCTATTTTCAACCATAATGGGTTACTACATTTCACTCTTACGCACTTATGAAAACCATATACCAACATATACCTACGATTAAAACTGCTTCTCGCTACCATCGCTAGGGAATTCTTTTCAGCTTCTGGTTGGCCAAGAGAGCATGTCAAGCCCTCTTTCTGCGTCCGGTGCACGCCCTGGCTCCGCCGGCGCCTCCCATTGACCAAACTCTCTCTATACACGGCTCTGACGACGGCAGTATGCCTCTAGTGCTGCAATTTTTTTCTGGGAAAAACATTTTTGTTGCATGATGGAAAGATTCCAGGGCAGATAGTCCAAGAACCGCAGTATTATCAAAGGGGGAAAGCTCGCACAGTAAATTGAGCATCTACCTTTTTCTTTGTCTGCCACCGACTGTAGGTGTACCTATGTTACACGACCTGTAGAGAGTTTTTGATAGCTGCACTGAATGTGAAAAAAAATAAAAATAACCGGTACGGCAGAGAGAAGCATACCTTCCCTCGTGGAGGGGGACTTTTTCCCAATGACCCCTATGGTTTGCCGCGGTGTGGGAAGTTTTGTGATCAAAGAGAAGGAGCGTTAGAAAAGAGAAAACTCTGTAGTCGTGCTTTTGCAGGCAGTGTAGCTGCATCGGATTTTTTGGAAATTCCTTCACAAACCCAAATGGGAACTAGTATCTAATCAAATTGTTCAGTTACTCTACTTGAGCAGTCTAAAGCGTGATTCATACATTTTGTATCGGGTGCGTTCACTGCGACCGAAACGATGGCCATGACAGGATCACTGGGACAACCGTTCCCAAGTAGTAGTTGCAAAAAACAGTCACGAGTCCAAAAGATCCATGCCCCTATACATGGCTTGCACATGGTGAGCCATGGGGTATACGAAGCACGGTTCTCCCAGTGACGCGTTGGCCTTCGTTTTCGCAGGCCCAGAACGCAGCAACTTGTCGGTACGTCATGGAGAGGAAACAGGTTTCTATTTTTCTATTTTTCTTCTTGATTTGAACTATCTTCCATATCTTGAGTGCTACGTTGATACGAGCTAATTGTGCCAGGCGACCTCGGACACCGGATGGGAAGAAGATTGTACTGGCTAATGTGCCCCATTGTATTCTTGTTGGTGATACAAAGTGCCGGTTCTGATAAAATAGACAATATGTTATCAGTGATTGCACAAGCGCCGTCTTTTCGAGCAACATTTCGTCAGCAAAGCTTTCACGCAGAATGCGAAAGGTTTTGTGAATAATACTTTATAACCGAATAAACCCTGAAACTACGAAACCTCAGGGTCAGCGAAGCAAACGTCGTAGTGCACGTTTTAGCCATGGAACTAGCTGGAATATACCCGCACTCCTTCCAGTTGTGATGGTTGCATAGCGGACAACTTCACCATTTCCTAAACCTGTCGAATGCACAAGGTCGCACATCCAACCGTCCTTTTCTGGAGTCCAGGATGCTTACATAGTCTTCGAAAGCATCTTTTTGACAAGAATTGCTTGTTTACGAAATCATAAAAAGTGTCCTAACTACCCGATGCCTTAGAAATGTAACACACATTAAAAAAAAAAGTATTGAAATTGTCTTCAGTTTTTTTTTATAAAAAGCAGTGTTCATTCTGATGACAATTTCTCAGTCTAAGGCTCTTGTTTAGCAATGAAGGAAAATAATGTAAAAGGGACCACCAGTACTGGCTTCTTGTTCTATTGGCTGCAAGCCACTCACGGCATTCCAGATGTGATGTCTTAAAGGGACGGTGTAATGCAATGCCACTGGCCAAGACACTCCTTTGTTGCGGTGTAATTTTAAGGACGAAAGCGAGCGTTTTCATTCAATCTCTCCTTTGCAAACTCTTGACAACGTAGCTGGGCGGTCGCAGTAGTGCCCAGCGACGATATTTGACCGTGGCACATAGATTGGACCCGAGCATTGCGTGGGCACTCGATTTGGGCTCGTGATACTCGATAGCTTGAGAAGCATTCGGGTAGTGGCCCCTGTCCAATCGCTGCAATGACGACAATAGCCAAACCATAACAATGTCGAGAACTCAGCAAGTGTCCTGTGCCCTGCCAACCCCAGCGCGTGGCTATGATCAACATTGGCGGCGTATAATCAACTCCAGATCACGTGGCCGCTTGTTCCGACAGCGAGTTGAGGGGCTGAACGCCACTCGTTTTTCTTTAAATGTTTCTGCGACTTCAATGGCACGTGGTGAGAAACGAACGGGTGTTTCACAGGTCATTAACGTCAGGGATCCATTCTAAGCGGTATTTGCACAAAGTACAAAAATCGTTGCATAACCCCTTTACCTAATGAGCAGCCGAGACTTGCAAATAGCGTTTTGCACTATGCTACGGTGCTCCGAAATTGCTTTCGTATAACTTCAGTTGGGAGCTGTCCAAGAAGGCTACTATAAGAAGGCAACTAACTACCTAGCACCATTCATTTGCATTGAGCAGAAGTCAACACAGCGCTTGGATTATCATGTTTACCCTCATTATTTGCTCTCCAACATTCTTATCAGCTAATGACACAGTCTTATTGGCCGTGTAGTGACAAATGCCCGAGACTTGCCAAGCCGAGTGTTTCTTAAATTATCAGTTACCATAGTGACATTGACGCAAGACAGCGTGACTAGAGTGGTTTATTGAAAACCACAGTGTACAGAAGGATTGCGAGCAAGGGGTACAGACTCAAAACTTGAAATATCCCCGGAACACTTTAAACGGGTGAAATATGATCCACGATATTCAGAAATGATAATCGCACGCTTGTATTTTCAGCGGATAGCTAGACGTTCCGACGGATTCTGGCGAGTGCTTCAAAATCAGTCATCGAGGCAGAGTCACGCTCGCAACGCAATGGACCTTTTGTAGAAATACGCGGTGCGCATGCGCGGAGTATTTCATGCGCCTGGGTTCGAGAGTATCTAGTTCCAAACAATCCGCCATCTTGCATTTCTCGCCTTTGAGCGGTTTCGTTGTGTCGACCTCGGGGCGGAAGATTACGCACGATGGGGACAAAGGTGAGCTTGGGGGAGCCGTATCTAGGTCACATTGCCTCAATGGGTGAACAGGATCTATACCTGTTTTCACCTCAAGAACCGAAGTAAAACAAGTCCGGCTCCACGCGGAACATTACTAATTTCCCCCTTTATGTGGATCATGAAGACATATACAGGTTAATTTTAGATTAGATATATGTTATCTTATCAAGACGTACACGTTCCAAATGCCGAAACCATCGCTTTTTCCTCCGACAACCGAATCTCGTAAGAACTATTTTGCGCCGCGTAGGAACAATGCGCAAAACTTACTTTTTTCTTGAGGTGAAAACAGGTATAGTTGACGTTTTGGGTGTGGGACGGGTGGGAGAGGCATTGGGTGCGCGTTGTTTTCCAGTCACCTAGTCTCGAACCGATTCGCGTGTCTAGGTGGCAGCACATATTCGCCAAGAGGTCCATTGGCCCACACACGGCCAAGGGTACTGTAATTACAATTGTCGTCACTATAGTCGGATGCAACCTGAGAACAATCTTTTAGCTCCACCCACAAGCGCATTGCGCCCATCTGAAGTGCCTCCGCCGTCGAGAAAGTAGTTCGCTAGCAACGTTGCTTTTTCTTCCTCCAGTAAACGTGTCTTAAACTACTACAATATTTATTTAATTCATTCGGGACGTTTAAATAAGTTAGAATACCTTTTTGTCAACGAAATAGCTGTTTAGTAAAGAAAGAAAGTCACGTCCAATGTACCGTCTTCCCAATTCATTTTCTGTCCAAGATACTGTCCAAGATACTGTCCAAGATACCTCTCAGCAGTGCTAAGCCTCGCGCCCGCTTCGAAATTTTCGTTGGCGATAGCGTCGCTGGATTCTCACGTTGTCGCGCAAAAACTGCTGCAAACGCAAGCCGATACCATTAAGATTTCGTGGCATAACCTCGGGCACGTAAAACATAGTGCAAAAAAGCAGAATAATTGTCACGAGAAACTAGCGTCGCGTTGCTAAGGCCAGCAGCCATGTTGAGCTTTTTTTTTTTTTTTTTTTTCAAAAGGATCGCGATTGGTCCACGGAATCGTGACGTCATGAAAACGATTGGCTGGCGTTTCTCGGCGTAGGATTACATTTTCCTCTGAGAGGCATTTCCGGTTTTTTCTTAGCTTGCAACCGACTATAGGTGGTGCCAGCTTTATCGTCATTGTGTTACAATCCCGCCAAGTGGGAATACCCGAGGTATGGTGTACTAGAACTGAGAGGTGTGCCAAGCACGTTACATCAGTTGCTTTTCCATTTTGCATTGTTTCTAACGTTACAATGGACCTCTTGGCGAATATGTGCTGCCACCTAGACACGCGAATCGGTTTGAGACTAGGAGACTGGAAAACAACGCGCGCCCAAGGCCTCTCCCACCCGTTCCACACCCAAAACGTCAGCTACATCCTGTTCACCCATTGAGGCGATGTGACCGAGATACGGCTCCCCCAAGCTCACCTTTGTCCCCATCGTGCGTAATCTTCCGCCCCGAGGTCGACACAACGAAACCGCTCAAAGGCGAGAAATGCAAGATGGTGGATTGTTTGGAACTAGATACTCTCGAACCCAGGCGCATGAAATACTCCGCACATGCGCACCGCATATTTCTACAAAAGGTCCATTGGAGATGAACACCAAAAAGTGTGTTGATCGTGTCGATTTGTTTTTTATAGAGGATAGATATGTGTGGAATGCCAAAAACAAAAAGCAGTAAACATGCTTCTGTTACTAGATAGCTCTTTATCGTAGCTTCTCTACTTTTCTCTATTTTACTATAATTATTGCTTGCCTTACAATTTGCTTTTACAATTTCATGCTTACCAGTGCCTTAGACAAGTTTGCTGTTCATACCTTGACGCACTTTGTTAGATGAACTCAGTTGTAAGTCAGCGCTGCGTTCGTGTCACTTCTTTGTCTGGTCCTCGTCTTTTCGCGCTGTTTTTAATTCCGAAGTTGTTACATGAACATGTTTCACGACTTGCACATAAACTGACGCATAAATTACATACCTCGGAGAAAAGCCACGTCATATTGCTATTTTTATAGCTAGTCTGCAGAGGTTTCTACCGCCTGCAAAGGAGGCACATCATATGCGCTGCATCGGGGAGGTCAGGACACTGAAAAAGAACAGAACCGTTGGGTTGAGCATTAAACCGTGAGTCGTATGTTCAAACATTTTATGAGCATGAAGTACAGGACAGAAACCAAGAGGCAGCTTGTGAATACTGCATTTGGCAAAACAATGATCTCGGTTTCTAAAAATAAGCACAGAAGATCGGGCAGGGGCGACGCATCTTTGGCAGAAGTTGTTTTGGTACCCTGCAACAAAAGACCAACAAGCCGGAATTAGAGCCACTAAATATGCACTTGTAACCAACGATAGTGTATCGCCACTCCATCCCTGAATTTCTCGTGGGTGCGGCCATTTTGGTGCCAAATGGAGAGGGGGTGCAACCGGCAATAGTCTCAACTGAAAATTCGGCTTTGTGAGGTTTAGGTGTGTGGTAGCTCCGGCGACTCGGAAACTTGACATGGTAACAGATGGTTTTGGACCCCAGTGCCAGCTCCCTCCTCTATCTTGAGCTATCTATTCGGAATACTTGCAAAGAAAATGTCGACCAAGGACTGACAATCGAGTGAACACAGGTTTGGGTGCTGAATTTCTTTGTCAAGTATAGAGATAAGATTCTAGTAATAATTCTTAAGTACATGATACGGCACTCCAGGTTGCCTAAGGGGAAGTCTCTGATTACGGTATAAGTTACTGGTTGAGAGCCATTGTGATGTCACTAGGGTCAGCGACACCTAAGGCAGCAGCTTGCCGCGACCTCCCCTCCCCATCTTTCACTAGCTGCACCCCCCCTTGTGAAGCCACTGGTGCTGCAAGAGTTTTATGATTTGTTCAATATAGATCTGGGCATTCTAGCAATTGGGGAATCTAACAATCATATTGTGCTATCGGCGCTAAAGAAAGTGTTGGCATCCTTCAATAAGATAAATGCAGCAGACTGTGTTTGTCCGTCCCTTTTTAGTCAAATATTTAACCACCCCCAGCTCATTTGCGCCCTAAACTTTTGTTCAGTATTTTGTGTCTTGATGTACCAATCTATATGAAGTAAGGCATCGGAACTGTTCATTGGCTACTCTTGGTATACATGGTTTTGTTGCTCAGTCTAAAGTAATTGTTGTTCCTTTTGGGAAAATGCCCGCAAATAGGGGGGGAGACATCAATGAGCGACATTTGTGTCTTCGCTGTTATAACCTGCATCGAACTAAAATTATGGCAGCGGGGAATAAGCACAGCAAAAGATCGTTACCGGACGCTTGTGCTCGGGACTCGACTATGGCCGGCCTAATGGCAGTAGGTCCAGGACAAAGCCTTGCAGAAATGCTGGAGCTATGAGTCGTGCACAAGAAGGGAATAAACTGACAACCATACCATATAAGCCATCATGTTTCATTTAAAATTGCATCTAGCACGTTACATCAACTCTCAAGCCGAAGGAATCTTCGATCCTTCCCACAATACCCTTTTAGCGCGACGAGGGCGAGAGTGGGCGCACCTCCGGTCAGCGAATCGCAGAGGGCCAGTCCTGGACGAGCCGCGACACCTCCTCCCTGATCTCGCTGATGCGCAACCCTGTGAGCCCGCCATTTTGAGTCCTCAGCGTCTCCAGGCAGGCCACCAGACGCTCCTCCGGCACCTCCGGCATCCGCCTGTGAAGGGTCCGGGCCAGCCTCAGATATCCGGTCTTCCTGAACCTCACGAAAGAGCCGTTGGCGCCTCCGCACACGGTGCTTGTCGGCGAGTCCGCCGAGGGCATATACTCAAAGTCCGCCAGGCTCTCGGAGCGTGACATCGGGGACAACCGTACGCGGACCAGGTCTAAGATCCGGTCGAACCCGTGGTCCGGCTCCTGGAGTCCCACGGACGCCGGAAGCTCGTCCAGGCTGATCCGCTTGTTCCGGCTCGCGCGGTCCAGGCAGTGGGCGAACACGCGGTCCATCCGGTCGCGCTGACACGCCAAAAGTTCGGCCCACCGCCGCCAGGGGTCGGTGAGCTCGCTGAGGAGCTGCACGTTGCCGTTGGTCTCGCCGAACAGGTCGAAGTAGAGCTTGGAGACGGCCGAGTTGCGCCTGTCGGCCAACTCGATTGCGCCCTCGAGGTTCTCGAGCACGGCGGACCTGCAGAAGTGGAGCAGCTTGAAGGTCTCCTCGCGGTTGTGACCGTACAGGTCGGCGACGTCTTCAAGCTCCGCCATGGACCTGATGCTCTTCTGCAGAGAAGCGACAGCGCGTTCCAATTTGGACACGTCGTCAGAGCGGTGCCGTAGTGTCTCTTCGAGACGGTTCGAGCGGTCGCGTTCGATTTCAAGGTCACGGCTCACCTGGGCTAAACCGTCGCGGGAGGTCGCGACGTCGTCGAGCAGCCTGGACTCGCTCTTGCAGGCGCGCGTCCTGAAATCGGACAGCTGCCGCTTGAGCTTTCGTTTCTGGTTCTCGAGGCTGTTGAGCTTGCGCTCGAGTTGCTCGATGATGCCCAGTTCGGCCATCGGCGCGGCAGCGCGCCGCAGTGCCAGCCCCAGCAGCAGGGAGATGAGGAAGAGGACCACGTCGTAGCTGGTCATCATGGTTGATTGATTGATTGGGATGATGAATAGTACTATGGCTGCGAAGGTAGGCGCGCTCGCTACTGGCGTCTTTTCGGGAGCGGACGTTGACGTGTTGGGGTGACACGTTTGGGCCTGGGATTCGAGTCGAACGGGAGCTCGCGCGGCGCGCTCACATGCTGCTCTATACTTCGTTTCACTTTATCTGCGAGCGAAGCCAAAGCTAGAAGCGCGAGACCAGCGCTTTTTGCATTTCTCCCCAGCTCGCGCGCTCGAGCAAAGCCTGAACGCACGGAGCTTCCGTGCTCGCGCTTCCAGTTTTGCCTTCGCTCGCACATAAGGTGAAACGAAGTATAGTGGATGATGCAGCCTATGCTGTTGTGTTGCCATGGCTACCGTTGTATCAAGTCGACGTGATGATCTGTGGCAGTTTCGTTTTTAGTACTTGGCTACCGTCCAGAACGTCGTGTGTTCTTGTTCGTTTTCTGTGACCGGGCGCCAATAATAGCAATAATAGTCGGAATATTGCGGTGAGGGGTGCTATGCTGGCTATGCAGGGGTTTCGCACCGACCTGGCAGTGTTGCTCGGTGTTGCTTTCGTGCGTTGGTGTGTTTATGCCAATGCATCGCTTCTGAAACCACAATAAGGAATAACAAAAACGTGTCAATGTTTTTTTTAATTTTTGTTTAAAGAAAAAAAATCAATATAAACGCTATAAATTTTGAGAAATATAAAATCACGGCTAAGTCGATCGTCTGCTTTTGGGGCGTCTGCAACTGTATCGTCTGCTTTCGAAAGGAACTTCGAGCGACCTAACAATATTTTTCAGCTTCGGCGCCTTTAATTAGAATCCAGCTTTTGTCGTAATTGCGTACGGAACGAAAAGAATGAAGGCCTGCATACATTCTGACATCTGGGTTGGATTGTCCGAGTTGAGCTTTGAACACCTGTTCAAGAACGCATGGGTGCTCCGTGAGCTTGGTTTATCGCGCTTTCCTTTGTGTGCGCCTCGGAGCAGCTGCTTTCTTTTTCAGCGTGTCAATCTGGTCAGAGAAGTTGTTCTCTGTTGTGATTGTTACGTGGCTCGACCTTTCATTGCTATAGCTTTGCAAAAATGTTTTTTTTTTTTTTTCTTTTCAGAAGAGAGCTAGTGGATAACGCTCGAAGATGTCTGCAAGTGTACCACGTCTAAAGCAGTCTGTCAGTAGTCTACAGCCTACTTTTGAAGGAGTTAGGTGAATTGGAACGCTCTAAGAATCTCCAAGGGATTCTCGGGTAATTATACCCCCCTTTAATTATGTTGGGGGAATCTGGGTCTGTCCTAACGCTCATACATGGAAACCGTATCACACTTCCCCACGTTGTCTTGTGTAGATATAAATTCAACTTTATTTGTTACACATTCAGGTTGTAATCTCATGCCGAAGACATGAGAGATGGGGGTGGGTACATATGAATGGGCCATAAAAAGGAAGGTTTGGTTGATATAAAACTTTGATAAAATATAATTACAAAGACAAATTTTTTTTAGATTTTTCAGGAAATTGCATATGGGAATTGCTTTGTATTCCTTTCGAGCTCCGTCTTGACATGCGGTCCTTTCAATGTGGATCTGCAGGTTCAAATTTCGGCTGAAATATAAAGCTTTTGCTTAGGCAGTCTTCATTTGGTCCATTGTCTGCAGCCGAAATTTGACCTTTAAGCATTTAGAGCCTGCAGACAGTAATTTGGAACATTCGGCACTTTTGGTTCATCGTAATGTGTAGCGGCTTAATTGAACAACACAAGTTTGTTGTTTGCCTGTTATGTGCGTGGTAATCCAACAGTGTCGTCGTACGTAGTGCCAGAGAGTCGGCTGTCCCTAAAGTTAAAGACAGTAATTGCTTTTTGATTGTTTTAATTATTTATTATTTAAAAGCCAACATACAAAATTGCTAGCAGCCTGGCTGTAAGCATCCACTGTCTCGCCATTCCTCCTTGCGCTCCCTCCTCCTTTTTGCACAAATGTTGAGAGTCATGGGAGCTATAATTTCTGCACAAAGTGAAAATACTTTTCTTTCAACCAGTATGATATTTGACAGAGGCAGGGAATGAGTGTCACTGACTGAAGCACTCGACCGATACAAAAGTATGTACTTCTTTTGTATCGGTCGAGTGAAGGTCATGACAGGCTACAGTGACTTTTCTTGACTTCAGTGGGATAAGCTTAGCTTAAGTTCCGGGAAATTGGAGGCCAGGTGTGTACATGCGGCACAGCTCAAAGTGCGTGGAGTCGAGTCCCCTTCTCGTTTCAGTCTGGATGAGTGTCGTTCCAGTGTGCTGTCATGTATCACTGGTCCTGCCAGGCTAGTAGCACCGCGTACTGCACTGGCTAAATTTCTCACCTACAGTGGAAACACCAGCTGCCCACCAAGGCTGGCTGACTTCCTGCTGTCTGTACATGTACAGCACAAAAACTTTCAGCCTTTCCACTCTGGTGAAGAAAGAATACCAGCGAAACTGTACTATGGTGGGAATGAAGCAATGGCCGGCTGCAAGTTGGCAAGCCAGGGTGGAAAGGCTGAACAGCTACCGCAAGCCGGTTGTCTGGTTGCCGCCGTCGCTCATAGATGGCGGTAGCTGTTCCGAGTTTCGTTACATCATTTGTTTGCTGACGGACATGATACTGGAGAAACTAGCCCTTAACAGTTCCTCTGTAATTATAATTACTTTTGAACTAAGTTCAGGACTATTGGGAAACCTTAATTGTCATCATTTGCCTGGCTCAACATGTTTAGGTGGAAAGCACATGCTGAAACTTTGATATAAGATATATATGCTCATGAAATATATGGGAGCACCCTGTATTAAAGGGGCTATGTCGTACCGATTAATGAAATGAGTCGTAGGTATGACTCACCCTTTGCATTGCAAAATTTTGCAGCACAAAATTTTGAAGCAACTGCAGCTGTGACAAAGCTTGAGGTTTTATGACTAATGGCGTGTAGCTGCGGTGGTTGCGACTTTGTTGCATATAGTATAGCGGAGTGGAAAGGCTGTGGAAAGGGAAGGCCTGTCTTCCTATGAGTAGTCGTACACTTTTTGGAATCCGAATTGCTGTCTGGTGACTAAGAAGTCGATCCACAGATGTGCATCTCTGCTGTATTCTTTCTTTTTTTTGTCGTTGATGTTACAAAGATTGCTGGCAGTAATGCAACTGCTGCCATGTGTCTACTGCATACCAATGTGAAGTGTCAGTTATACTTTCTGCTCTAGCTTCCACTTTCTACCACACTTATAGTTGTTACGTTTGAGAATGACTATGCAGTTCTGGCTTCTGCGGCAGTGACAGCAGTCCTAGTCTCCAGACAAAGCTTCGAAAAGGGCCCTGGCGTGAGATCTCTTCCAGTTGAAACATTTTGTTTTTCTCTTTTACGTCCAGTGTTTTAGCTGCATTGTTGAGCTTCTGGCGAGGGCTACGTACACTTGAACTACGCTAGTGGTCCGATTTCTTTTTGTGCAACACACTGCTCAGTTACAAAGGCACACAAAACTAAAACTTTGGGGCTTGATAAAAAAATGAAAGATGTTTACAAATCTCTGTAATGCGAAATTAGAGTGCAGCTCTTGAGAGATTTTGATTTTGCGATATACAGTGCTAAACAATTTGAGAAATATGAACAAATATAGATCACTCTCTTCACATACTGGTTCTGCACCCTTCTTCTCTTCCGTGTCCTCTTCCTCCTTCGTACCCTCCTCCTCCTGCATACCCTCCCCTCCTCCTCTTCCATACCCTCCCCCCCTCCCACAGTTTCCCTGCTAAATTTAGCTGGAAAATTTACTCCACATGTTCTCTACACCAATTCAGTTTCCTCGCTAAATTTAGCGCTGAAAGTGACGTCGCTTGACTTCGTGTCATGTCACCTATGAACAAATTCAGTTTCTCTGCGAGATTTAGCGGCAAATTGACGTCGCGTGACCTCAACACTAATTCAATTCCCCACTAAATTTAGCGGGGAAACTGAATTGGGGTTGAGGTCATGTGACGTCAGTTTTACCGCTAAGTTTAGCGGGGAAACTGAATGCGCAGTGTTGTATTATGGGACGTCGCAGACCTACGCACCAATTCAGTTTCTTTGCCAAATTTAGCGGGGAATTGATTTGGTGTATAGACCGACACGCTGTTTACAAGCAAGCCCGCGTTTGCCCACACCTGGTGTGGGCACTGCACGAGTGCAGAAGCCAGATTCGCGTGAGGTGAAGCTTTTGCGCATGCGCCGTGGCGACAATAGCGCCACCGCAGAGTCGTGACGTCAGAGCCGCGTGCCGGTCTATAGGTCTGTAATAACCCATATTGCAACGCGCGCAGGCCGACGGTGACGCTGACGCCGCAAAACTTGGGATTGAGCGCCTAAGGGCTGCGCTTTAAAACAGCTGCACTCTAAAACAGCTGCGAGTGTGCTCTTTGAGCACACTACAGCCGGGAACACTGACTAAACTCATTAATTTAAAACGGATAGTTAAATTTTTTTTTTAAAAGTGATGTATTTTTTTTTTTGGCTTCTTGTATATTTGGCGTTTAACTGGTTTACTCACCTTTCTCTTATTCACCCTTTCCCACCCCTCTCTCGAACATACACTGTAAAGGGTAGGCCTTGCCATTTTGCAGAGGGTAATAATGTCACAGTGAAGCTGCTCTCTGGATGCAGCCGGTAAGTTTTATTTGAGGTTTTAACACTGTTTACAAAATGCTATTGCCTAAAGCTTCAGGACACGTGGCACTTGCGTGCATGATATGGGCCATTCATGGGCGTACCAACCAGGGGGGGCAAGGGGGGCACTTGCCCCCCCAGTTCTCAGGGTGGGGGGCGGGGGGGGGGCAAGGCATGTGTTTTGCCCCCCCTGAAACAGCCGCCACTGGGCAGGGCAAACACTGGCCGGCGGCGCCCAAGGGATACTGATGGCACCGCCCCCCGGTCCTGGGGGGGGGGGGGGTCTGGTTTGCCTTCCCACTCAAGAACAAGTTGGTATGCCACAGGGGCCATTACAGCTGCTAACTTTGACCTTAAATTTTCGATTGTATCATTCTAGCGAGTTGGTATCCCCTGTTTGCTGACAGAAGTGTGTGACATATTTTTAGCCAGCGTTTATTTGTCTTCGGTGTTATATTATGATTAGTTGTTTTCATAGTTTTGTTTTTCCTTACTTCATATACTCACTAATTTTGTTGCACTTAAAAATTCAAGAGGAAGGGTCCATATTTGGCATAAAAAATGAAAAGAAGCTGAGTCTGACTCCTGGGCTTTGGATACTTCTGACAACGTGACTCGTAGAGCAAGTCCTAAACCAAGTTTTCTGCCCATTATGCAATACTTGCTTCGAATATTGCTGCTGTGATAAGTGGCACGCATCTCTTGTATGCCATTGTGGCCATGGATAAGTAGGCATGTAGCTAGAGCATCTGCAGTTATGTTTAAAATATTTTGTCTCTGCACCATTCTTTTAAGAGCCCATTTGCGTTTTTTTTGCCGGTGTAATTGAATTCAGTGTGCTGGAATTGTTTACCAACTCTCGCGCTCTTTCCGACAAGCGAGTAGGTGATCATGACTGGGGCATCAGGTGTTCTTGAGCACATAAAGTTAGTGCATGAATGAATGAATGTAGAAAGAAAGCTAAAGAGGCAGGCCAGTGGTGATCATCCAATAAAACTCAAAAAATTATTCTTGTCCCTTTTTTTTTTTTGTGGTTTCCCTTTATTCTGTATTTTTAAGCCTTCAAATTTCTTATAAGGTGAATAGTATTGCAGCCGCAGCATCAGGAGAAAGTGGTTTTCCTAATAAAACTTCTCTGAACTCTTTCCTAAAACTTTCCCCAAACTCCCCTCCCCTTTTTTCAAAATACCTCTCGCAGAAAACATTCCCGAAAAGGGAGACATTGGCGTAAAGTCTGAAACGAGCAACAGTGTGTGTTCTTTCTTTCTTCACATCTCGGGTTCTCTACCATACAAATAGCAGTGTAGCCACAATTTCAGGGGTGAACGGCACCTCCTGTGGAAATTGTACAGTTGGGAAAGTTTGAGGAAAAGGTTGCCCCCCTAACATCCCCTCAACCCCATAGGACAGCTTCCTTAAAATAAGAGATGTTCGTGAAACATCTACGAGTGGCACTGCATACACCAATTTCCTCCATGTCTTGTGTTTTCTACAAGGTAGATGGTATCGTATGCAGTTGCTGGTGCAACTGTTTTTCCTAGAAAAGTTTCCCGAAAATGGGGATATTTGTGTAACATCTGGAGCAAGCGAGACTGCGTGTTCTCTCCGCCTTCAGGTCTCTGGACTGAACGGGGAGGGAGGCCGAAATCTCGTCTGCTAGAAAATGGACGGCGCGGCGTCTGGATCCTCCGACAAGGAGGCCCTGGTCCGAACAGTAAACGACGTGGTTCCAAGAACGCACGTGCTTCCCCTGAGGTAGGTCTACGCAGCTGCTACGGCCACGTCTATGCAATATAGGCACTTCCATTTCCCCGAAAAATCATCCGTAATGCGGGTCCTCCAGGACGAGACAATAAGGCACAGGTTTACCCAGCTCGTCCCCGAAAAGGGGTGTCCATATTAATGGCGTCCAAATATACGAGACATTGCAGCAGTGTTGCATGTTTTACTTTTGATTGCGTCCATTCAGAGGTTGGCTGTCAGGGCAGTTGGGGAGGGGATGGAATGATAGACAGAATGAAGCGCTTTTTCAGGTGGCTGTCATGCCATATTTTGTAATGCATGTAGTTAGTGCCGAATATTTTTTTGTTTGTAAAATTTGAGTTTACCCAATGAACGCATCCTGAATATAGACGGCAGAATTCAGACTGAATATGCTACCTCCCCAAATTACAAATCAGGTGAACATGGGATGAAACTGCCGTCCATAACTACTGCACTCCATTTCACTCCGTGAATAGGGTTCAGTGTTTTCTGAGTTTTTTTCTTGTGAAATTCGAAGGGTGTTTTTCAGTGTTATTTTTTGTCCGAAAATTCAGAATTTATCGCAGTTTATTTTCGATAGATGTTTTAAGTTTAATTTTTCGGTGTGCCCAATTTTTTTTTAACCTTAGTATAAAAACTAATATTATCCAGACCAAACCTATCATAAATGCAGAAAACTTTGCCTGTATCGAATGATATCTTTCCAGCTGGATTGGGCATTTGTGCCCTTGCCATTAATAATACTAACTGTACCACAACAATACTAACAAACGAGTGTTGCTCTAATTAATGTTTATATTTTAAAATCGTTGAAATCCTTGACATAATCTCTGGAAAGCTTCTTTTCTTCCCATTCCATTCATTGCTTCACCCTATAGCCATGCAGGTTGGATTGGTGAAACAGAACATTTAGCTGTTGCCTTCCCTTTTTTGATCATAGCTATCACTGTTATAAAAACGCAACCCCACCTTTCTCTAAGACTCCCAAACCGGAAACAAGGACAGTAGCTTTTGTCGTGACCTGAAATTACAGTGAGCTGTTGTCCTGAACAAAACTTGTTGAGATAAACGGTGAATTCTCTTTTGTCAATGGTCTGATATTCGAAAAGAAACTGGAGAGGCCTTTCCTCAGGATTACTGACCTTGTGTTCTGACAAATTTTACTTGTAAAATAACGTTTTTTTGTTGTTTGTTTTTTTGCCATTGTGACATTGAAATACCAAGTTCTTTGGATGAATTCGAATTGCCGAAAAAGTTTACCGGCAGTGTTTTTTTTGTTTTTTTTGGGGGGTCTCATCGGATTTATCTGAAAACACAGAACCCTACTACTTATGATGGATTGTGGCATCTGGATTGCATGGAATGACTCTCCGAACCATCCTGTGCAATCCAGTGCAGTGAGCACATCATTGGACTGTGTCCCCATGCGTCGCTATATCATTAAGGCAAAAGATGCACAGTTACTGGGCCGTAGACAGATATGTGCCGTCTGATATTCCGCAGAAGAGAGCCACTGCTCATGCTAAGGACATCTTCCACAGCCCAGTGAACAAAGATGGCTGTCTGCAGAAGACAATTACTGGAACGGTCTATTCCGACAGCGGGCTTCTGTGCGCCGCTCTTCTGCCGAATATCAGCAACCACGCGTGTGCCCACATCCCAGTGACTTGGCATTTTTCGGCGACGATTTATACAACGAATTCTCACACTGGATTCTTAGCGTTCCCCAGAGAACCTTCAGAGGTTTCCTAAGTTCCAAAATTTCCTTGTTTTCTCGTTTCAAGCGCTATTTCAGAAGATCTGAGCCGCCCGCTGATACATAACTGTGAGCCAGTCTCTCCCTAGTAGGTGAATTGTTGTCCAGAGGGCCGGTAGGCTTCTAAACTACTTTATTGTACTAGTGCCGAGGCTGGCAAGGGCTCCTTTGCCATCAATCGAGAGGGATAGTGCTTCCTTGAAATCAAAGAGTTTGAGAACCCAAGGTCTGTAGACCAGTGTCCGAAATCCTAGCCCCCAGCGATAAAATTGGGAAATAATGATCTCAAACGCGCAGACCCTTCTGAAGAGAGGAATTGTGCATAAAACAAGATTCTTTGCTTTTTACAGCATCTGTATTGTTCTTGGAGCTTCGGGACTATGCATTTCTGACGTCCTTGTTCTAATGGAGTCTGGCAAAGAGCGCAGCCCCCCCTACTGTGTAATGGCATCAGCATAAACAAACATGGCGGCACCCATGGAACAGAGCAGACACTTTTGTATGCAAGGAACCGACCGCCTCTCTCGTTCTGTTCTGCAGGGCCAGGCTAGCCTACAGCGTCGGGCATGTGCTCAACGACTTGTGCGCCTCCATGTGGTTCACATACCTGCTGGTCTACCTCACCTTTGTGCGCCAGTTCAGGAGCACCCTTGCGGGAGCCCTGCTCCTGGTGGGGCAGGTGGCGGATGCCCTGGCCACTCCCTTCGTGGGCATCGAGTCCGACCGGGACGACGACTTCTGGCTGTGCCGCTACGGCCGACGCAAGACCTGGCATCTTGTCGGTGCGTGGACGCCCGGCGTTTTCTGCAAGCCCTCGTTGTGGGGTGGGCCTTTTTTAGGGACAGACCCTGAAGGAGCTTTCCTAGAACGACTTAGGAAGCAAGTTCTGCTTTTTCCTAAAAGCCAAGGGAAGTCCTGGAATGGGCTATTTTTAGGGAACAAACTAGAAGCAGCTTTCTAAAGGATTAGAGAGCCCATCCCGCTTTCCTTTAAAAGGACTAAAGAGGCTCGTTGTGAGATGGGCCTTTTTTATGGGAAGACCCGGAAGTAGCTTTCCTAGAACAACCTAAAAAAAACATCCCACATTTGCCTAAAAGCCATGGAAAGGCCTTAAATGGGCCTTTTTAGGGGATAAAACGGAAGAAACTTCCCTAAAAGCTAGGAAGCCTATACTGCTTTTCCCTGAAAGGCGCAAGGAAACCCATTGGGAGATGAGCCTTTTTTGGGGTGGGTCTTTCTTATCTTAAGGCAATGACCTTAAAGGAGATTTCCTAGAATGACCTAGAAAGTACATACCACTTTTCCCAAAACGGCCTGGATGGGCCTTTTTTAGTGAAGGAAATGGAGAGAACTTCCTAAGTACTGGAAGGCCCATCTTGCTTTTTACTAAGAGGCATAAAAGGGCCCTTTGTGAGATAGCCCTTTTCCTGGAATGGTCTTTACAAGAATGACCTAGAAAGTGCTTCCCACTTTCCCTAAAAGGCCTGGAATGGTTCTTTTTTAGTGAACAAACCAAAGGGAACTTCCGTGAGGACCAAAAAACCTGTCCCGCTTTTCCCTAAAAAGCATAAAGAGGCCTGTGTGAGATGAGTCCTTTTTTAGGGGTAAGACCGAGAAGGAACTTTCTTTAAATGACCTGGCTAGAAAGCACATCCCACATCTCCCTAAAGGTATAAAAGGGTCCGTTCTCGAACATGCCTTTTTAGGAAAAAAATCCAGAAGGAACTTCCCTAGAAAGACTGGTCACATCCCCACTTTTCCTGAATGACCTAAAAAAGCCCATCATAGGTATTCCTAAATGGTCTGTCCAACGCGAGGATAAGGTTCTGAAAGGAACTTTCCCTCTAAGGCAGGGGCCTCCAAACCTTTTCGCTAAGGGGCCAGATCGGGGATCTGTTGCTGTCTCGAGGGCCGGTATAAAATAAGGAAAAACTAAAGAAATAATCCTAAATAAGCAATTATTAAATACAAAGTTGACAAATAGAGTAAAAAGTAAAAAAAGAAGAATGTAAGGTAGATGTATACAACTACTTTATTTTTAAATATAGTATTTACCGAGCTAAAAACTTGACATTACACAATATGCATGGACCCATAAAACTCGCCAGGCATAAATCAAAGCGCATAGAAACTTGGTAATGTTCCAATGGGGTAGAAAACTGCTTAGAATGATAGAACCGATGCTGACAATATGCAATGGGTACGGCACAGGACACTACCGGTATGCACAATATACATAGGAACGCACCATAGTTTTAACATACGACGTTACACAGGTATGAAACAGGGGACTAAAAACGGTGATGCTGGCGAGGACAATGTCCAGTGAATAATTAATACTATTGCGAGAGGACACACCTACGATGGGCAGTCTTCTCTCATTTTCAGAGCATACCTTTGCCTACACGGTTGGTGCGCGTTGTGGCACCGTTTCTTTTAAATGCGCTTATTTTCGCGCCGGTAGCTGTGGGCCTTCTGGAAGCGGGCCCTCGGGCCGGATTTGGCTCGCAGGCCGGGGTTTAGAGACTCCCACTCTAAGGTCTAACCTTGAACTTTCTTTCTGAATGACCAAGAAAGGCTCACCATAGGCTTCCTTGGATGGCCCACCTTACTTTGTATAAAGTTCTGAAACGCTCGCCCCACTTTTTTTCTAAATGGCCCAGAAAGGCTCATCGAGACTTCTCTAGAAGGCCCATTCTACTTTTGCGTAAAGTTCAGAAACGCGTGCCCCACTTTCCTTTATGTGGACTAAAAAGGCTCGTCTTAAACTTTCCTAAAAGGCGCATCCTACCTTTGTGTAAAATTCTGAAACACTTGCCCCACTTTTTTCTGAACAGCCAAAAAAAAGGTTTCTCGCAGACTTCCCTAAAAGGCACACCCTGGTTTTGGGGGGTGTCAGGCAATGTGATAGACCTTTTAGGGATATCTTGCTAGGTCTCTCGTCTATTCCACATTGCACCTCACAGTGCGTGGGGTTGTTGGGCTGTTCCGATGCACGCTTGGCCTAGCTCGCATGTCCCGTGCATCCCGTGAAGTGGCTCATTTCCTTCTCTCTTGCCACTTCGAGTTGGAGAAACGGAGTGAATCCCTAAGTCGATACGTACCCCGTTTTGTTATCGTTCTGCCTTTTTTACGTTCTGAAACTGCAAAATGCTAAACAAACTTGAACTGCTCCTTCTATTTACGGATGCTCCCTCGCACCCCAGACTGCCGTAGTGCATCGAAGAGACAATGGCGCCGCATATTTCCTAGTCGATCTACGGCGTGTCCCCAAAAAACATTTACGGCGTTTTTTTCATAGCAAAAATAAACTATGCATCGCCGAACGCTCATTCCCTGCCCTAAGGTGGCGCTACGGTCTCAAACCAGACGCCGAAGTTTCTGCACTAACCGTTACCTTGTTCAAAAGTTATAGGTGACTTTCTGAAAATTTCGATAAGAAAATGGGGCGTCATTCTCGTTTGTTTTCGGTAGCTGGCGCCAAAGAGCTCCGTGTACTTGGGAGCTCTGTCGGCTGCCTTTTTCCTATTGAAAATTTCAGAAAATGGCTCGCAACTTTTGTAGAGAATCGCGGTTAATGCCGAAACTGTGGCAGGTCGTGCGGACCCCTAGTGTTGCATTTGGCCGGAGAATTAGCCTTCGGCGGAGCATAGTTTAGTTTTGCAGTGAAAAAAACCTTGTGGTAAATATTTGAGGGGGGGGGGGGAAGGAGGGGAATACCCTGTATTTCTGGGGTTTGAATCTGGAGTGCTCTCCGACGTCCGTCTGTCCATCCGCAGGCACGCTGTGCGTGATGGGCACATTCCCGTTCCTCTTCTCCAAGCCGCTCGGAGGAGAAGGCAGCACCCAGGAGGCGGAGTTTGTGTACTTTGCAGCCCTCATCGTCATCTTCCAGCTGGGCTGGGCCGCCACCCAGATCTCTCACCTCTCCCTCATTCCGGACCTCACTCCCATCCCCCATGAGCGTGTGGAGCTCAATGCGCTCAGGCAGGTACCCCTTCTTGCATTTTTAATGCAGAACGGACCGTTTCTAAAAGTCGGTTCACCTACCCTGTGCAAAGCCAAACCTGACGCTCTAATGGCCGACGTTTTCGTGCCTGTCGGTTGACAAGCTCCACGGAGGAGCGCCGTTTGAAAAGGGTTTTTCTCCGTCGCCTGCACGCGATCCGGCACGGGTGGAAGGCGTCCCTAGCACTGCCGGTGGCAATGCCTCTACAGTGCAACCCACTTACAACGATACCACATATAACGATGTATCGCTTATAACGATCAGTTCCTAGAGTTTCTAGACTGGAAATTATCAGTTTCTAGTCCAGATACAACGATAATCGGTTATAACGATTGAAATTTTGGGTTTTCTTATTATCGTTATAAGTAGGTTGCACTATACAAGCGATGGAGAAAAACCACTTTTGAATGACACTCTTTTTGTGTAAACTTCGTTTACCATAAAAAACCGAAATAGAATCGCTTTCCATCGCAGAAAACAAGAAGGCACCAGGCATTCTAGGGAAGCTTGTCAACTGACTTTGATCTAATAACATTGCTAACGACGGCATTATGCATCTTCTTTGCGCGAGGAAAAGCGAACGTCTTCGAAAGCACCGAGAAGAGTACGGGGAATTGATCCCAACACGTTGGTCCTTGTCCGTCGCCCTCGATTTACGAAGTCGAGGGTGCTTGATTTGGCCGAGGTTGTTTTCCTAGCACCTCTCCATTAGTGCAGAAATGGTGGAGTTTTCGGAACTGCCACTAGATGGCTGTTGCTTTTGGAAAGGGTCTATATTGTGTCATAACGGAAGCTATAGGGTGGTTCACACACTTGCATTTGGTTGCAATCGATTGCTCTACGTGCTCTTGTAACTGCTTAGGACAAGAGAAGACGCTGGCACCATCTATTGGGTAGCGCTGGAATACTTCCGGCACGCACATTTTTCGCGACTTTTGTGCACGTCATTCTCTCATCAGGGGCTTGGAATGATTCTGAGAACAGTTACAAACGCCGTTTGCCCTAGATAGTGTGTAGATTTTATCTCGCACGCGCCGCAATACATTCAGTTTAGTTCGGGACCGGAAGCGTTCCAAGTGCCACTTGCGCACCGGCGCCACCTTGTTTCGACTCTGCGCGTCGCGTCGCGGTGAAACGCAAGGAGTCGTGGCACAGTCGGTCGCAGTCAAACAGAAGCGTGCGAACCAGCCTCAGCTCAGACCTGGTGTTTCTTCGCCGTGTGCATGTCGCGTTACGTGACCTGACGTGGCGTGGCTCCCGGTGAAGCCATGGTGTCGCGGGGCTTTCTGGTGTTGACGGTGTCAGGTGCCAAGTAGCGGTGTGATGGGACCTATTGCTTGACACCGTGATATCACTTAACCGCGTCGCGGGATGCCACGTGCTCCCCTCTCCCGTTCCTCACCTTGTCAGTGACTGCAGAGGAGGAAAGGCGCGGGCGTTGTCTTCCGGGTGGTGTTGCTTCAAGCAGGGACAAGCAAAATACTGTACTTCCAAAAGTGAATTAAATTACAAATTAAATTTACGCCGTTAAGAAAAGTATTTAGGTACAACTAGCGTATTTGATCATCTTCAAATGCTTTTTCAAATACATTTTGTTCTCAAAGGCTGACATCCTAGATTTAAATTTAACCCAGGTAAAAAAGGCAGTGCCCAGACAAGGGGTGGAGTTCGAATGAATCAAGTGTTTAAAAAGAATGTTGCAGCTCTAAAGATAAAAAAAAAAAAAGTTTTCATAGGCAGATACAAACAATGTATTCACTGCCAGATTAATTTTAAAAGGATGAGTTGATGCATCAAAGCCTTTTCAAATGAATATAGTCGTTAATTCGACGTGTTTATAGAATTAAATTGCACCTCAACAAATAACTGTATTCATCCCATTAATTCTTCGTTCTGCTCTTCCTTTTTTCTTCAACGTTTATTCTGCGCCGCAGCAGGATTTACGCCCTTTCCGTACGACTCAAAATTGTATTTGGGGCTGTATTTGAAATAATTAAATTTTAAGTATTTAAATACAGTTCACAAATACAGTCCCCAATATGTAATTTAATGTGAAATACAGAATACTCAAAGCGTTTTAAGTACGTACGTTGCACACATACTCATATTTCAAGTACTGCCCGTCCCCGGCTTCGAGCAACCGATCACGATTTCCCAGCGTGTGAAACTGCCCCCCCCCCCCCCCCCCGTCCAAGGGCTACGCGGTGACCTTCCTTCCCGGCGGTGCCGCCCTTGCAGGTACTCGTTCACGGTGGCGAGCAACATCCTGGTGTACACGGTGACCTGGGTGGCCCTGGGTATTTCGGGCACGGACCACGAGGCGCAGGTGGGCCCGCAGGACGCCCACGTGTTCCGCAACATCGTGCTCATCGTGGTGGGCATCGGCTCGCTCTTCTCGCTGGTCTTCCACGTCGTGGTGCGGGACCCTTCTAGGGGCGGCCGGCGGGAGAGCGTCTCCCGCCACCGGGACGAGTACGTCCGCTCCCTCGTGCTGGAGCGCTCGCAGCACCTGCGCTGGAGGGAGTGGTTCCGGGAGCGCCGCTTCTACGTGGTGAGTGGAGCCGTGGCGACCCGGAACCTCGGTCTCGGCTGGCGTCGTTTGTGTGGGGGCGAGGTTACACGCCATGGTGCATGGGGGGTGCCTTCGACTAGTGCGTTATTAAGGCGAAAGCCTTACATGTCTCATCGGTCAGTCGACCTTCTGAGTCCTTGAGCGGAAACAGGTCGGTGACACGAAAGGTACCAAAACGTTTACGTGACCACTCAGGCGAATTGGAGGCAGTCAGATTAAGAAGGATGACAAAGCGAATTAAGAGGAATCAAAGTGAATTAAGAGGTATCAAAGTGAATTAGGAGTAATCAAAGTTAATTAAGGATGACAAAGCTAATTAAGAGGAATTAAAGTGAATTACGATGAATTAAAGCGAATTTAGTGGATGACTAAGCGAATTAAAATGATGACTCAGCAGATTGAGAAGGATGACTCAGCACATTAAGAGGGGTGTCTGTCTTTAATACATCTGCGCTTGGGCAGATGCATAATTGAGACCCTATGAATTTTTAATTTATGCGGAGTGCAAGTCGTCTGGTTTTTGCACAAGGGTTGCGATGGAGTCAGAACGACGGCGAGCTTTGATTGGCTTTGATTGAAACGATAGTGGGTAGAACTCACTGCTAGATAGATGCCTTGAGGTCTACCCACTGTTTTTTTTCAAACGGCCAGTATAAGCTCGGCGTTCTGACATCATTGCGACCCCTGTGCAAGAAGCAGACGAACTTGTGCTCCACATTTATTTATATACTTCGAGGACCTCTTTCCGGGTATTAGGCGAGTGAGGGTCTAAATACAATTTCTAAATTCCATAGAAAACGTGATGGAAATGGTAAGATCAAAGCACGTACAGGCATGCGATTTAGACAATAATAAAATTACAGTTCCTAATATGATCTTGGGTCTTGTTGCTACGATTAGGGAAGATTGCGAGCGTTTCTTGAAGTTTGGCAGCGTTGGTCTATGTAACGACCTTGCTTGGTGAGAGATTCCATTCTGAAATGGCGAGCAGTAGTGTTGAATCTGCGCAAAAAAAGAAGACGAAGCTTGAATGAATTAAATTTTACGTGTGTCACTTCTGGCGGAAGTGTCCTATCTTGCCCACGCATCGAAAGTGGTCCCGTATGCGGAGTGCAAGTTTGTCTGCTTCTTTTGCAGGGGTTGCGGTGACGTCAGAGCGCTGAGCTCCGATTGGTTCCGATTGAAGGATAGTAGTGGGTAGACCTCAAAGCAAGCTGCCTTGAGGTCTACCCACTATCCTTCAATTGGAGCCAATCAGAGCTCGGCATTCTGATGTCCCCACAACCCCTGCGTAAGAAGCAGACCACTCTCTCTCTGCGTAGGCCATAGACGATACCCGAATCGGTTTAGTCCGGCTCGCGCGTCGCTTTCGTCTACCCGCGCAGCCGACACGCAAGCGCCAGATCCACGAGCCCGGCTCACGGCCACAAGCCACCGGTGCCGATCGGTCAGTTTGTACGTAATTCAAAGAACGTCACGGGAACTGATCTGTCATGCTGTCTGATGTCCCGATCCTGGTGCTAGAAGTTCCGGCAAGAAGCACGAGCGAATGCCAACGTCGTCGTCGTCGCGGCGTGCCAGACACCATAGATTAAACGCGCCAGTTAGAGGCACGTAGGCGGCGCATCAATGCGGGCGGCTTTTTTAAGCTTTTTAGCTTGAATGTCGTTCTGCCTTCCGGTTTCACCCGATTTGGCCTTCTTGGTGTGTGGGCTGCCTTCAAAGACGTTGCATAGAGCATAAAGAGGAGGCTGCTCTACTCGGAATGCAAGGGCTACTATATACAACAATACAAATTTAAGCTTGATGTGTTCAGTTTCAGATATTGTATTTGGTCGCGGTAAGTTGACGAGTGCACTTTCTTAACAAATAAAATGACAAGCCTAACATTGCTCGTAGGCTTCATTGATGCTGTCAGTTGTGTCATATGTAAGTGCTCTTGAGTGCGGTACATTGCACTAATTCATGTTTACATGTAAGCACATTTGCTATTTATTTAATACTTCATTAAACTTTGTACGCTTTGTGAAGGACATTACATAAGGAAGAAAAAAAAATTTCGGGGTGAGAAAAGAAACAAATAAAAAACAACGAGAGAATCACTAACATATTGCCAGTCTTGGGTAAGTTACTTTTAAAAAGTAATTCGTTACAGTTACGGTTACTTTCAGAAAAAGTAGCGAAGTTACCGTTACAGTTACTGCAACAAAAGAGTAACTCGTTACAGTTACTTTTAAGAAGTAACAATGTTACTTTTCAGTTACTTTTCTATAACACAAAAAATCAGGAAAAACTAGAAAATGCCCTTCACCAAGTTTTATTGCATAAAATTAAAAAGTATGCTTTTTACTTCATATTGTAACTTGCGGCAGTTGCTTCTCGAAATTAGTGTTTGAAAGTTTCCACGCCAGAGTAGTGGTGCAAATCAAAATCTGAAACATGCGCAGTGCGGAGTAGTGGCGCTAATCAAAATACAAAACATGCGCAGTGCCCTCCGCGTGTATTGTTGTTTCACGGTTGGTTCGCACGATTAAAAAGCGTTTGGCACAGAAAAAAGAAAAACCACGACATAGATAGTGCTTCAAGACACTAAGATGTAAGTGTTCAGTCACAAAGTACAAGCGTGTGCGTAAAGATAACTAGATTTTTTTTCATCAAATCTACACGTGGCTATATTCGGGTCGTGACTTGCGAGAAAGAACGTATGCACAAGTTTGTGCAAGGCCAACTTGACACTCGAAATGTCGAAATCGACGATTTGGAAACTGCAAGGAACAACTAAATTGTACTCGTTCTGTGATATATCATTCATAAAACACAGGAAAGTAACGGCAAAAGTAACGTCGTTACTTTCATCGTTACCTTAGAAAAAAGTAATAGAACTACAGTTGCAAGTTACATTTTTAAAAAGTAACTCGTTACAGTTACAAGTTACCAAAAAAGTAACAAAATTACACTAACGCGTTACTAGGAACGCGTTACTACCCAAGACTGCATATTGCTAACTGGCTAACATATCTGAGCTGCTGTATCCTTTTAAGTAAATAAGGGAAAAAAATATACAGCTGTGGTGTAGAAAAAAAGGTGTTCCACGTTCTTTGTCATGGGCAGCAGCGTAATTATTGAGGTCATCTTAGGAAGTCTCTCGTCATGTAGCAGGAGGGCAAGAAGGTGGCGACAGCTGTTTTGCTTTTCTCCTTCCAGGTCGGCCTGTTGTACATGTCAACTCGTCTCTATGTGAACCTCAGTCAGGTCTTCATCCCCATGTACATTCAAGAAACTCTCAAGCTTCATAGGGTGAGCTGCATTATGTTTCTCGCCCCTGTGAGCGGCTCCTGTCTTGCGGTGTCACAAACGGGTTTTTGGGGGCTTCAGCAAAGAATACCACTGATCGAAACAAATCGCTACGTGGTGACATCATTCTTGTTCATTCAGCTTTTGGTTGCCTGCCAGTAATCTGTGTGGCAACGCTACAGCAGTTTTGATGGCAGTCCTTCAATACCGAGAGAAAAACTGCAAAAACCGGCGACGGCTCGTTTGCACCGAGTGCGTCGTGGAGTGTACTCCGTGTAATCGATGAGCTTCTCCAAGTCGGTAAACCACAAGGGAGTAGAGGGAACGCCCGTACCGCGAGTTTATTAACTGTTGCCGATTGGGAGCCCTCGTAAGCTTTTTAATTCGATTTTGCACGTCTGTCGGCAGATTTACACGCGTTGCTTACTGAAACTTTTCTTTTTGTTGCAGCAAAGCATAGCCATCATTCCTCTAGTTATGTATGTGAGCGGATTCGTGTCGTCACTTCCAGTCAAGTATGCAACGCGGTTTATAGGAACAAAGGTGAGGTTCTTTCCGTTCCTGTACTGCATGGTTTCCCTGCGACTGACAAAAACAAGCGTGACAATTCCTCTTGCATGGCAACAAGCGCATGCCAGAATGCAGATGTTGTCGTTGACGATTTGTTCGGCCGGGGCCTTAGTATCGAGCTGGCAATTTCAGGCTTGAGGTGCAAAAAATCTGGCGCCAAAAAACTGAGAATTTTTGCTTTTCTTTTTAGTCACGGGCGACGCATAGCCGCATTCTGCTCAAAGTATTATCTGTGATGCGATGAAATCCAAGTGGGTAGTGTAAATAAGTTACTTTTCAGTTCTTTTTCGATGTTTTGGAAGCCGCAAGTTTGTATTTCGTACGGCTTGTCATTGGCTAGCACTCTCGCGAAGGGGAGTGCCGCCCAACAGATCTCCACCGGGCAGGTTTAAGACTCGGCCGATATATACAACTTGAAAATCTGCCGGAGGCCTTTTGTGACAATAGTAGCTGTTATTGACTCCTACCACTGGAAATGAACTCGAGGGGGACCGAAAATTTGTTTGAATAAAGCAAAGTTTGAATTACCGGGAGTTTCCTCCCATAGACATGCATAGGGTGGGACCTGCATGTTAGTTTGAATTATCCACAAGTTTGAATTAAGAGAGTTTGAATTAACGAGACTCGACTGTTGTGCCCGCCAGGTGGCCGCAGTCGCCGTGACGTCGCGATAGAAAATTTATGTCAGTCCTAATTACTTCCATGTTTAAAGGGACCATGAAACGATTCTGAAATCGAATTTCATCCACCGATCGTCGTAAAATGTGTGAAAAGAAACTCAAAAACACAAAAATAGGGAGCCAAAAAAAATTCTTTGCTATAGAACTTTTAAAAGAAAACTGGACTCTTTTGCGCCTTCTTTCCTTCGAAAGCTCTCTGCCTTTTCACTGCAATGCATCCGCGGAAACGCAGCACGTCAGCCGAATCCACGTCGCCTATTGGGTAAGAGCCTACCACACCAGCAACGCGATCGTAAACAATAGATAGCCGGCGAGTGTTTCCTAAAAGTTTGGTTAAATAATATTCAGATCCACATTTTGTAGCATAATTAAAGATGTGACGAAAATTGCCAAATTTGATAAGGCTGAGAGCCAAGCGCCATCTATCGTGTGGTAAACGAAGCAACTACTGCACCTGCGCAGTAGGGCCGACCGGGCTGACAGCGTCGCTCAGTTGCTCAGTTACCACTTCGCGACGACCAAAGAACGTTTATTTTTCTACGTGTTCTTCTCGCGCGTCCCGACTTCAAGCAGCAAGAAAAAAGTACTTGAGACAGACCACGACGAACAAGAACGCTGGATTCACAAACACCCGAGAAAAGTCACAACGGCGACGAATCCACCGGCTCCGACCAAGCGAGCTTGGCGGATAGGCCTA
The DNA here is from genome assembly GCA_013358835.2 of Ixodes persulcatus. NCBI lineage: Eukaryota > Metazoa > Arthropoda > Arachnida > Ixodida > Ixodidae > Ixodes > Ixodes persulcatus. The sequence continues at coordinate 425,182 of JABSTQ010009429.1, forward strand.
GCGGCCTATCAGGCACCCCGACTCGGAACAGCGTTGCTTCAACGGTACTTGGCCAAGACCGTCTGCCCACGACCGGCTGGCGTGCTGAATGGAATATGCCCGGGCGACCCTTGTGGACACTTCCCGTATTATAGTTTGATCGCTGACCTCAATTTTAGATTAAGAGGTGAGGTCAATCTCTTCCCCTTGTTTTCCGAGGCAGTGTTGATGAACACTGTCGTCGAAAAGGGACTCTCGTCGATTCTATCTTCTTGTTTTGTGTGATATAGAGCTCAAATAAACGCCGTATGAATTACCTTCGTAACACGGTATGTACACTTTGTTATTAGTATGCCATTTTTTATTCTGAAACGACTGCACGTCACTGTCGAGCTATAACAGTTTGTGGGAGCTACGTGCAATGCCGGTCCAACCTTCCTTTGCCGAGTGTCACGTCAGTATCGAGTTGCAATCGTAAAAGATCGGTCCCGAAGCGCTTACCAACAGCGCGAATACAGCACTTCCATCAAACGCGCGCGCCCGCTCCGAGTGTGAACAGGTATTTACGTGGCTCTTGCTGAGACTGTCGTAGTTCAAACGTTTCTTTTTTTTAACGTCGGCTCGCTCCTGCATCTCCGAGGCCGCAAAAAACGCCGCGGCAATTTGTTTTCATCTACGTCGCTTTGGAAACGACTGACACGGGCCGCCTTTTACCAACATTGACAGTTGGGCTGGAGTCTTCACCGGAAGACTCCCAACAGGCATACCGGCGTATGGGACTAGTCCCATGCTGTCGCTGTAGCGCAACATATCTCATTGAATTTCGCTCAGCTACGATGTGTCCATGCCTATCGCGGCGATGAGAGGCGCCGATTCCGAAAATACGTCGGTGACATCAGCGCCATCAGCGCAGTAAAACCTACCGGCACACCGCCAACTCGCCGCCGCTAACGCTCCCATCTCCTACTGCCGAGAGAGCTTCCGGTTCCGGAAACAGGGTACGTCACGACCGTCAAAATTACGCCGCAGCTTGTTTTGCGGTCAGTTGGAGAGAAAGAAAAAGTCGATATTTCATTAATTTTTTGTGTAGAAGTTAATAAACCGAGACGAAAACGGATGCCTGTTCGGCATTCAGTGAACATTGACGGTTTAATGTAAAAGTTATCTGGCAAAAGTAAAAAGGTAATTTCATGGTCTCTTTAATCGGAGTCGATTATGGAAATGAAAAGCTTGGGCTAGGCGACGCAAGTTGCCGCCCGATTAAAAGGGCTTGGCCGTGTCTATCCTTCCGTTGCCACCTAGAAAACGAGGCCTGCGCAGTAGACCGTCATTCGTGGATCCTCAAACAGCCCCAAGCGGCAGATGCCCCGAAACTTGTTGAGAGCATGGCGCAAGGCGGCAGACGCCGGTGTCTTGGCGTCGCCGGGTTCGTCGCGAGATGCCGAAAGACGCGCTGGAGGGCGACGCCGACGCACCTCGCCATTCATCGCAGAGAGAAGCATAAGGTACAGTAATCCCTCGTAACAAAGTCAATGTGATGGCAAAAAAGTTCGATATAAGTGGTACTTCGATAAAAGCGATAGTGCCAAACAAAACGGCGCCAACATCTTTGAAGGAGAACGGGAACACTGCAGAACACTCTTACCGTATATTTAGTCAAACAGACCTTGGTTACGAACAATTGCAAGCAGCTTTACCGAGTAAAAAAATACTTAAGTGGAGTTTGCCGATAATTTCATCCGGGCATCACTTCTCCTCGAGGTGCTCCAGGCATTGCAAGAACACTGTCACCGCTACTGCACTCCACTTTGTTTCGAAGCAGCCGTAAAATTTTTTGTGGCCCCGCAGTCGTCGGCCTTTCCCGAGGTGCCTCTCCGATGTCGCTTCGTGTTTACCCTGGTCGTACGCAAGGTGTACGATCGCAGCATCTGTGGCAGGAGCAACCACAGAAACATCCGCATCGACAAGCGCGAACGAATCAAAGTTATCCTCGGTGGCCTTACCAACATGTTTTCACACACTCCCGTAGAGATCGTTGCAGCTATGGAAATCGTGCGCCGGCTCGGCAAGCATGCTCGCGAGAGAAAATCCGACGTGCGCGAAGCAGTTGGCGATCTTTCATCTTCGGGTCGCGGGCACGCTTTCTCCTGCAGAAACTTCTCGAACTTGTCCAATGTGCCTTGCTTGTTCCGCAAAATGGTAGACAGTGTCGAACAGCCGATGCCCAAATGTCGAATTCTTTGGCGATTTCGAACTTGGGCCGGCCGCTTTTGTCAACTTCGCAGATCTAAGCGACTTTCAGTAAACACTCCCAATCTCCCATACAACGCGCCTGTGCGTGTAGTGCACCGCAAGCGTGCCCGCGCAGGCGCACGCTTCGAGGGCTATCGAAGAGATGATCTCCTCCGGGCTCCATTGCTCCCTTAACTCGATTCTGACAGAAGTCGGGCAGCATCGGTCGCGGGTGCCGTGGGTGGTGTCGGAACGTTGACGCTGCTCCCACTGCTCCCTGCCCGCGTGCTTGCGTCGGCACATTGGCATCCGAAGTAGCGCTCTGCCCTCCGCCACCTGTTTACTCCGTTTTCCCAGTTTGCCCCGGTGGACAAGGGGGAGGGAACGCAAGGGTCTCCGTTCGCCTCCACGTAGGCTCGCATGCTTTCGGCGCCTCGGCCTTCGTAATAAGCGCAGTCAACCGCCGACACACATGGAATAATCCGGATAAAAATGCGTGCATTTCGGTCGAAACCACGTCGAACTTCAATAAAAGCGATAATTCGAAAAAAGCATTTTTGCTATAACGAGGGATTGCTGTAGATGCTCGTGAGAACGAAGCCAATTGCGTCAACGACTTTGCCGCGACTGTACTACGGGTTAATGCAGGACTGCTTGTTTTTTAGTATTACCACGTCCTCCTGTACCGTTTCTTTTTTTTTTTTACGTTTTTCGCAGCTGCTGAAATCTTTTTGAAGCGTCTCAGTGTCTTTTCCCCCCCCCCTCTTCCGTTTTTCTTTTCAACGCGAAATGTGTGTATGGGGCTGGGATCCCCGTGGAAAGTGTGGCAAAAACCCACGGAGGCCGTCACGAAATGTGGGGCGCATAATTGAGAAGAAACAATATTTAATTGAGAAGAAAGAACAAAATTCTAATAGCGACCTGACGGGAGTCGAACCCACGATCCGAGGATTACGAGCTCGGTGCCAAAGGGGAGACTTGCGGAACGGAAGGTAGCCGTCTACTCGCCGTTTGAATGCAAGCGCCAAACGCTGGACGCCGGTGTTTGCGTTCGAACCGTGAGTAGGGACAAAGGCAGCTAGCTTTGCGTCTGCCCACAAATCATTGCAGCCAGAGCTCGGTGCTCCGATAACCTTGCACACTTCCCCTCTCCCCCAGTTTCTCTCTGTATAACGAAAGGAAACTAAAAGAAAAAGCGAAGTCCGCCACAAACTTCCCAAAAATGCCGCGAAGATGCATTCTGTGTATATGCCAACTCTATCCCCGGGATCGTGATAATTTTTTTTTTGCTGTCGTCATCGTCGTCCAGTATGCTCTTTGCAGCTGGCTAAATTCCAGTGGGGCATGCAATGCCTCGTAATCTGAGCTTGCTTCCGTAGGAACGCAATTCTTCGTGAAATCCACGGAGAACGGTCGACGTCTCGGAGGTCCTTGCTGTGGGGAGTCAAGTTGAGAGCCGCTGCGAGTTGTGCTCAGCACGGGAACTGTCCTCTCTCCCCATCGCAGAATGTGTATCTTCTGGGCGGTGTGTTGGGCGTGGCCGGTTCTGTCTGGATCATGTTGGGACAGTCCACGCCGGGCTACACCCGGTACCAGATCTACGGCATCGCCGTCCTGGTGGGCATGGCGGGAACGACGGTGCTGCTCGCCAGCCTCGCCATCACCAACGAGCTCATTGGTGGACACACGGTGCGTCCAGGGAAAACCGTCCTTTTCTTCTAATGAATCTTTTAAATACGTAGCGTTCGTAGGGCGAGCCCTTTAATGCTTTTGTGCGCGTGGAGTGTAGCTTCGATGGTTACGTCACTCTGACGTGACGTCACGGTGATCACTCGACGTCATGAGCATTTTAAAAGGTGCACCGTGAAATCGTCGGCGTGACTGTCGTCATACGAGACTGTGACTTCGTGTAAGACTGTGACATTGCCTCATGTGACTGTGCTTTCCCGACGGTAATGTTACATCGCACGATGATGGTCGCGGAGGACTTATAAATGCTATGCTTTAGAGACCCCTTTGAAATGTACCAAAGAGACTGTGTTTTTTTTTTACATTTTGGTTGTTGACCATTTATGACCACTTACCGTGCAAACTGTTGTGTTGTGTACCGTAACATTCAGAGGGACAGCCCACCACGAAATACAGTCCACCTCTCCAAGTCCCGCTACGCTAGCTCGGGTGACTCGCTCGACGGCGTGGGCCGTCGAAGTTCACCTCTGGATATCGTGTTGCACGAATTCAGGTGATTTGTACGAGGTGGAGCCGGCAAGTAGACTGCACTTCAGAGTATAACGACACTTCCTCCATCTTGCTACCTGAAATCGTCATTGCCAGTTATCTCGAGTTCTATCTGAAATCGCAGGAAACGCTTTTCCGTCTTCCAGAAATGGTAAAGCAGTTTGCATCAGAGCAGAACGATGTGGCCTGAGCTAGCTCAGGAAGTCGCATTTTTGAATTGTGCAGCACCCACAAGACATTTGGGAAATGGAGAGTTGATACTCTAAATGTGGCCTATTTATTAGAATGCAATTAAATGCAAAGGTGCAAGCGAGCTGGACAAAAATGACGAAAATATCCCTTCTCCAGGGATATTTTTTTCTGCTTTGTTTTCAGCCTGCTAGTCCTTTAGACACTAACATACCAATAAAATATATATATTTTTTTTTATAATGGAGTTTTGTTGGTTAGAAGTTTAACAAAGAATGAAATATCATTGCAGACGAGCGGTGCTTTTGTGTTTGGAGCCATGAGCTTCCTGGACAAGATGGCCAATGGAATTGTTGTCATCACCGTTCAGGATCTTCGTTCCTGCGGGTGGGTAACATCTTCTACCTCTACTTGTCGATCTGTCATGCTGGAATGCTATGTCAGCATATGCCATTTTTTAAATGTCATGCTCATCACCACTATTTAGTGTGTATCATCAACATTTGCATGTGCAACTTAAAAAAAAAAAAGAAGAAAATTGTAAAAATGTACTGCCTCTTATAATTGCCTAAAGAAATATTGCAGATAGATTGAGTTTGAGTGGACAGTGGACGTGCGGCGGTTGCCTCGGTGCTGAAGGCTCACGTCACGGCTGCGGCGCAACGGGCGTGTGTCGTCGGGCCATTGCGGCGTAGCTCAGCGCTGGTTCTTCGGGAGCTGGAACGATGATGGGAGTGTCCGGCTGGCAAGCTCGCTGTACTTCCTCTCGAACCACCTCGGCAATCGAGAGCGAAGCCGGGCGGTTGGAAGCCGGCAGTAGCTTCCTGAGCTCATCCCGGACGACGTCGCGGATGATCTGCCGAAAGTGTTTGATGCCGACACCATCGACATTACAGCGAGGTGGCGAGACAGCCAGAACCGTTGACACACCGGCGAGTCGTTGATAGTGCACAACTCTGGCCGACAGCGCTCGCTCGATGTTGGTCGCCTCGGCCACGAAGTTGTCTACCGTCGTCGGGGGGCTGCGGACCAGGCCACCAAAGATTTCGCTTTTGACGCCCCTCACGAGGAAGTGCAACTTCTTCTCCTCGGTGGCTTGCGGGTCGGCACGTGTACACAGTCGTAGCACGTCTTCAACGTAGCTTGTCACGCTTTCGTCGGGGGCTTGTGTCCGCGTCTGGAGCAGGTCCTCCGCATTCTGTCGCCGTTGTTGGTTCGAGAAGGTTCGGTTCAACTCGGTGGCGCAGATATCCCACGAAGTGAGCGAAGCCTCATGGTTTTCAAACCAGTGCCTCGCGGTGCCTTCCAGTGAGATGTAGAGGTTCTGGAGGCGTTGCTCGACGTTGCATCCGTTGTGGCGGGCCACGCGCTCATAGTGAAGGAGCCAGTCCTCGACGTCTTTATAGATTTCTCCATGGAAAGGCGTCGGCGATCGGGGGGCGACGGGCAGGACAACGTCGGGCGGAGCGGTCATCGTCGCGGTCTTCTTCTTTGATTTCTGCAGCAGGGGTCCGAGTTCCGGCGGTAGGCCTTGGTTACGGCAACTTGACCGGGCCTTGGTCTGGTCTTCTGCGAAGGGTAGCCTCCCGGGGCTGAGCACGTCACTTGGCCGGCGTGTTTTCGGAGGGGTACGGTCCACGGGCATAGAACGCAAATGTACCCCGCACCTCCACCAAAATGTCGCGAACGACAATTGATGAGGCGATAATAACTGAAGAAACTAAACGTTTAATGGGGCGAACTTGTGCCCAAAAATAAAAAGGAAAAACGATAACAACAGAAGAGAACGGAGCGTCGCGGGCGTCGAGGTCGGCGTGAGAGCAGAGTCGAACGCTGGGGCGAAAACGGACTGCGGCTTGCCACGCGGAGCCCCTTTTGTATGCGCGTGGGCTTCTCGAACAATCGGCGTAGAAGGTTCGCGCATAGAACATTCTAACCTCGAACATGCAACAGAGTTCTCGAATTTACCAGAACAGGAAATTGCTAGAATAAATAAAAGACGCGTCGCGCCGAGGAATCGAACCCTGACTTTCCGCGCGACAGTCAAGAGCGGTAACCACTCGGCCACGCTACGCGGTCGCTCGCCGACACGCCTGGCAATTTATAAGCTGAGTGACTCTCACTAGTTGACAGAATATTTTTTTATTTTTTTTTTAAAAAGTTAATGGATAAAACTTTTTTTTTTTATGTGAGCATTTTCTTTTTACCTGCTTTTTGGCCATTCGAATGTACTTGGACGCATGAAATATTTTCGCTATCGACGAAATTTAAAGAGAAAAAGCTCCATTTATCAATCAGCTCAAGTGCAATCTGCTTTTTGTGTTTCAATGTAGCAGTATCTAGATTTGCATATATGGCGTGTCTAGAAAGGAACCGATACAAGGCTCGTTCGATTTACCTGCACTACAAATTCATTTCGCACCGTAAATATAGCTCTAGAAATATTCTTTTTCGTTGTCAATTTGTTTTATGACATTCTTTTTCCATCTAGGCTGTTTAAAAGTTTTTTTTCTTTTGAATGTGTCCTTTAAATGGTAAGAAGGGACGTGCTTGTTTTGCTTTGTTCCACAAGTGGTAGAATCTGAGGTTCTCTATATAGCAGTTTTAGAGATGTCAATAAAGTAACGTCTATGTAGAAATTGAAAAAGCAATTCTATGTGAATCAGCATCACTCTGGTACTACTACTACTACTACTACTACTTCTACTAATAGGAAGAAAGGACAACCATAATGCCTTGTTCACACGTGCGAACCGGCGGTCGGATCCGCGAAAATTTTGACACCCGGCGACGAAACCAGGCAGAATTTCCGGCGGAGAGCAAGGTCGCTCTGGGACCAATTTCGGACGCTGGAAAAAAGTTTTCTCTCGCCGCGAGCCAATCACAACGCGCGGGGGAAGTGGCTCTTGCTGACGTCAGATCCCCGCTGACGAGCTAGCGACGATGGCGACGAGACGCGCGCGGGCAAGGAGGAGGTTTGAGAGCTTTCGTCAGCCCTCGTCTGTTCGGGAAACTGCGAGACGCTCGCGGCGCGCACTCCGCATGCGGAAACAAATGTGAACGGCCCAATCTTTTTTTGGAGAGCGAATCCAGTCGGCGGTGAGTGCATATTTCGCAAGCGTGAACGAGCCATAACAGTGTATTGCACCTTTGGAAGAGAAATCCGAGTTTAGAGGGGTGATGCTACTTTTTTTGTCCTCCCAGTAAATACCGCTTAGCATTATCTTTTGAAATTCATAATATATGGAACGTGTGATAGTTTTTTTCTCCACACAGTGGCGGTTGCAGAAAAAAATGAAGGAGAAACGAACAGCATTGTCCCCCTCAACTCGCAGTCAGAACAAGCGGCCACGTGACCTTGAGCCGATTTTATGCCGTCATTGTTCATCATTGTTCATCACGACCACGCAACGTGCCAAGTTTCGTGCGTCGTTAAGTTCGGCCGTTCCTGTCATTGCAGCGATTGGAAACAAGCCGCTACTCGAATGCATGTCGAGGCATTTATTGTCACGAGCCTATATCGAATGCTCACGCAGTGCTCATGTCCACAGTACGAGCTGCATTTAAGTATCGTCACCGCGGAGATCGCAAAGCTCAACGACGAAATCCTGAAGATTGCATTGTTGGCAACGCCGAACAATGCGATCCTCACAACTTCGTCACCAAGTTTTGCGGAGGAGAGACAGAACGAAAACGTTGCCTCTTATCCATGAAATCGCTAGACGACAAAGAAGCGTCTTGGCCGGCTGCGTTGCTTGCGAGCATGCTCGGGTCCCAGTAGTGCCAGTAATGAGCTTGTGTAGAGTGAGGAACGTTCCGACCCAATCTCGTTGCACGGCCCCTTTAACGCGAACGGCGCCCTCATGTGTTGCAGGACGCGCGAGGAGACGGAGACAAACTACTACCAGTATGTGGTGGCCCTTGCGTGCGGCGGTGCCGCCGCGTTTGGAATTATTCTCGCCTTGTTCCTCCTCTGGGACAAGGACGCTCCCGCGAGTCGTCTATCCGGAAACGGTGAGTCGGCAACTCTGTAATGCCGGTGGTTTGGGAATGACTCGAACTGCATTCTGTCGTGGCCTCTCGGCATCTCTGGTCTGTGGCTTGCAATGTGGACGAAACCAGCTGAACACTTATAAAGAGGAAGGCGAGGAAGCCGAGAGAAATTGGCGATCGCTGATTTCTCACTTTCTCTGCTTTTATCTACGTTTAAAGGAGCCATGAAATGATTTTTCTACTTTTGCTAAATACTACTTGGAATCGCTTCCTGACGTTAATCGCTATCAACAATGCTCGTTCGCGCAAATTAAAAAAAAAAAAAAAGAACTTGGAAATTGAGCGCACAGATTAGCGCAATGCTACAGGTAGAGCCGGCTGAACTTGTAACAAGTCGAGGCGTTCTCGATATCGCGATTGTTTCATTTTTGTCGGCGGTGGAATGCTTTGGTTCAATTATGAGTCGACCCCTCCCCCACCAGTACAGATTTTCAAAAATTTAAAAACGGGTCGACCTACATTTGTGGAAATACAGTATACTTTCTAATAAATTTACTGGAATGGTTACGAAATTACATCCCAATTGATCTGATTTCGGCATAATCTTCATTTTTTTATTTTCCTGCAATTATTTTGAATTTAGAGATAACAAATAGCGTGCTGAGGAGAAAAAAGCCGGGGTATTTCGCAAGCGTCTTTAATTTGGGTGGCACGAAAGACCGCAGGAACTCCCTTTCAGAACCCCCAAAATTTAGTTCTCCGCTTTAAATACTATGTCTCACCTTTTTGCAGTGTCTACAAACTCCCTGGTGGCCGACCACAGTCAGGTGCGCTGCGTAAGTCCGGCCGATCTGGAAGACGCCGTCGACCAATCGCCGTCCTCTCCACTCCTGGGACCCTCTCCTACGCTCTAGTTCTCTTTCCGAGCCTTCGGCGAGAGCCATTGCATGACCAATCGCGATGAGTTGGGTTGCCAATCATGCCACGCACGGGCCGGCCCTCGGGAATATCCTGCCGACCCCGTGACCATGTCAATGTCGCTGCAATGCCTGGGTCAACATGTGAGAGTTTTAGTAGATTGTTGCTGCAATGCCTGGGTCAACATGTGAGAGTTTTAGTAGATTGTTTTTGGAGGGTATGATTGTTGGAACGGTCTACTAAAACTCCTTATTACTGCGGTGCCGGTTATGTGGTACTAGCATTTGCAATGACGCCAAAAAGATTGCATTGCGTCGAAGATTGCGTTCACCTTCGGCAATACGGCTCGATTGTCGGAGTGTTTTCTGGCTTCGGTAGGGTGGGGCACGTGGCTTGCAGAAACTTGGCTGCTGCCTTGTATGTAATATATTGTATTATTGTAATATTCTGATGGAAAAACTATTGGGAGCATTCTCAGCATCGGTTGTTATTGATAACATTGAATTGTTCGAGGTGCCTTGACGAGCCTTTAATGCCGTTGCAACCTAATGACTGCGTTGGTATGGTTTAGTGTACCTTTGCAGACAGTAACAGAGGGATGACTGATGTCTAAATGACAGAGCCGATCAACAGCACTCTTGTACAATCTCGTTTACTAAGTGTGTCGACATATTTTTGGTACTTTCTTTGTATTTTTATGGCGCTCACACGTTGTTTCGTATAATATGCTGGTAATGCCGAATCACCATTGACACAATAGTACTTCGAACCCATTTATACATCAACTATTTTTGCATCTTTATACATTCCACTGGTGCCACGCGTACCATGCTATGACAATGATTCATACCTCAGGCTTCCACGAAACGCGGCTCTGATACGGTCAAGCCGATTTCTGGTATCAAGAACCTCAGTACTGCAAACCTTGTTCCGCTGTGTCAGTTGTATTTCGTAAATGGATCGGCAGCTGGGTCGAGGATGTCTTTACGAACTTGGGATTATAGGAAGGTTGCTTGTAATATGTAATGGGATTCTACTGTAGTGTTTTTTTGTTTTTTTTTCATTCATCAGGCCGTGTTTCTTTTAACAGGAGCGGGATCTCCCACTTTCATGGGGAGAATGTTTTGAAACATAGAACATTGCAGCTATATATATATATTGTCATTCTCATTATTACAGTTCAAAAGGAAGGGAGTTCATGGGGCAGGTTAGTTTTACCGTGTGAAACTTCATCAAGCTGCAGTTCTCGTCGTGTAAGAAATGAGAGCAACAAGCTTGCCAAAAGTCAAGGTTGGACGCGCTCGCAGACGACCGAGTTAGCGACTCTATTTACTTGTGGCGCCATCTCCCGATAGGCGCAGCGAGCAGACAACAGAGTGCGTCGTCTGCTCACTGCACCCATCGAGAGATGGTGCCACAACTAAATGGCGTCGCCAAGTCGCTCGTCCGCGAACGCGCCCAACCTTTACTTTTGGCAGGTTTTTTTTGCTCAAATATTTTACGGGAAAGGTAACGGCGCCTTGAAATTTCACGCGGCGAAACTGATCTGCTCAGTGCACATTCGGCGAAAGTTCGAGCTTTCTATGTTCAGGCGCTGATTTTTCTGGCTTGTTTTTCTGCAGAAAGTCCGCTTGGGACAACCTATTAGTATATATAGACCTTTTTCACGGGGGCGCCGCCTTTTTTAATTGTCGTCACTTCCAGTATGGGCGAAAACATAGTTTTGCCATCGCCACGCAGATAGAAGACAGTTAGAACATAAGCGTAATCGTCACACTTTCTCGTTTTGCGTCCCCTCTATTTTTTTTACTATTTACAGCTTGAAACGTTTTATTGTTCTTTCGTCGCCCATACCGGATACGCATATTAGGTGTCTGGGGACGAGAGTGGGCAAAAAAAGTCTATATACATCTTTTGAAGCTCTGAAAAGCACACAACCTATGGAAAGCTAATGGTTTATTGTTTTCGGGCGGCATCCTTGTTTCATGCTTATCAGTTTTTGTTTTTTTTTCATTCCCAGGGAAACAAGTGTTCCGTAAGCATTTTAGCATTCCACGGGATGTTTCTAATTCTAACTCGTAAAAAAGATTTGTAAGGATTAATGTCGCTTGTTTAAAAGATTTTGTCAGGTGTAGATTAGAGAAAAGTCAAATTGAAATCTCATTATTTAAGTTGCTGCGTTGATTACGGTTCATACTGGAATTTTTTTTTATATATTCACTTTGCCGCGAGCACTATTTTTGACTGCACGGTCCTGTTGGAAGCATACGTATATTTTTTTTCTCCCACACAGCGACCAGGGTTTGAACAGGTCCAAGAAATGTTTTGAACGAGCCCAAACTGTCCTTTCCATTTACCTTCATTGCGAGACAATGCACCAACTCTGTTCTTGAAACCATCCTTTTAGCGCATTTAGTACGAACCTTTGTTGCTAGCATTCCACACTACCTTCATTCCAATCACCAGCAAACGACATGGATTGAAACACTGAAATTGCCTTGCTTCGCGAATGCCTTTTAATTTTTGTGGATGCGCCATGTTGTCAGGGCACCTTCTATGCTCCGTTCACCCGTAAGCTGTTGGCTTGGGGGTTAACGTAGCATAGTTTTGGAGCATTACAGTGTCTGTGTTTACATTCTAGTCTTGTCCATGTTGAGTTGTCTACCACGTATTCTACATTTTGGTGCTCGTCCTATCACTACTCGAGTGTCCGACATCGTTTGAGTTGAGGGTGTGCGCACCACTTGCGACACTTCTTGCCTTTTGGCAGATCCTTAAGAAGTGACATCGTTTACGTTAAAAACTTACATTTCTCGTGCTGTCTTTGCCGGCGGATTTAACGCATCTTTTTTGCCTGATCAGAGATTATTTTCGCTCCGATATTCGGTCGAGATGTACGACCAACTTGACGCTGCAAATTCGTGGAATCCGTGACGTATCTGCCAAATCGCTGCCTAAACCTCTGGGGCTCATTTCCATCTAAAAGTTTTGGCCTACCTTTTAACAGCGTTAGTTTCTTAGGGAAAAAATCAGTCCCAGATACTAGCGGCGAGACTTGTGAGCGTGCGAGTTGTGGCTTAATGACCGATACCGACTCAACACCTCCTGCCAAAATGCATTGTGCTGTATGAATGCAAGCGAGGTTGTGATGGGTAGTATTCGATTGGCTAATCGTCTAGTTGTGATTTGTGACAGGTAGGAATTGATAAAAGAAACTATTTGTGGCATTGAATTGCATATGGCTTGTTTGGTTCCCTAAGCACTCTTCTGGGGCTAATTTGCTTGCACAAAAAATTTGAGGTTGCCACAGTACAGAAGTCAAATGCTCAGAATACAACATAGGGTCACTCTTCAATGATTACAATACATGAAGGTTTTTTGTTCTGTTTATGCTCGAGTGCAAAATGAAGGATTTGCAATTTTTGCGTTTTTGTTTCGGAATTTTTTTGCACTTTTGATTTGTAGTTATGTGACTGGATAATTATCGAAGAACGAAAGTGAGATTGGTCTTGCAAAGAAGTGTCGGCACCCAATATGATGAACCAATATACTATTCATATGTGGGAAAATATATTGCTGACTTAAAAGTTTGATGCCGGCTTCAGTTTATTAATGCAGTCATGTCTCGTTGATATGGACCCCATTAATACAGATACCCTGCCACATAGACAACACTCTCGGGGAAAAACTGGGTAAATACTTGTACTTTTTTTATTATTATGGACAGCTTACATTATGAACGAATTTCGGGGAGGGAACGGAGGTGTCCATATTAGCGAGGCACGGCTATCGAATGTCACATTTGCACATTAAAAAATTAGTTGGGAACGATAGGGCCGAGGCAAAAAAAAAAATGCATGTCAGGTAACGAGGTTTGCGCACATGTTCGCAAACTCGCGTCTTCGACGTCACTTCACGGCGGTGACGCTCTTCCGAAGTTTTACGCGCAAGTTGCCGGCATTTGGCACGCACCAGTGGTTCGAGTTTGTTTGAGTGTGGCGGAAGTTTGAGCACGGCTAAAGCTGAGAGAGCGGGCTTTTCGCTTTGAGTGGGCCTGCTGAGTATGCGAGTCGTGCAGTGCACGAGTATAGTTCAGGGCACCATCATTGCGCTACGAGGGCTTTTATTTTGTTCAAGTTTCAGTGAATTCGTTAAAAGAAATACAATAACGACGAAAATTGTTTTTTATATCAACAGATTGTAGAAACATTCTCCAGTTACTTATTCACAGAATCATCGCACAGATTTACACAATCGTGACGAGGTTCTCAGTCAATCCACCACGAGTTCAGCGAGGCTGGCAGTCGCCGCAGCAATTATTTCCGGACCCCCATCACCAAGGATGTATGTCCGTCCTTCAAGGAGCTTTATGCACTTTTTTTTGTGAACATTGCTCATCTGTGGCGAGTGATGGCCTGGCTGATGCACGATCAGATGGACGGAGAACCCTGGTGACAAATTTCTTTGGGGAGGGCGTCCAAAAGCCTGTGCAGTCGCATCATAAGAACTGCCTTAATCCGTGCGGTATTTGTGTGAAAGAGTAGAGCTAAATTATTGTCCTCATTCTGTGCATAATAAAAAAAAAAAATAAGATTTCATATTTTTTTATTCAGTTTATCATATTTTAAGAAGGAAAAAAAAAACAACAATAAAACAGCCCTTGTAGGTTTGGCATTGCTTGGACTGACAGTAGAATACTGCCCGCAGTTTTGACGTGACCGCACGCTTGCTTGTCGACATTGAGTTAATGTTTAAGCTGTTTCGTCTATGACAATTTTTTTTTTTTTGCTTGACAGAGGTTTGTTTAGTAGAAAGTTTTTTTTTTTTTTTAAACAAGAATAACAGCAGCATTCTGTTGACATACAACAATGGTTCTTTCGATCTGTAACCATTCAACAGCATGTCACATTTATGAATTTTGTTTTTCGATTCATCCGAATCGTCATGACTCACCAAGGTTTGAACAGATAGGATCAATATTTTGGTTTTTAGGCAGTATGCTTTGAATGTTTAGGGCAGTACTTGTTATGCAAAAGTTCTTGCCACCATCTATGCATCAAGATGGCACTCAAATTGGTGTTGCTTAATTGAGTGATTTTTATATTGGTCACATTACATTTTTTTTAGCTTCTAATATATATTTAAATTTGGGCATGTTACATGCTATAAACATGAATTGTACTCCGTTCTATGACCAGCCTTGAGCAACAAATGAGAGTTTAGAAACATGGCAATCTGTATGGAGAGTGCCCACTACATTCTAAAGGTGTATGTTCCACTATATTAGCCACCTGCTAGTTGTATATTTTTCATAGTTTGAGCAGGCTGGGATAATTTGAAGTTAGGGTACACAGTGTACTAAGAGAAACTGGGTACATGGACTGTGATTTCTTCCTTTTTATTGTATTATATGCGTGTTTTTCTCATCGTTTTTGACGCCTTCCAGAAGTGAGCGACTATTTATACAATAAAGTTTCTCCAATCTTTGCTACTGCTTCGTTTCTTTCTTTTTTTTATTGTGCCTTGCCGTTATTGAGACAAACATCCAAAACGTTCTGGTTTTAAAATGGTAACACCATTTAAAACGGTGCTCCATAAATAGGCTTCTGTGTTTCTAAAGCTTATTTCTTAATTATTTTTTTTTTTTTTAATTCAGAAGCGTTTTTTTTTGTGTGCATTTTTTTTTCTTACAGATTCGGTGTTTGCCGATGTCTATCTTTAGTGTCAAACAAAAAAAAAAAAATTAAAAAGAAGAAAATGTTTTAAACTTGTGATAAAGCAAAAAAAAAACACGATTTTTTTTTATAGTGTTTTGCGGTTATGGTATCAGTCACCTGGGGCCGGGCGCGCGCTCAAAAGCATGCTTGAAAGGCTCCGGTAGTGCTGTACGCAGACACGATAGCGGTTTGCTACCGTGTTCTAGAAGAGAAGGAAAATGGTACAAACTTCAAGACGATGATGCCGTGATGTCGGTCTTGTCACGGAGCTAAAAGTCGCGAGAAAAAAAATGTATAAAATGGTGGTATGGCGGCTGCTGCGAAAGGGCAGAACCAGCGTCTCATACTCCCGATGAGATCAGTTTAATATAATCTTGGCTACATACGTCTCCGACTCCATGCCGTGTCACTATCGCCACTCGCGTCGACCTTCAACACCTGGCACAAGTGTCGGTATGTCGAGTTTCACCGCATCGCATCGGTGTGCTAGGAAAAGCGGCTTTCGCGGGGGAACATCTTTGGTTAGTGCGGATGGGCTCGGAAATTACGCTCTGTATTACTACAGGTCGACATTTTTTGGATTTGATCGTAGGTCGACCTCTGATTTTAAAACGCTGTACCAAGAAACAAAAGAAGCCGCATCTCCACGTGGTGAATGATGATGATTGGGGCGAAGCTCTGGTGGTGCTGATGACACTGATTTTATTGTTCATAGGTAGTGCTGATGGTGCTGATTTTTTTTTATTGCTCATACCACACTTCAATGTGTACTATGGAACGTGGTTATATACGCATTTGAGCATTTGACCGCAGCGCCCTCTCGTCTATAAACGTTGAGCCAATGCATGCAAAATTTAACGCGATTATATACGCATTTGACCGCAGCGCCCTCTCCTGTATAGACGTTGAGCGGCTACATGCAACGTTTCATCCATGACATCCCCAGCTCTTGAGTTACTACCACATCTCAGAACCCCCTACTCGTCCCACAGTCGAGGCCGAGTGGTTAAGGCGATGGACTAGAAATCCATTGGGGTCTCCCCGCACAGGTTCGAATCCTGTCGACTGCGCAAACATTTTTTTTTTTTATTTTTTTAGGAAGGCATGGGATGGCAATCGATGTGAGCATGGACGCCGGACGGATGGACAAGGCTAAACCCTAAGAAGCTTCGCCCCTAAAAAAAAGGAAAAAAAAAAAGCAGACTTAAATGGGTAGTTCCCGCGCAGCAGTCGATTGATTGTTGTTTTCGGGTTTTATGGCGCAAGAGCTCCAATGGGCAGACTGCACTCATGCCCACGCGTGCCCACTCGCAGCGCCAGAATGCAATCCCGGCATGCATCGCTCAGGCTGCCCAGGTGAGGTGCGAGAGCAGGCGATAGCAGACGACGAGGGTTCGTCTGCTACTGGTCTGCTGCGGACTGCCATTCGCACAAAGCGAAAACGAAAAGAGAAACAAAAGTAGATTGTCATCGAACGCGAGCTTGAAATGTTACTTTCTGCTTTTTCATGAAGGAAGCAATCGACAACCCATACTTTTGAAGGTTTTGAGTCGTTTTGTTACCGAACAGTCGCTGAAATCTACCGACGAGTAAAGTAAGGCTCGGGAATAACGTGTGCAGAAGTGGCCGCTAGATCTCTCGCGGGTGTACGGATGAAAATGTATTGCTAAAATATGGCCGATTGTTGACTCACGAATGGGAAACATTTGTCGATAAAGCTCGCCCAACAGAACCCTAGATGCACAGCCGAGAAAGCTAAACGTTGGTGATTTTAACCAAGGTTTGGGTAAAATCGCCATGTTTAACATTTACCCACACAAGTTATATTGCACCATCGTTTTATTGTTCGAGTATGCTCTCGATTTCGCCGCATTAGGAATAAAAGCGGACCCAGCTGTATGCAACCAAGGACGGAAATCGAGGGTGCCGCGAAACGTATCGCTAGAGGTTCCAATGGACTAGTTTGAAACCGTGTTCTTCCAGTGGTGATTACGCGTAAAACTGATCAAACTTCTGCCCGATTAGTATCAAGGGGTTTTTCTCCAGCGTAAACAGACTTGAAGGATTGCTCACCTTTTTTTAAAATTTCTTTCAAGTTGTTTTGTTGTCAGCTTGTGGCGGAAACATACGTCGTTTGTAAATATCTCCAAGACAATCAAGCTGTCTAAGTCATCGGCAAATATGAACATTGCAGCGATCACACTGTCTCGCGTTCCCGCCTGTCATCGAACGGCAGGGTACCAGTTTCGGTTTGAGGTCGGTACTCTGGTTACAACATAGATGGCGACAGCATCGGGTTCCGATGAATTCTGGGGTTGAACTTGCACAGGATCCAGTGCGCGTAAAACGAACTCGTTATAAATAATCTAAAAAAAAAAACAAAAAAAAACATACAGACACACTAGCAAACGTACAGTTTTAAAGGTCACTTTTAAAGCTAAACTCTAAATTTTGTGTATAATTTGGGGGTGATGGTTTTCGCAGTTTATGAGTTTAGATACTTGAGTTTGGTAGGTTCCTAAATCCTGGTGGAATGCATCTTTATTAACCGACGTTTTTGCGGAATTTTACATAAACGATATTGACAGGCTACATTAACTATGAGTTAAACGAGTGTAAAATTTCTCTTGTGCAAGGAACTTTGACCTAAACCTTACTTCTAAAAAAAAAAAAAGTTGCGTGTTATGTATTTTTTATGATTATATTTATGTCTTATAATTAAAAAAGGGTATAAGTGATACGCATCAATATCAAAGATGAACACTCAATTACTAATAAAGATTGACTCATTTAGCGATGCAATCATTGCTTAATTTTCAAATGAGGTGCTAACGCATGTTCTAATTCAAACCAACACTTTGCCTTCTACAAAACCTGCTAAAAAAAAAAAATCAAATGCCGTTTTTGTCGCTGTTTTTGCCAAGCTGCGCTGAAACGAGTATACTACACTGCTATACTTCGCTACACGCAAAGTCCAGACGCAGACGCAGCCAACGCCGCGAACCTCCTGAGGTTCCAGTTCGAAAAGTCTTGAAGGTTCCGAATTTTTTTTCAAATCTTTGCAAAATTCGAAGTCTGTCTTTTCTTTGCAACTTTAGAGCTTTATTAAGAGGGGGTATTGGATTTGCCGTGCCGTTCTCTGGCTGGGCAGGGTTCGAAGTCTTCGAAAGTAAAGACGAAAATCGAATTCCTCAGTTTCGAATATAGTTTTCACGGGTCCGGCTTGAAAAACTTTAGGACGGATATTCGAATTAGGATCGTATAGTGATTGATCGAATAATTCGATTCAACTTTTAGATTTCTAGTATTCGAGTCTTCGAATACGTAGAGTTATTATAATCTACGCTAGAGGATCAGCCGGCGCAAGTGTGCTGTTGCAAATTGAAATTGACTTCCGTTAATGCATTCCTACGAAGAAAAGCGGGTGCGTTTTTTTTTTCTTCTGCGCTTGATTGAAAGTGAAAAAATTACGAATATCTATAAAGTAGTAAATAGCTTGGAACGTTTCTCAGTCATGTAAATTAACATATTGGTCAGTTACAGTGTTTTTCTTTCAAATTCATGGCAGCAAACACGGTGCTAAAACAGCTTCATACAGGCATTTATGTGCACTGTCGGACACTGTTAGCGCGAACGCGGCGTCGGCACTTTTCAGCATGGGGAATTTACGTGCCAAACGAACAAAGGACATGTGAAAAACCAAAAGAGACGGCAAACACTACGCAGTAACACTGGATAAGGAACTCCCTGTGCATGCAGACGACCAAAATAAAGCGAAGGCCAAGTTCATATAGTCCGATGCGCAATAAATATCATTCTTGCTGCTATGGGCGAAGATATTTGTCCGGCGTTCAAAAAGTCACCCGCACGCTCGAAATTTTTGAAAATACAGAGAATCCATAGAACAGGTTCCCGATAAAAGCTGCCCGGCATAGAAAATAATAAAAATGAGACACCTTTTATGGCCCACGTACATGATTCTTTGCGTTTTGAATGTTTTTAACTGCTCGTAAAAATGCAGGACGGGGTCATTTTCACATGATGACAGGACTGGGTATGTGTGCGGGGGGATCGGTGGCCGAGTGGGCTAGCGCACACCAGCTCGGAGCACGTGGAGCGAAAGCTCGCGCTGCAGAACCCAGGGATCCTGGGTTCAATCCCCACCCCTGCCCGTTTCGATCTGGATGAGCATCGTACCGGCGTGCGGTCGTGTGTCACTACTGCGTGGTGCACGTTAAAGACCCCAGGCTAGCGGTTGTACTGCACTGGCTAAATTGCTCATCTACAGCGAGTGACTCGTCGCAACATTAAAAATGGCTGACCAACGACTCGCTGTATAAATATCCACACAACCCCCCCAATTATTTGGTATGTGTGCGCGGCTGCTGAGCGCGTGCTGACGACGAGCTTCCGCAGTTCTTTTGCAACGTGCATTTCGCACCATCAAGACTGCCGGTCTTAGCAGGCTATTAATGTAAGCTGGTCCTGAGCACGCGCTCTGAACATCGCCCTCAAACAGGGCGTCCAGTGAATACCCCCCTATATTAGGAATATACAAGCGTCAACGGAATGCTGGCGAACCTTGAGCACACTCTACATTTCTTTCGATCGTTATTTTGCTTTAAATCGTCGCTCGTTTCTACGTGCCTGCTATGGAACAGCTGGATGTTTTTGCCTTAAATATAGCAAAGCTCGACGAAAATACTGTAATTAAAGAAATTACACTTTTACAATGTTAATCAAGGTACCTACTATTCGGTACGACCCAAATAACAAAAAGTTATCCATGTTATTTTCCGGCAAGACACAAGATGCATCCGTGTTTTCCCATGGGTACATCAGCACCGCAAAACTAGACTGGTCACCGTCTGCTTTAATAGACGATTGCTAAATTACCCAAGCATCAAGAGAATGCAGGGAATGGTGTTCCACGCGCCGCACGTGCTGGCGTCTGCAGCAGCATAGACCGACAAAGCCTATTAGCGGCGAGATGTTTTGGTGGCGCCCTCCTATAGGGGGTATTCACTGGCCGCCATATTTGAGGTCACCGTTTAGAGCGCATGCTCAGAACGAGCTCACATTAATAGGCTGCCCAGACCGGCAATCTTGATGGTGCGGTGTGCACGTTGCAAAATAACTGTGGAAGCTAGCCATCAGCACGTGCTCAGCATTAGCGCACACAGATATGGCCGCCAGTGAATACACCCTATGGTTCCCTCTCGTGACGTCATTACCTTGGGAACAACAAGTTCGATGGTGCTTGTAATTAGCATGGTGGAAGCTTGAAATAATTGCACTCTGAAACCAACACTGCCAGCACCGTCGAAAATGAAGTTCTTACATAACTCTTATTTCTGTCGATGAGAAATCCTTTGCTGACGTCATAGTCAGCACTCGGCCAATTGCCGAAGGCCGACCACAGCGACGCTTTCGATTGCGCACGTCGCCAATAGCTGCAGACAACGGATGAGAGGAGAGCCGCGTGACGGGCGCCCGCTTCATGGAGGGCGTCGTTGCGGGTGATCCGCTTCATGGGATATATATATATTTTTTTTTCTTTACAAAAAGGGAGCTACGTTTTATAATTGTACAGGGTAAAACCTACCCATGAAATACACCTTTGACGAAAAGTATCGATTGCTACGTGCAGGCGCCGATTTTTACGGCCAATTTTAGTTGCAGCCTCGGCATTTCAGACACCCTGGACGTGTATACTATCATCGCGGGACCAATCATGTACAGTGAAGGCCTAGTGGCTTGCGTCTTTGACGCTACTTGATTGGTCCCATTAGCTCGTAGCGCTGGCTCTACTTTCACGTGACGTCATCACACGCGGATGGCACCGACTCGGCAACTGGGCCCGACACCGATGCGTCCTTCGACGCGTTGTCCAGACACGAGGTCCAGCCGAACTCTGATGCCGTGTTCGTGTTCAATCTGTGTCCGTACCCGATCTCGCTGTGTCGACATCGAGAAGCTAGTGCGCCAACTTTGTTTATTCTACTTTGTGCTATTAAATTCTCTTACCGGTTGTTCCGTTCCTCATATGGCAATTGATTGCTTAAATCCATATGACAATAATTGAAGCCGCTTCGCCCGCTAGCATAAATACCCGTCAGTGTCCCTTTAACACACCGCGGTTGCGCACTGACAAGTTTATGTATACCGTTTTCGCATAATAAACAGAAAAAAAAAAAAAAAACACTGCGAGCATTAAAGGGGCCCTGCAAGGACTTTTTTTACTGGTTTTTAATTTGTACCGAACCTGAGCGCACTGAACGTAGTGACTGAATGAAACTTTATTTTTCTCGAATTTGCTTTATTTTAAAAGTTATAGGCAAATTAAAATGACAAAAAACAAGCAAAAAATAAACTCCTTCTTGACGTTCTTGGTCGCTTGAGTGGCCGTGAACTAGACGAGGGGTAGTGAGCTCAGCGAGCGCTCACGGCTGCCGCACTCCCTGTCGAGGGCTCGAGAGGGTGCCACTAAAGCATGTTCTGGCTAGGCTGTATGAAGCGGGCAGCCAGGGCGGCTCGCATTGCATTTGCTGCGCGATTAAACACTAGTTCGGCATGACACTTCATTGGCCACAAACGACAGCAAACACGGGGCAAAGATCGGTTCAGAACGGGAGCCACTTGGCGCTGCCATACCACTAAAGGGCCAAACCGCAAGCGAAAGCTGCTCGCCGAAGGCCTTCGGAACGCTCGCAGCCGGTCGGATCCTAGAGTGCCTCAATGTTGCTTGCCGGCTGCGACTTGCTGCCAACAACATTGAGGCACTCTATCGGATCCTCGACTACGGTGCCGCCGCGTACATCCGGGACCTTTCTACGCTCGCCACTCGTCGGTGACTGATCCCTGGCGGGTATGTCGACGGGTCATTTCTTGTTTCCGTACTTTATAAATTGCATTTGTTTCTTTTCTGATCTAAAATGCTGAACAAAACTACTTTTATAAATAATTGAAACGGCTCGCGCCACTTATATTTTGTATTTCGACTAAAAAGAAGCTTTTAGCTAGGGATGCCGCGAACTTTTTTCGACCGAAGGTTCGATGATCGAATCAAGCGGGTCGAAAGGTTCGAAAGATTTCGAATTTTCTAACTTTCTATATCGAGAAATTCGACGGAAGTTGAATTTTCGAACTTGTTAAACTAAGAAGTTTGACGCTTTTCGAAATTTCGAACTTATTACGCTGCAAAATTCGATGCTTGTTGAACTTTCGAACTTGATAGACTAAAAAATCGATGATTTTTGAACTTTTGAACTTCTTGCACTAAAAAGTTCGAAGGTTTTCGAACTTCCTACGCTAAGAAATTCGATAATTTTCGAACTTTCGAACTTATTAATCTAAAGAATTCGAGAATTGTCGAACTTTCGATTCCTGAAAATCAAAAGTTCGACGAACTTCGAATTTTTAGAGTAAAAGTTCGAAGTTCGTCGAACTTCGAAAGACGGGCGGGCGGTTTCATTTGGATTCAAGCAGTGAGGTACATTCGTAATTGTTTTTTCTTGCATTTCTACATGCGGTGCCGCATTCCTTGCCAAGGACAATGCCGTTTATTTCAATCATCTGGCATGCTTGGTTTTAAAGAAATAGATTCCCGAACGACGGGTTTTTGACAATTGTCGTTTGTGCCATATTTGAAGCGCGCTATAGCCGAAGATATTTATGGTAGAGATGTTAAACTTTTTAAGAATGATCGATGTATAGACTAGGTAAGTGTAGTCTTAAGATATGATTATTGTTGTTCAAGACGAGTTTCGAAGAAATATCCAAACATGTATCTACGGGCAATTATGCCCTAAACTTGGTAATTTTTTCGTCGAAATTGTTTGAGGTATTGCATTTAAATTAACACCACAGACAGTACATATCATTACCATCTGCAGAATACAAATTAATGTATATATTGTTCTTTTCACGTTGAAGAATAAATTCAACTCAGGGAAAAAGATTTCTAATATTGTTAAAAATTCGGCACGTCATAAAAAAAAAAACAGTTATTATTATTTTTTTTTTCTTTCACGTTTTTGGGACGTGTTTCTTTTAGCCTGTACACATTTTGGTAGGAGAAATTTGTTTCGTAGTTCTGGGCCTCTCTCTGAATATGCAAGAATATAACACTTCCGGCGGATTCTTGATATAGTTTTTTTTTCTCCAGCTTTTTATTTTTTGCATTTATTGTTATGTTTATTCATTTATTATTTTTTACAAATGGCACAGAAAGACAAAGCTTTGAACTTCGGAACCACAGAGCATGTGACGAGTAGTGCCTTCTGACAACGAGTTTCTAACAATGACCATCTACGCGATATTTTATGCAGTAAAGAGCGACAGTAGCTATACATATGCATAAATAATTTCAGATTAAAATAAACTCGACCATGCCCATTTTCCCCGTATTGTTTTTTTTAACAGTCCGAAATATCTGGGGGAAGGGGGGGAGACTGGAGCCCCCCCCCCCCCCCCCCCCCCTTCCCCCCGTTTTTACTCTTCCGACGCTACTGATATGGTAGAACGCTCCTCGACCTCAAATTGTGTTAGCTTCTGTGCTTTTTGCTCGGCGTTTCTTCCGTCCCGGAAAATAAACCTCCAAAGCAATTACAAAGAAAAAAACTGTCAAGGTGCAGGCGAGCTGATATATGTTGATCATGATGCAAAATCCCAAGACTGGGAATGAAATTCGCAAGAAATAGTGTAAGAAGAAAGAAAAATGGGGACAGGATAACGTCTCGAACTCAGCTGAGTTGAATTTGAGACGTTGTCCTGAGCTGACTTTTCAGCTGAGTTGAGTTTGAGACGTTGTCCTGAGCTGAGTTTGAGACGTTGTCCTGTCCCCTTTTTTCTGTCTTCTTACACTTTTTCTTTCAAATTTCATTCCCAGTATCTGGATTTTGCATCATGTACAAACTAAACTTACTATATGACAGCGTCACTCGGGCGGCGTTCCAGCAGATTACTAAAAGCGTGCAAGGGGGTAGGGAGGCAGTTTGCCAGATCGCTTCAAGGTTTTTCTGAGCCTCAACCAACTGCCTGCCCCTGGCCGTTTCGAACTGGATGAGTATCGTTAAACAGTGCGTTCGTGTGATCACTACTGCGTGATGCACGTTAAAGACCCCCCCCCCCCCCCCCTCCCCCCCGGGCTGGCGGTCACAATTACTGATCTGCACACGTCACTCTGCACTGGCAAATAATCCAGCACATTCGGGTCACTCGTCGTCTCATTTAATTGCCTGACCAACTTCGCGCAGTCTAAATATCACACCCGAACATTTCTAAGCCTGATTTCGTGAAAACCAGTGAGGCGGGAAAATGTTATTTAAAACTGAAACTGTGCGGAACATGAAAACCGGACTTCAAACTTTGCGCACTTGGACTTGAAAGAAATTCGAAACCTAAGTTTTTTTTTTTTTTTTTTTTTTTTTTAATTTAGCTCTAAAAGAGAATCGAAACCTTCGAACTTTTCGACCTTTATGGAGAAAGAAATTCGAAATCTTCGAATTTATCGAATTTTATGTCCATAAAAATTCGAAACGTTCGAATTTTTCGAATTTCAGATCCAACAAAATTCGAAACATTCGAATCTCTCGAATTTTTAAGGTTAGGAAAGTTCGAAATCTTCGAATTTCTCGAACCTCAAGTAAAAAAATATTCGAAATAATCGAACCCGAAATTTTAGAAACCGTGAAAGCTTCGAGCTTTTCGAATTCGAAACTCCGCGATTTTTGAAATTTGCAAATTTTTCGAATTCGAATGTCCGTTCGGTCGAAAATATCGAAACCTTTTGAATTCGAACATCAGTTCGGTTCGAAAATATCGAAACCTTTCGAATTCGAACCTAGGGTGGTTCGCGGCATCCCTACTTTTAGCGGCTCTGACCAGTAGTAAGCCCAGGACCAGACTTCACATTTTGCGCGCTTTCGGCGCCGCGGGTCGCCCCCGTAGGTGGAGGAGGTTTCCGCGTCGTCCGGTTAAAATAAGACGCACCGATATTTCGTTACCCGAACCCCAAGAGACGTGGAAACCGCAAAAAAAGGTAGACGCTTAAATATGATTGCAGGGTCCCTTTAAGACACACAGAAAGGGCCCAATTCCTCTTGGTCAAGTTGTTTGCACTCTAAAGTGGAGTGCCAACAACTCGTGGAGTGATCATTAAGACAGCGGCCATAATGTGCGGCACATTTTTAAATGATGTGTGTTCAAGCATGACCTCCGAGATTTTTGGCGCGCAAAACTCTTACTACTGGTTGGAGCTGAGCTAGTTGGATCATGTTCTTGGGTGTTGCCAGCTGAACAGTAATGAACACAGAAAATTTACAACCGCGGGACTATCAAGCGGAACCTTAGAGAAAATGGCCAAACAAAGAAAAATACACGAAAGCCTATAGTGATCGCGCTTTATATCCACGGCATGGGAGACAGAAACTACACGACCCGCAGCAATAAAAAGAGGACTCAGGCAGGGCTGCCCACTGTCACCGCTGCTCTTCATGATATATCTCAGTAAAATGGAAAAGAAATTAGAGCAGTGCAACTTAGGTTTTGAAGTGAGTTATATGGAAGGAGGGAGAAATGTAGTACAGGTAATACCAGGACTGATGTATGCAGATGACATAGTACTCATGGCAGATAACCAGGATACATTACAGGAACTAGCTGGAATATGTGGAGAGGAAGGGGACACCTTGGGCATGAGTTTTAGTAGTGACAAGTCTGGAGTAATGGTTTTTAACGATGAAAAGAGGGAACCCCTGAGGATTCAAGACATTGTAATAGACCATGTAGGAAAATACAAATATCTGGGCGTCTGGCTCAATGAGGGAAGGAAATATCTAGAGGAACACGAGGAGAATATAATTAGAAAAGGAAAACGAAATTCATCTATTATGAAGCTCAAAGCACTATGGAACTATAACAGATATGAAGTGGTTGTTGCAACTAACGTCGGATAAACCTCTGTTGGCGTTAGACGAACAGGGAGTAGAAGCAGAAAAGAAAGAAGTCTGCGAAGCTGCCCCGGCACGTGCGCACGAAAAGAAAAGGAAAAGAAGAGAAGAACGACGACGAGGAACGTGGACGATGGTGTTTTGACCTTGCAAGCTTTCGAATGTCGATGTAGTATTCTCAGCGGTGTAAATAGTAAAGTGTTGCTCGTTGTGTGGAAATGGAACGATTACTGTGACGACCCGCAGCGACTGCAACAAAAATTTGGTGCCGAAACCCGGGATTGACATCGCTGCGGATACTTCGAAGCTGGAACGTGAGTGACTCTTCACGTACAATGGAAGTCCTCAAGAAAAAGCGCAAGGCCATCCGGTCACAGGTAACTCGACTGGTGAACGACACGGAAGGGTTGCTAAGGGCCCCAGGACCGAACGCAGCTGAGCTAGAGATGCTCATCGAGCGTCTGACACTAGCTCAGGGCCAACTCAACAACGTCGACTCTGCCATCGAACTGCTTGTTTCGGAACAAGACGGAGATGCGGAATTCGCGCAAGTCATTGAGTACGCAGACAAGATCGTCATATACTTAACCAAGCTGAAGAGCCAGTTAAGGCGCTCCACGGGATCGGGGCATTCCGCCAGTGACAGTCAGCCGAACGAAAACGGAGACAGACTGGCAGCATCAACATCAAGGAAGGTCAGACTTCCAAAGCTGGAACTGATCAAGTTCAACGGACAGCTGAAAAACTGGCTGCCTTTCTGGAACCAGTTTGATGCCGCAATCCACCGGAACCCTGACTTGACACCATGCGACAAGTTTAACTACTTAAAGGCGGCACTAACAGGGGATGGAGCGGCAGCCATCGATGGACTGCAGCCCACAGCAGAGTGCTACGCGGACGCCATCGATCTCCTACAGCGGCGGTTCGGGAATCAAGAAGCGCTAATCCAGGATCACATGGAGAGCCTCATGGACATACAACGTGTTCCACCTCAGCGCAACGCCAGAATCCTGCGGCGATTGTATGATACCCTTCAAGCTCGCATCCGGGGTCTTAAGGCACTGGGCGTGAGCGAAGAATCCTACTGTTCAATGCTTTACCCAGTGCTCCTTCGAGCGCTCCCAAGAGAAATGACCATCGAATACCACCGAAAGACGCTGCAGTGGGAAGCCGAGAGTGCCACCGCCAGTAGATCTGTAGCAGCGTCACAGGCAAGTTTGGAACCTACCACAAGTCGCACACATCTGAGAGGACTTCGGACTCTCCTCGAGTTTCTGCACATCGAGGTGGAGAGCCAGGAAAAGGCATCTAAAGAACATCCAGAGGACGTCGGTGGTAAATCTACACCCCATTTCACCAAGCGCGAGGAGAAGAAGAAGACGTCTACAAATCCCGACAAGCCACAAACCTCTACTGCTACTGCTCTGCATGGTGTTGTGGAAGGCCTCGAATGTTTCTTCTGCAAGTCAAAGGAGCATGGAACACCCGACTGCAACTCAAGGATAACGCTAGCTGAAAAGAAGCGCAGGCTACAGAACGCCCAGAGATGCTTTCGGTGCACGAAAGTGGGGCACATGGCAAGGCTGTGTCGAGGTACACCCTGCTGCAACAAGTGCCGAGGCAGGCATACATCCAGCATGTGTGACCCAGATTATACTCCGAGACGATCTGGCGACGGATCACAAGCCAAGCAAAGGAAAGACGAAGCACCAGTTAACCTGCATGTAAGCGAGGAAAACAAGCCGACAGTACTCTTACAAACGGTTACCGCGTGGGTGGAAGGCAAAAACAGAAACAAACGAGCTCGGATTCTTTTTGACAGCGGTAGCCAGCGCTCCTTCATTACGGAAGAGCTATCGAGGAGTCTCGGTTGCAAACTGCTCGGGACCGAGATCCTGACTGTCGGAGTGTTCGGAGGCAAGAATAGGGAACGAACGTACCGCAGAGTCCAAGTGATTCTGCGCAACCAACGCAGTGGCAAGAAATACAAAATTGACGCCCTCGAGACACATTCCATCACCGAGCAAGAACTCCCTAGCCCTGAGCAGGACGTTATTGGAAAAATGGAAGAACTTGGGCTTACTTCAGGCGACGACCTGAACGGACTGGACTGTGGCGGAGTAGCGATACTACTGGGATCGGAACATTACTGGGAATGTATAACAGGAAGGATCCAACGACTGAGCAACCGCCTCACCGCAGTGGAAACCGCCTTTGGCTGGGCAATACATGGATCCACACAGTTGACTTCCGATACTGTCAGCTGTTCCCAGGCGATAGTGCTCATATCTGCTGCAGACGAACAAGAGCCATCAATCTTGAGGAGATTCTGGGAGCTTGAAAGTGTGGGAGTACTCGAAGAGGCGGAGCGAGATCGGTCAGATAATGACATCATGCAACGCTTCGAAGCAAGCATAACCAAGACGAAGGGAAGGTACGAGGTTGGCCTCCCTTGGAAAACAGAAGTGCACCTAGAATGCAACCGAGATGTGGCATGGAAGCGCCTCGAAAGTCTACGAAGGAAGCTATACAAAAACCCAGACCTCATGCAAAGGTATGACCAGGCTATCCGGTTGTACGCAGATAACGGGATGGCCGAGAAAGTTGAACACATAAACGGTTCCGAAGGACGTGTTTATTATATGCCACACCAAGCTGTTCTACGAGAGGGTAGCAGCACAACAAAAATGAGGATCGTGTTCGACGCCTCTTCGCACGGACCGAATTCCAGATCTTTGAACGACAACCTTGAAGGCGGTCCGAACCTGAATCCAGAGCTGGTGGCCCTACTCCTGAGGTTTAGGCAACATCGGGTAGCACTAATTGCAGACGTCGAGAAGGCCTTCCTTCAGATCGGTGTACACGAGGAGGACCGCGACGCCTTGCGGTTTCTCTGGTATAAAACGCCGCCTCAACCAGACCAACCTACCCCAGAAGTCGAGGTTTGGCGTATGACAAGGGTAACCTTCGGTACCACCTGCAGTCCTTTCCTGCTGGGAGCAACCCTACAGCACCATTACAACGTTATGGAGAGCGAGTTCCCACAAACAGCAGAAAAACTGCAAAAATCAGTATATGTTGACGACCTCTTGACCGGCACAGGAAGTGAGGAGGCAGCCCAGAAGTTCTACACCGAGGCGACCGAAATATTCGGGGCAGCTGGGATGAAGCTGCATAAGTGGGGCTCCAACAGCGCGGTCCTAAAGAAAATTCTGGAGGACAACGGATCCGAAGAGAGAGCCCTTGGACAACTGACGGGAGTGGCGAAAGTGCTGGGTATAACGTGGAAGTCGAACGAAGACAAACTGTCTTTTACAACAGAACAGGTGGTCGAGTTTACAAGCCAACGCAGAAACACCAAGCGATTCGTGCTCCAGACCACGGCGCGACTCTACGACCCACTTGGTTTCCTCTCTCCTTTCGTGGTGCGAGCCAAGATCCTGTTTCAAGAGATTTGGAAGCGGAACCTGTGTTGGGATGAGGCACTGCCGGGTGAACTAATAGGAGACTGGGACAGCTGGTGCGACGAGCTCACTAAACTGGGTCAGATCAACGTGCCCAGGTACTACGACAGCGGACTGAGCGACATCATCATACACAGAGAGTTGCATGTGTTCTCGGACGCCAGCTCTTCCGCCTACGGATCGATTATTTTCCTCTGTTCAACTGACGACAGCGGAACAAAGAAGGCGACAATATTGCTCGCTAAGTGTCGCGTCGCCCCCCTGAAGGAAATTTCCTTGGCGAGACTGGAGCTCATGGCAAGCTTGATTGGATCGAGACTACTGAAGTACGTCAAGACATGCCTCGACATCCAGGTGGACGAAGTTCACTTTTGGACGGACTCGATGATCACTTTGCACTGGATAAGAGGAGAGGCCTCCAGATGGAAAATGTTTGTGAAAAACCGAGTACTAGAGATACAAGGAAACTCAGGGGACGCAAAGTGGCACCACTGCCGGGGTAAGGAGAATCCCGCAGATTTGATGACCCGAGGGCTGAAAGTTGATCGACTGCTCTCTGCTTCGCTCTGGTGGACCGGACCAAGTTGGCTACAGCTTCCAACAACCGAATGGCCCGAAGAAACTGTTGGGGTGCTTTCCCACGACAAGCTCGAGGAGAAAGCTTCGAAGGCTGTAGTCACTTTAGTACCTGCAGACACGTCCGTGGAGTTCATCGACATCTCGAGATTCAGTTCGGCTGTGAGACTACACCGAACAACAGCCTGGGTGCTTCGGTTTGTCCATAACCTTCGATCACCAATCAAGAATACTGGATCGCTGAGCGCCGAGGAGATCCAAGCAGCACAAACCATTTGGATAAAGAAGGCGCAAAGCTCGGCGTTTGCCTCCGAGATTAGTTGTGCCGCTGGAAACAAGGCAGCGCCGTCTGAGTCAGCCTTGCGAAATTTCCAAACATTCGTCGACCAAGAGGGAGTGCTCCGGATCAAAGGCCGTATCCAATCAGCAAACTTGACTCGGGATGAACGTGAACCCGTCGTGCTGCCCAACGAACATCGGTATTCCACCTTGCTGACCATCGAAGCTCACCGACAGATGAAACACGGGGGGCCACGAGACACTCTCATGCAACTTCGCGAGAGGTACTGGATCATCCGCGGAAGACAGTTGGTGAAGAAGGTAGTGCATGCTTGCGTGACCTGCCAGAGGTTCAGTGCCACTCCTGCCAGTGCTCCAACGGGACCTTTGCCGGGTACGAGAACCACGCAGGCGGACCCTTTTGAGGTGGTCGGCATAGACTTTGCGGGGCCGATGTACGTGCGAGAAAATGAACTCACGCACAAGGCATACATTGCCTTGTTTACCTGTGCCGTCACGCGCGCGGTGCACTTGGAGCTCGTGCCGGACGTCTCGACAAAAAGCTTCTTGCTTGCGTTCCGAAGGTTCGTGTCGCGAAGGGGTTTATGTCGCATCGTGTACTCGGACAATGCGCTGTCCTTCAAGAGGGCATCCAAAGACTTGGCCGAACTCTGGAAGACGCTCCGACACCCAGACGTGGTAGACCACTTCGCCAACGCGAATATTGAGTGGCGCTATATTGTTGAGCGGGCGCCATGGTGGGGAGGCTTCTACGAGCGACTCGTCCGATCGGTAAAAGTTGGGCTCAGGAAAGTGATCGGTAAGAAATGTTTGGACTCGGAAGAATTACACACAGTTCTTTGCGAGATTGAAGCCGTGGTAAATTCACGGCCCCTCACATTTGTCTACAATGAGATCGACGAGGGCGAGTCGCTCACTCCTGCAAGCTTCCTCACGGGACGAAGGCTGACGGCGCTTCCGGTGGCGGAGAAAAAAGACTTCACTTCGTCACCTGAGGTGCTCCGCCAGCTTTGGAGACGCAGGAAGGAGCTTCTTAACAGATTTTGGGAGACGTGGCGATCGGAATATCTGAGAGAGCTCCGATCCGCCTATGAAAGAAAGCAAAGGAAATCCACGCCCCTTGAGGTCGGACAGCTTGTCCTGCTTAAGGAGCAGCTTCCGCGTTTGCGGTGGAAGATGGGCAGGATTGAACAAATGTTTTTGGGTCGGGATGGAAAGATTCGTTCATGTGTCGTGCGTTTAAACAGGGGATTGTTGCTGAAACGACCGGTACAATTGCTTTATCCAATAGAAGTAACTGAAATTTAGAATGGGTTCGAACCCATTCGGTGGGGAGTGTGTTGCAACTAACGTCGGATAAACCTCTGTTGGCGTTAGACGAACAGGGAGTAGAAGCAGAAAAGAAAGAAGTCTGCGAAGCTGCCCCGGCACGTGCGCACGAAAAGAAAAGGAAAAGAAGAGAAGAACGACGACGAGGAACGTGGACGATGGTGTTTTGACCTTGCAAGCTTTCGAATGTCGATGTAGTATTCTCAGCGGTGTAAATAGTAAAGTGTTGCTCGTTGTGTGGAAATGGAACGATTACTGTGACGACCCGCAGCGACTGCAACAGTGGTCAGAGGTATATGGAAAGGAGTGATGGTACCAGGACTGTCTTTTGGCAATGTAGTACTGTGCATGAAATCTGAGGTTCAGTCAGGATTAGAAATTCGACAAAGAAGCGTAGGCAGATTGGCGCTGGGAGCACATGGAAAAACACCAAATGAGGGAGTACAAGGGGACATGGGATGGTCGTCTTTTGAGAGCAGGGAGGCAATTAGTAAGTTGAAATTTGAACAAAGGTTGACCGAAATGGATGATACGCGGTGGGCACGGAAGGTATTCAAGTATTTATACATGAAAAGTCTAAACACAAAATGGACAAACCGAACCCGAAAGCTTACATTTAAATACCTACACACTGGTGATGGGGCTGAACAGACTACTTCAGTGAAAAAGGGGGTGAAAGAGGCAGAGAGGAAAATGTGGGAGGGGAGAATGCAGGAGAAATCAGCTTTAACAGTGTACAGGTCACGAAAGCAGGACATAAGAAAGGAAAAACTGTTTGACAATTCACTGGGAAGTGCTTTGCTGTTCGAGGCAAGAACGGGAGTTTTGAGGACGAGGACGTATAGGGCTAAATTTCAGGAGACAGACACATTATGTGCCGCCTGCCATAATGATAGCGAGACACTAGAGCACTTGGTTTTGAAGTGCACAGGGCTTCGCCCTGCTCTCCCTGAGGGGGTGACTGATTTGGCCGGGGCTCTGGGTTTCACAGGCGACGATGGAAGGACGGAAGAGAAAAGGATTACAGTGACAAAGAGACGATTAGAAGATTGGTGGAAATTATCTAGGGAAAATTAAATGTTGGGCAACTAACTAGCACAGCTGGGGACAGGCGGGACAGAGGAAAATTGGGACTCCCTCCCGCGTGGCTTCGGCCCAAAGTCTCAACCCTGTCTCCCAGTGGGTCCGGTGCTGGGGTAATGCCGACAAGGTTTGACCAGAGGAAAATTGGCGACTCCCTCGCCGGGGGGAAGAGGCAGGGGGGTGATGTTTTTTAGTTTTTTTGCCCGATTTCCCGAAGGTCATCCTGGTGATATCCCACACTGCCTGGTGATAGTTAGGGGGAGAAAGATTGGTCTTAAAAGGGCGGGAGGAATCACGTTTTTGTCTTTTTAGACTTAGGTTAGGTGGCGCAAGCTACCGCCCGTTACAAAGGGTATAGCCATTAACATCCATCCATCCATCCATCCATCACTCACAGACTGAAGAAGATTGCTGGATTGATTGATTGATTGATTGAAAACGTTTATTGGCCATAAACTAAGGGATGAGGAATAAGGGCGTTGTCGGTGGTGACGGCGACCTGGACACTCTTGGCACTATGCTACATACTATATACACTACATGTGAACATCGAGTTTCGCCTCAAAGATAAAGTCCAAGAGACTCTTCAGAACGTTCACGTTGTCTGGTGGTCTTGGAGGTGGGCGCACCCATTCCTCCAGCGATGTGATGTTTGTGGGCTTGTGCTTTGTTCTCAAGTCCTTGTAGTATGGACAGTTCCATAGAAGGTGGACAGTGTCCGCCTTTGCTGTTCCGTTGCATTTTACGCATGTGCCTGATCGTCCTTTACCCCACCGGGCAATCCGGGCCGGAGTGGGATTGGCGTTGGCTTGTATGCGAGTGAGGATTACTCGTCCTCTTCGTCCTAATCCCCCTGGAAGGGGATCCGGATCCGAGGGCAGGCTTTCCCACAGGCGATGCTTGTATTGCTCTTTGATGCGAAGCTTTTCTTCACCGGGGTCGTAGTTGTTTTCGTCCGCGGACTCCTGTGCTTGATTACAAGCGATGGAGTAGCCGTGGTCCAGCTGGTGTGAGGGCATAGCGGATTGCTCGCGGAGGGAGATAACGGCGACGCGAGCAAGCTGATGTGCCTTTTCGTTACCTTGGATTCCGGCGTGACCCGGAACCCAGCTGATGATAGTCTTCGTCCCCTCCAAGAGGAGACGAGCGGCAATTTTCTTTATTTTCCTCACCCTTCGGCACGGGCTGTTGGCTTTTTTACATTCTATGACTGCTTCCTTAGAGTCAGAAAAGATGTGTAGTTCTTTTGGTCTGGTGGTGGAGTT